>JAREIK010001373.1:0-29257 GCA_029783825.1 Sapria himalayana
ATCAACTAATCTATCTAATCTATTTTTATATATATTATCGTTCTATCTAATCTATATAACTATCTATTTATATATCTAATCTATATATTTATCAATTTATCTAATCTATTTATTTAATTTATCTATCTATCTAATATCTCTATGTATTTATCTTTCTATCTCTATCTATATAATCTATCGATCTATCTATATATCAATCTAATCATCTAATCTATTTATCTATCTATATATCAATCTAATCATCTAATCTATTTATCTATCTATATATCAATCTAATCATCTAATCTATTTATCTATCTATATATCAATCTAATTATCTAATCTATCTATCTATCTATATAACTCTACTTTTTATTTCTTTATTTATCTAGATAATTATTCTATCTATCTATCTGAACAATGTATCTATCTATCAATTTATCTAATTTATCTATGTATTTATCTATCTATTCTATGTATCTATCTCTCTCTAACATAAAAATCTATATATCTATTTATATACCTATCTAATCTAACTATCTATGTATTTATATATCTAATATTACTATCTATTTATCTATCTATATAATCTTTTTATCTATCTATCTAATCTTTTTTATAAATAACTATCTATCTATATATCTATTTTTAAATATATTTATTTATATAATCTATTTATCTATATATTTATCTATCTATATATCTATATATTTAAATGGTCTTTCTATATAATTTTTTATCTATTTATCCATCTATTTTTATATTTATCTATTTAATTTATCTCTTTCTATCTAATCTAACTATCTACAAAATCATTTAATCTATTATCTATATTATCTATATATTTGTATTATCTATCTAATTTTTTTATCTATATATCTATCTAATTAATCTATCTATATATCTATCTATTTAATCTTCCAATCTATTTATCTAATCTAACTATCTAATTATCTATCTAATATTTTTATCTATCTATCTATCTAATAAATATATTTATCTATCAAGCAACCTATTTTAATATATAAACTAGCTTTCTATCTATATATCTACTATATATATATCTATTTATATATTAAATCTATTTAATCTATCTATATATCTATCTAATTTTATAGTATATCTATCTATCTAATCAATCAATCTATCTATCTATCTATATATCTAAGAGATCTATCTATCTATCTAATCTAAATGATCTTTAAATCAAATCTATTTATCTATAAATTTATTTATCTAATTTATCTATCTAATCTATGTATCTATCTATTTATCTAACTATCTAATCTATTTATCTATCTAATCTATTTTATTTATTGATCTATTTAATCGATCTAATCTATCTAATTTATCTATCTATCATTTTAGCTATCTATTTATCTATATATCTAATCAATCAATCTATCTCTATCTATCAAAAAGATATATCTATCTATCTAACTAATCTAAATGATCTTTAAATCAAATTTATTTATCTATCAATTTATTTATCTAATCTATCTATCTAATCAATGTAATTTTTATCTATTTATCTAATATATCTAATCAATTTATCTATCTTCCTATCTATCTATCCAATCTATCTATCTACATATCTATATAATCTATCTATCTAATCTATCTATATATGTATATAATCTATATATCTAATCTATCTATTTATCTATCTATTTATCTAATCTATCTATATCATATTTCTATCTATATCTCTAAATATATATCTATATAATTATCTATCTAATCTCTCTATCAATTTATCTTTCTAATCTATTTATATAATCTTTCTATCTATTTATCTATCTAATCTATCTATCTAACAATCTAATCTATCTATCTATCTATTTATCTATCTATCTAATCTATCTTTTAACCTAATCATTCTAATTAATCTAACTATTATATCTATAAATCAATCAATATAATCTAACTAATCTATATATCTAATCTATCAATATATATATATCTATCATATCTTTTTATATATCTATTTAACTATCTAATATATCCTTCTATTATTCTAATCTATCAAACTATCTAATCTGTCATTCAATTTATCTAATCTATCAATTTTTCATTTTCTTTTATTTCATCTCTTTCTTCTCTATCTTCCATTTTTTTCTTTCTTTCTTCTCTATTTGTTCTAGTTTTTTCTTCTCTCAAATTATTACTTCAACTCTTTATTCACTTTTTTTCTTCTTTCTTTTATTTCGTCTTTTTTCTTATTCTTCCCTTTCTTCAAATTCTTCTAATTCTTCAATTTCTTCTCTTTCTTTGTATTTTTCTAATATTTTTCTTACTTCTCATTCTTTTAATTCTTCATATTCTTCTCTTTCTACTTATTATTTTCAATCTTCTCTTTCTTATTTATTTATTTATTTATTTCTTCTTTCTTCTTTTTTTTCGTTATTGTATATCTTCTATTTATTCTCTCTTCTATTTCATCTTATTCTAACTTTTTGTCTTTATTCTCTTTCCTATATTCTCTTTCCTATATTCTCTTTCCTCTATTCTCTTTCTTAACATTATTCTCTTTCTTCTTTTATTCTATTTCTTCTCTTTTTATTATTTCTTACATTTCTTTCTTCACTTTCATCTTTATTTTCATCTTTTCTATTTCTCCTCTTTCTTCACTTTATTATCTTTGTTCTTACTTTCTTCACTTTTTCTTCATTTTAATTATTCTTCTCATTCTTCACTTTCTTATATTTCTTCTCTTTCTTGTTTTTCTTCTCAATACTTTTTCTTTTTTTTCTCTTTCTTCTTTCTTTTCTTTTTTATCATTTCACTTTCTTCACTTTCTTCTCGTTCTTCTATTTTTTTTTCTCTTTCTTATCTCTCTTTCTTCTCTTTCTTCTCTTTATTCTCTTTCTTCTCTTTCTTCAATTTTTTCTCTTTCTACTCTTTCTTTTTTTCTCTATTTTCTTTTTCTACTCTTTGATTTTCCTCTTTATTCTCATTCTTCTTTCTTCTCTTTCTTCTTTCTTCTCATTCTTCGCTTTCTTCTCTTTTTCTCTTTCTTTGCTTTCTTCTTTTTTCTCTTACGTCTCTTTCTTCAGTTTCTTATTTTTTTCTTTATTCTCAATTTTGTACATTTCTTATATTTCTTATCTTTCTTCACTTTCTTCACTTTCTTCACTTTATTCACTTTTTTACTTTTACTTTCTTCAAATTCTTCTCTTTCTTCAATTTCTTCACGTCCATCTCGTTCCTTCTCTTTATTCTATTTCTTTTCTGATGCCGGAGCATTCGAGACTACTAATCAATCCTTAAGTCCTGAGTAAATTCTTTCGGCAAAACCTAAACAATTAGTACTTATTCATGTCAAGACTAACTTCGATTACAATTTGCTTCGATGGGGTAAGTAAAGATGATCCCAATATTATAATTAATTGCTGATCGATGCTATAATAAAAGAGAGTTATTCAGGATAATTGCCGTAGTGATTTAATTTTCTTTGGAAGTGAATATTTGCTGGTTATTATTGGTGGATGAATTTCGAAGACTGAAGAGAAGACTCCTATTTCTTTTTTTTTTAATTCTGTGTCAAATATCTATATAATGAGACATTCTCATTTGTAAGGGGGTAGTTTTGTTTGAATGAATGAAAGTTACTCTGTGTGTTTAATTATTATCTCGATTTTTTATCTAACGTCGTCGGCGGTGAATCAAACAATACTTTATCTTTGGTCGATAGAATTTTTTTTAAGTCTTGGTGGTGAACTGCATTTATCTCGAATTACAAACATAACCACAAACACAGCGCCACGTCTAATTCCTTCCAGAATCATTCACTCAATAGAGCTTATTTGGGATAACCCAAAACATGAAAGTTGTAGATCAATGATTCCTTGATATGTGGTTTTAGACTAGGATCAAAATAACCTATATAGAGGAATATAAGTCAAAATACTTTGAAATCTTGCATAGATATACAAGTCCTTGATCTGTAGATTTTGGAATCGAGTAAATTAGATGTGTATTGAAAAAGTTACATCAATTTTCTTTGAAATCATGCAATCTTTAAATTTTGTGCTCGGATTCACTTGCCCTGCATGCATTAGATAGATAGATAGATACATAGATTGGATAGATAGATACATAGATTGGATAGATAGATACATAGATTGGATATATAGATGGATAGATAAATTAGATAAATTGATTGATAAATTGATAAATAGATTTGATTTAAAGATCATTTAGATTATATGGATATATAGATAGATAGATCACTTATATAGATAATTAGATTGAATGATTAGATAGATAAATTAAATAGATAGATATATAGATAAATTAGGTAGATATATATATATATATATAGATAGATTAGATTGATTAATTAGATAGATAGATTAATTAATTAGATAGATAAATAAATAGATAGATAATATAAGTTTGATTGTTTAGATAAATAGATAAAATAGATAGATCGATCGATAGATTAAATAGAAAGATATATAAATAGATATATAAAAAGATAGATAGATAGTATATATATATATATATATAGATAAAACCATTAGATAGATAGATAGATTAGATAGATAAATAATAAGATTGGATAGATAGATATATAGATAGTTTATTTAGATAGATGTATAGATAAAAAGAATTAGATAGATAGATAATATAGATAGATAGATTGAATGATTGGATAGATAGTTAGAATAGATCGATAGAGAGATAAATTAGATATATAAATATAAAAATAGATAGATAAATAGATAAAAAATTATATAGAGAGACCATTTAAATAGATATATATATATATATAGATTTAGATTAGATAGATTGATAGATTTAATAAATAGATATAAAGATGCATAGTTATATAAATAGATTAGATAGATAGATAGATAGATAGATAGATAGATAGATAGATATATATATATATATATATATCTATCTATCTATCTATCTAATCTATTTATATAACTATGCATCTTTATATCTATTTATTAAATCTATCAATCTATTTATTTATCTTTATATCTAATCAATAAATTAATCTAAGTGATCTATATATTTATCTATCTATTTATCTATCTATTTATCTATCTAATCTAAATAATCTTTAAATCAGATCTATTATCTATCTATCAATTTATTTATCTAATCTATCAATCAATCTATCAATCAATCTATTAATCAATCTAATATATGTATCTATCTATATATCTAATGCGTGCGTGGGCAAGTTAATCCGAGCAGAAAATTTCAAGATTTCACGATTTGAAGTAAATGGGCGTAACTTACTCAATACAAGTCAGATTGATCCGATTACAAAAGCCCGAGATCAAGACCTCATATATATACGACTTTTGTGTTTTGAGTATTCCCATATAGGCTATATTAAGTGAGTGTTGTGGTAGGAATTGGACGAGGCACTGTGTTTGTGGAGATGTTTGTAATTCGTGATAAATATAGTTCACCACCATGTTTTAAAGGAAATTCCACCTACGAGGATAAAGAACTCTTTGATTCCCTACCAACGACGTTGAATAAAGAATCGAGATAATATTTCAACTCACAGACAAACTTTCATTCATTAAAAAAAACACCCTTTCAAATTTAAATGTCTCATTATATAGAGATAAGACTCAGAATCGACAAAATACGAAAAAAAAATTAATAAAAAATAAAAATAAAAAAATGGGAAAAAAGAGTTCTCTTCAGTCTTCAAAATTCTCTTCAGTCTTCAAAATAGGAGTCTTCAAAATCACTACGGAACTTATGATTAACTCACTTTTGATATAACATCGATCAACAACGAATTTTAATTTATGGGTCATCTTTCCTTAACCCATCGAAGCAAATTGTAATTGATGTTAGTCTTAACATGAATAAGTAGCGATAGTGTTTGTTTTTCCATTGTAATCTGCTCAGGACTTAAGGATTGATTAGTAGTCTTGAATCCTCCCGCATCATTCTCCGCAGGTTACTTGATATTTTTCTTCAAATCTGGTAAGACATCATCTTCGGTGTAAGGAGAAAGATCACATACATTATAAGTTGCCGAAGCTCCATATTCTTCAGGAATATCGATCTTGTAAGCATTTTTGTCAATTCTCTCGAGAAGTTCAAATGGACCGTCAGTTCTAAGCATAAGCTTATTCTTTCGCTGGAAAAGAAATCTTTCGTTTCTTAAGTGTATCCACACAAGATCACCTAGTTGGAAATGAGCCTTTCTCCGATGTTTATTAGCTTTTTTCTTATAAAATTCGTCATCCTTCTTGCTCTTGCTTCCAATATACTAATTGAGTTTTTTTTATTGATTCAGCTCGCTCATTACCATCAAATTTCACTTGTGAATTCGATGAAAAACTAATTAAATCAATCGGTTTGAGCAGATTAATTCCATACACAACTTTGAAAGGTGATGGACCTGTAGTATAACTTGATGATAGATTATAAGCAAACTCAGTAAGTGCAAGCTTCAAATCCCAATCTTTGGAGATTTATTAACCATTCCTAGAAATAACATAGTGAGAATGCGATTGGTTACCTTATTTTGGTCATCGGTTTTAGGATGACAAGTGGTATAGAATAGAAGTTTGTTCAGAAGCATTCTCCCTAAGGTCTTCCAAAAATAACAGAAAAACTTAGAATAACGAAAAGATATAATGGTCTTCGGTACTCCATGAAGACGAATGATCTCCATGGAATAAAGATCAGCCACATGAGATACATCATTCGTCTTGTGACATGGAATAAAATGAGCCATTTTAAATAACTTATCAGCGACCACCATAACGGCATCTTTTCCATTGTATGTTCTTGGAAGAGCCACAATAAATTCTATGCTCACATCTTCCCAAGCCTATAATGATACTAGAAAATGAGTATATAGTCCTTGATGGAAATGAATCTTTTCTCTTTGACAAGTTGCACATCTCAAGATGATAGCACGTACGTCTCCACTCATCTTTAGCAAATAAAGTCCCCTTGAAGGATTTCAAGAATTTTGTTCACGTTGAAGTGACCACCCAATGCTCTAACATGTGCTTCTCGGATCAACAATTCTATCAATGATCTTTTTGGCACATATAATTGATTTCTTTTGAAAAGAAAACCATTTTGGAAAGAATATGTACTATGAATTCCATGTTTGAAACTATTAAAAATAGTAGAAAACTCCGGGTGTTTAGAATATAGTTTTTTAAAGGATTGAAAAATAAGAATTTAAGAATCAAGAACAGCAAGCATAGAGTATCTTCTTGATAAAGCATCCAAAACAACATTAGTATGATTAGGTTTAATCTTCGAAACAAATGAGAAGGATTGAAGAAATTCTTCTTATTTAACATGCCTTGAAATGAGCTTGCGTTGGCTGCTAATAAACTTCAAAGTATTTTGATCAGAATGAAGTACAAACTGTTAAGGAATCAAATAATGACTCCAATGATCAAGAGCTGCCACAATGTCATAGAACTCCTTAACATAATCTAACTATCTTATCAATCTAACTATCTAGTCTATCTAATATTTCTATCTATTGATCTATTTTATGTATCTATATATCATTCTATCTATCTATTCTATATTTTAATCAATCTATCTATTTATTCTATCTATTTATCTAGTTATCTAATCTATCTATCTAATATATCTATATAATCTATACATTTATACATGTATGTATATATAAATTATATATCTATTATATATATATATATATATCTACCTTTCTAATCAAACAATATATCTATATAACTATTTATCTCTCTAATCAATTTATCTATCTATCTATATATCTATCTCTCTAATCAGTTTACCTATATTTTTATCTATTTATCTTAATATCTATTTAATATATTTATTGATTTATATATCTAATCGATTTAAATATCTTATATATATATGTATGTATGTATGTATCTATCTCTCTAATCAAACAATATATCTATCTATCTATCTCTCTAATCAATTTATCTATCTATCTATCTATCTATATATCTATCTCTCTAATCAGTTTATCTATATTTTTATCTATTTATTTTAATATCTATTTAATATATTTATTGATTTATATATCTAATCGATTTAAATATCTTTAAAAACTATATATCTAACTATATATATAATCTATTATCTAATTTATCTATCTATATATCTATCTAATCTATAAAACTATCTATCTAATCTATCTAATCTATATCTATATAATCTATCTATTAATCTAATCTATATATCTATCTAATCTATATATCTATCTATATATCTAATCAATCCATCTATTTAATTTATATATCTATCTATTTAATCTCACTACCTATCCATCTATCTAATCTATCTATATAATCTATATATCTAGATATTTAAATTATCTATCTATATATCTAATCTTGCTATCTTTCTAATCTATTTATATATTTATCTATCTAGCAAATCTATATAATCAATTTATATAATATTCTTTCTAATTTATTTATCAATTTATCTATTTAATCTATCAATATTTCTATCTATCTATCTAATTTATCTATCTAATATATATATATATCAATCTATTTATCGAATCTATCTATCTAATCTAAAAATTTATATCTAGCAAATAATTTATATATATATATATATATATATACTATTTCTATCTATATATCAACTCTTTATATATATATATATATATATATATATTTAAATATCTAATCTATTTAATCTATCTATATATCTATCTAATTTTTCTAGTATATCTATCGTTCTAATCAATCAATCAGTTTATCTATCTATATAAGAGAACTATCTATCTATCTAATCTAAATGATCTTTAAATCAAATCTATTTATCTATCTTTCTATTTATCTCTCTATCTATTTTCATATCTATCTATCTATCTATCTATCTATCTGTGTGTGTGTGTGTGTGTGTGTGTGTGTGTGTATATATACATATGTATATATGTAATCTATCTATTTATTTATATATCTATCTATATGTTTATCTATCTAACTAATATATCAAATCTATTTATCTATTTATCTATCTAATCTATCGATCTATCTATCTAATCTATCTTTTTATATCACTATCTAATCTAACTATCTATTTATCTAACTTTTTAATATAAATATATTTCTATCTAATATTATATATATATATATATATATATATATATATATATATATCAATCTATTATTCTAATCTATCTAATCTCTCTATTAAATTGATATAAATATAAATATAAATATAAATATAAATATAAATATAAATATAAATAAATAAATAAATAAATATATATATATATATATATATATATATATATATATATATCAATCTACTTACAAATCTATTTTAAATCTAATCTAATCTATCTAATCTTTCTATATATTTATATATCTAATCTATTTATCTATTTATATATCTATTTATCTAATCTATCTATTTAATCTATGTATCTTTCTATCTATCTAATCTATCAATATATATATATATATATCTAATCTATTTATCCTTCTATATATCTATCTTATCTATCAATATTTATATCTAAATAATCTATATATCTATCTATCTAATGTATATATCTATATATTTATCAATATAATGTATATCTATATAATCTATTTATTTATCTATTTACCTATGTATCTATCAACCTAATCCATCTACCTGTGTATTTATCTACCTAATCTATCTACCTATTTATTTATCTACTTATGTATCTATCTACCTAAACTATCTAATGTAATTATCTATCTATGAATGTCTCTATATATCTAATCTATCTAATCTATCTTTCTATCTATATATCTATCTAAATATCAATCTAATCATCTAATATATCTATCTATCTATCTATATAACTAAACTATTTATTTCTTTATCTATCTAGTTATCTATTTTATATATCTAAACTATGTATCTATCTATCTATCTAATTTATATATGTATCTAAGTAATCTATATATATATATCAATCTATATATCTCTCTATTTAACCACCTCTCTATAAAATTTTATTATCTAATCATCTATTTAATTTATATTTCTTTCTTTCTATCTAATCCTACTATCTATCTAATCATTCATTCTATCTATATTATCTAGCTATCTAACTTTTTTATCTATATAACTATCAAAGTAATCTATCTATATATCTATCTATCTAATCTTCCAATTTATCTATCTAATCTATATATCTATTTAATGTTTTTATCTATCTATCTAATCTATTTATTCATCTATCTATCAATCTTTTTTAATATATAAACTTTCTTTCTATCCATCTATCTATTAATATATCTAATTATATATCTATCTATTTAATCTTTCGATATAACTATCTATCTAATCTCTCTATTTATCTAATAAATCAATCTTATTTTTTCCAACAATTTATTTATCTATCTAATTAATCAACCAATATTTCTTTCTTTCTAATATATGTATGTATCTATCTATAAATCTAATCTATGTATCTATCTATCTATATATTTATCTAATCTTTTTATCTATCTAATCGATTTATCTATCTATCTATCTAATCGATCTAATCTATCTAATTTATCTATCTATCTATTTAATCTATCAGTATATCTATCTATCTAATATATCTATCTAATCAAAATATATATATATCTATTTATCTATCTATCTAATCTAAATTATAATTAAATCAAAATTATTTTTTCTATCAATTTATTTATCTAATATATCTATCTAATCTATATATATATATATATATATATATATATATATATATATATATATATATCTATTATATTTTTCTATCTTTCTATCTAATATATTTTTCTATCTATTTATAAAATCTATCTATATATCTATATAATCTATCTATCTAATCTCTCTATATATCTATCTATTTATTTATTTAATCTATCAATCTATCTATCAAATATATATATCTATATCTCTAATCTATATATCTATATAAGTATAGATATCTAATATTTCTATCAATTTATCTTTCTAATCTATATATCTTATCATTCTTTCTATTTATCCATTTTATCTATCTATAAAAATAATCAATCTATCTATATATTTATCTATTAAATCTATCTTTCTATCTAATCATTATAATCAAAATATCTAATATATTTATCAATCAATCAATATAATCAAACTAATATATTTATCTAATCTATCAATCTATATATCTATCTTATCGATCTATATATCTATTAAACTATCTAATTTATCCTACTATCATACTAATGTATCTATCTAATCTATGATTCTAATTATCTAATCTATCATTCTTTTTTCTTTTTTTTCTTCTTTCTTCTCTTTCTTCTCATTCTCCTCATTCTCCTCATTATTTTCTTTCTTATCTTTCTTCTTTTTCTTCTCTTTCTTCTATTTCTCCTCTTTCTCCTCTTTCTTCTATTTTATCTATTTCTTCTCTTTCCTCTTCCTTAACTTTCTTATCTTTATTCTCTTCCTTATCTTTCTTATCTTTCTTCTTTCTTCTATTTCTTCTCTCTCCTCTTTCTTCTCTTTCTCCTATTTCTCCTCTTTCTCCTTTTTATCCTCTTTCTCCTCTCTCCTCTTTCTTCTCGTTCTTCTCTTTCTCCTCTTTCTTCTCTTTCTTCTCTTTTTTCTCTTTTTTCACTTTCTTCACTCTTTTCTTTTTCGTGTTTCTTCACTTTCTTCTCTTTCTTCTCTTTCTTCACTTTCTTTACTTTCTTCTCTTTCTTCTTTCTTCCCTTTCTTCTCTTTCTTCTTTCTTATCTTTATTCTCTTTCTTCTCTTTCTTCTTAACTTTCTTGTTTATTCTAATTCTTGCATTTCTTCTTTCTTTTCTTTACTCTTCTTCTCCTCTTTCTTCTATTTCTTCTATTTATTTTGTTTCTTCCCTTCCTTCTCTTTCTTCTCTCTTGTTCTATTTCTTCTATTTCTTCTCTCTTTTGTCTATTTCTCTTTATTCTATTTTCTCATTCTTCTATTTCTGATGTTTTTTTCTCTTTCTTCTATTTCTTCTCTTTCTACTCTTTCTTCTCTTTCATCTATTTTTGTATTTCTTTTTTCAGTTTCTTGACTTTATTCTCTTTCTACTCTTCACTTTTTTGTATTTTCTCTTTCTTCTCTCTATTTTCTTTCTTCACTTTCATTACTTTCTTATTTTTCTTTACTTTCTTCTTTCTATTTCTTCTTACTTTTATTTTTCTTCTTTCTGCTCCCTTTCTTTAACTCTTTCTTCTCTTTCAACTCTTTCTTTAATTTCTTCTTTTTATTCAATTTCTTTTCTTTCTTTTCTTTATTATTTTTCTTCTCAATCTTCTCTTTTTCACTTTGTTTCTTCTCTTTCCTCTCTTATTTCGCTTTCTTCTCTTTTTTATGTTTCTTTTATTTCTTTTCTTTCTTTACTTTATTCTCTTTCTTTACTTTATTCTCTTTCTTTACTTTCTTCTCTTTCTTTACTTTCTTCTCTTTCTTTACTTTCTTCTCTTTCTTGTATTTCTTAACTTTCTACTCTTTTTTATCTTTCTTCACTTTCTACACTTAATGCTCTTTCTACTCTTTCTTTACTTTCTTCTCATTCATCTCGTTCTACTCTTTCAATTATTTCTCTTTCTACTCTTTCTACAATTTCTCTTTCTACTCTTTCTACAATTTCATATCTTTCTTCTCTTTCTTCACTTTCTCTTTCTTATTTCTTTTTGTACACTTTCTAATATTTCTTCTTTCTTCTCTTTCTGTTGTTTCTACTATTTCTTTGCTTAGTTCTCTTTCTTCACGTTCTTCTCTTTATTCTCTTTCGTAACTTTATTCAATTTTGTTTTTTTCTATTTCATCTTTTTTCTCTTTCTTCTCTTCCTCTTTATTCTCTTTTTTCTCTTTCTCTATCTTCCCTTTCTTCTCTTTCTTCTCTTTCTTCTCTTTCTTCTCTTTCTTCTCTTTCATCTCTTTCTTCTATTTCATCTATTTCTTATCCTTCTCTTTCTTCAGTTTCAACTCTTTCTTCTCTTTCTTCTCTTTCTTCTCTTTCTTCTCTTTCTTCTCTTTCAACTCTTTCTTCTCTTTCTTCTATTTCTTCTTTTTAACCTTTCTTTTTCACTTCTTTTTAACCTTTCTACAATTATCTTTCTATCTATTTTATCTTTCTATCTAATTATATATCTAATCTATTTATCTATTTATATATCTATTTATCTAAAATATCTATCTAATCTATCTATCTAATCTATATATCTATCTAATCTATGCATCTATATCTCTATTTAATTTATCTATCTATCCAATCTATGTATCTATCTTATCTATTTATCATTCTATCTATTTATCTATATAATCTTTCAATATTTATATCTATATAATCTATATATATATATATATTTTTTCTATCTATCTAATGTATATTTATCTATTTATCTATTTAATGTATGAATCTATCTAATCTATCTATAAATCTATCTACCTAATATATCTACCTATGTCTCTATCTATATAATCTTTTAAACTATATAACTAATATATGTATGTATTTATATTTCTATCCATGTATATTTATTAAATTTACCTATTTATCTAATCTATCTATATATGTATCTATCTAGCTATTTAATCTATCAAACTTCTAATTTTTCTATCTATCTAATATAATTTTTTATCTATATATCTGATTAAAATATCTATCTATTTATCTATATAACTATATTTAACTCAATATATCAAATTTTTTTATCTATCTATCCATCAATCTGTCTCTATCTATCTAATCTATCTATGTATTCTACATATCTATCTATCTAATCTATCTATCTATTTAATTTATCTATCAATCTAATCTATTTAATCTATTTTTCTATCTAAATAATTTATCTAATCTATTTATATAATCTATCAAATCTATATATCGATCTATCTAGCATTCAGTCTATTTATTTATAAAACTATCTATCTATCTAATTTATCTATCTATCAAATATATCTATCTATCTATCTAATTTATCTATCTATCAAATGTATCTATCTATCAATCTAATTTATCTATCTATATAATCTGTGTATCTTTCTTTCATTCTATCTAATATATCACTATAATCTATCTATTTAACCAATCTATCTAAACTATATATAAATCTAATCTATCTAATCTATTTATATATATAATCTATTTATCTATCTATCTAATCTGATATATCTATGTAATCTAATTTATCTATCTAATCTATCAAACTATATAACTAATCTGTCTAATTTATCTACCTATCTATTATATTTATCTATCTATCTAAATAGTAAAATATCTATCTATTTAAACTCTCTCTATCGATCTATCTACTTATTCAATCTATTAATCTATCTATCAAATATATATATATATATATATATATATATATATATATATATATATATATATATCTATCTATCAATCTAAGCTATCTAATTTATTTATCTAATCTGTCTATCTATCTAATCTATATCTCTAACATTCTATATATCTATGTAATCTATTTACCTATATATCATTCTATCTATCTAATCTTTCAATCTATCTATGTAATCTATCAATCAATCAATCTTATCTATTTATCCTATCTATCTATCTAATAGATATATACATCTTATATATATAGATTAGATTAATTGATTAGATAAATAGTTATATAAATAAATCGATTAAAATATAGATAAACTAATTATAGATATAGATAGATAAATTGATTAGAGTTAGATAGATAGATAGCTAAATATATATAGATAGAAAAATAGTTATCTATCTATCCTATCTATCTATCTATTTAATCTAATTATCAAATATATCATATACATCAATCAATCAATTTATCTATCTATATATCTATTTATCTATCTATAAAATCTATCAATCTATTTATCTATTTAATCTGTCAATCCATCTATATAACTTACTATCAAATCTATCTTTCTAATCTCTATCTATCAATCAATCTATATATCTAATCTATCAATCTATATATTTTGATAGATTAGATAATTTAGATAGAATGATATATAGATTGATAGATAGATAATTTAGATAGATAGATTAGATAGTTAGATTAGATAGATACATCGATTATATAGATAGATTATATAGATAGATTTGATTAATAGATAGATTGGATAAATATATAGCTTAGATATTTAGATAGATTTGATCAAAAGTTAGATTAGAGAGATCGATTTCTTAGATATTTAGATATATTTGATAGAAAGTTAGATTAGATAGATCGATTTCTTAGAGAAAGATAGAATGATATATAGATTTATAGATAGATTTGATAGATAGACATATTAAATAGATATAAAGATTAGATTGATTGATAGATTGGATAGATATATAGATAGAAAGAATGATTTGATAGATAGATTAGATAAATAGTTAGATTAAACAGATAGATATATATATATATATATCTATTTATATATTTAGATTAATCTATATATATTTTAGATAGGTAGATAGATTAAATAGAAAAATATATTACATAAATTGATATATAGATAGATTAGATATATTATATAGATAAAGAGATTAGATAGATTAGATATTATATAGATATGTAGATAGATAAATAGATTGATTGATATATTAGATAGGTAGATAGATTAGATAAATATATAGATTAGATATATAGACTAGAGATAGATAGATATATAGATTAGATAGATTAAATAGATTAGATAGAATAGTTGGATAGATAGATTGAGAGATTAGACAGATAATTTAGTGAGAAATAATAGATAGATTAAAGAGAGATATATAAATTAAATAGACGTACAGATTAGATAGATAAATAGTTAGAATAAATTGAATGAATAGAAAACTAAATTAGATAGATAAATAGATAGATTTATAGATTAGATAGATAAATTATATAGATAGATAAAAATATTTTATAGATTGATAGATATATAATTAAAATTGATAGATTAGATAGATACATAAAAAGATAGTTTAGATAAATAGATCAATTATTTAGATAGATAGATCGATTATATAGATAGATATTTTTGATAGTTGGATAGATAAATAAATAGATAGAAAGAGATATATATATATATATATATATCGATAGATTAAATAGAAAGATAGATATATTAGTTAGATAGATACATAGATAGATTAGATAGTTAGAGAAATATATTAGAAAGATACATTAGATAGATATATTAGTTAGATAGATAGAAAGATTAGATAGATTGATTACTAAATAGATCGAAAAATTAGATTGATAGATATATAGATAAATAATTTAGATAGATAGATTAGATAGTGAAATATATAGATATATTAGTAAGATAGATAGATAGATAGATAGATATATAACTAGACAGATTAGATAGATATATAGAAAAAGATAATAGATGGATAGATTTGATAGATCGATACACACACACACACATACACACACACACACACACACACACACACACACACACACATATATATATATATATATATATATATATATATATATATATATGTATAGCTTGATAGATTAGATGTATTGATAGATAGATTAGATAGATAGATTGAATGAATAAATAGATAAATAGATAGATTAATTAGATATATAGATTAGATAAATAAATAGATTTGATAGATTGATTAATATATAGATAGATATATATATATATATATATATATATATATATATATATATATATATATATATATATATATATATATATATATATATATAGATACATAGATAGATTAAATAAATAGATAGACAATAGACAAATAAACAAATAGATAGATAGATTAGATAGATAGATTGAATGAATAAATAGATAAATAGATAGATTAATTAGATATATAGATTAGATAAATAAATAGATTTGATAGATTGATTAATATATAGATAGATAGATATATATATATATATATATATATATATATATATATATATATAGATATATATATATATATATATATATAGATACATAGATAGATTAAATAAATAGATAGACAATAGACAAATAAACAAATAGATAGATAGATAGACATATAGATAGATAGACAAATATACAAATAGATAGATAGATAGACAGATAGATTAGATCTATTAAATAGATATATAAATTAGATATATAAATAAATAGATAGTTATAGAGATTAGATAGATATATAGATTAAATAGATAGAGAGAAATTAGATAGATATTTAGTAGATTAGATATATATATATATATATATATATTGAAATAAATAAATAGATAGATAGATTAGATAGATTAGATAGATTGATTATATAGATAGTAGATATATAGATTATATAAATAGATAAATTATATAAATAAATAATTATTTTAAATAAATATATATATATATATATTGATATATAGATATGTAGAAAGATATATAAAGAGAGATTAGATAGTTATATATTTAGATTAGATAATAGAAAGATATATATATTACACAGCAAGATATATTGTTACATTAGATAGATAGATAGATAGATAGATAAATAGATAGATAAATAGATTAGATATATAGATAAATAGATTAGATAGATGAATAGATAGATATATATATATATAGCAGATAAATAGATAAATTAGATATTTAGAAAGATTAGATTATAGAGTCATTGATAGATAGATAGCAATATAGATTGATAGATAAATAGATTAGATTGAGTGAGTGATTGATTGATTAGATAGATACTTAGATTTGATAGATTAGAATGATAGATAGATAGTCAGATTATAATTATACATAGATAGAGATTAGTTAGATAAATAGCTAGGAAAAATAGATAAAATATATTGCGAAATATAGAGAGATTTTATATATAAATAGATAGATTAGATAGTTAGAATAGTTAGATAAATATAAAGATAGATTAGTAGATATATAAATAGATAAAGTAGATAGATAAATAGATAAATAGATAAATATATTAATCATATATATAGATAAAGAAATAGGTTAGATAATAGTTATATAGAACGATTAGATTGTAACATAGTTCAATTAGATAGATAAATAGATACATATATAGATAGTTTGATAGATAATATAGATATATAGATAAATAGATTAGATAAATAGTTAGATATATAGATTATAAAGATATATAGATCGATTAGATAGATAAATCAATAAATAGATTAGATAAATATTAAGATAAATAGCTCGATAAAAATATAGATAAACTGATTAGAGAGATAGATAGATAGATAGATAGATAGATGAATTGATTAGAGAAAGATAGATAGATAAATTAGATATGTAGATTTATAGATATATAAATATAGATATATAGATATATATATTATAAATATATAGATAAAATAGATATATAATTGATATATACATACATGTATAAAAATATAGATTAGATAGATAGATAGATTAGATAGATTAGATACCTAGATAGATAGATAGAATAAATAGATAGATACATTGAAATATATAATAGATAAATAGATAGAATGATATATAGATAGATAGATATATTAGATAGATAGATTAGATTGCTAGATAGATAAGATAGATAGATTATGATAAGGTGTTCTAAGACATTCTGATAGCTCTTGATCATTGGAGTAATTATTTGAGTCCTTAACAGTTTGTACTTCATTCTGATCAAGAGGCTTTTAAGTTTATTTGCAGCCAATGCAAGCTCATCTCAAGGCATGCTAAATGGGTAAATTTTCTTAAATCCTTTTTTATTTCAAAGATTAAACTTAGCAATACTAATGTTGTTTTGGATGCTTTATCATGAAGATACTCTATGGTTGTTGTTTTTGCATCTTGAATTCTTTGTTTTCAATCCATTAAATAACTATATTCTGAAGACCCGGAGTTCTCTACTATTATTGATAGTTACAAAGTTCGAATTCAAAGTACATATTCTGTCCAAGAACTCATAAGGCAAAAGATGCCATTATGGTGGTCGCTGATATGTTTTCTAAAATGGCTTATTTTATTCCGTGTCAAAAGACGAATGATGCATCTTATGTGGCTAATCTTTATTTCATGGAGATCATCCGCCTTCATGGAGTACCGAAGACCATTATATATGATCGTGATTCTATGTTTTTATGTTATTTTTGGAAGACTTTATAGAGAATAATTCTGACCAAACTTCTATTATATACACTTTTCATCTTAAAACCGATGACCAAAATAAGGTTACCAATCGCACTCTCACTACGTTACTAGGAATGGTTAGTTAATCTCCAAAATATTGGGATTTGAAGCTTGCACTTACTGTGTTTGCTTATAATCTATCATCAAGTTGGACTATAGGTCCAACTTTCAAAGTTGTGTATGGAAGCAATCCGTGGAGAATGATGCGGGAGCATTCAAGACTACTAATCAATCATTAAGTCCTAAGCAGATTACTTCGGCAAAACAAACATTATCGGTACCTATTCATATTAAGAATAACATCAATTACAATTTGCTTCGATGAGTTAAGGAAAGATGATCCGTATATTAAAATGCATTACTGATCGATGATGATATTTGCTGGTTATTATTGGTGGATGAATTTTCAAGACTGAAGAGAACTCCTTTTTCCCATTTTTTTTATTTTTATTTTTTATTATTTTTTTATTATTTTTTTATTATTTTTTTATTATTTTATTATTATTATTTTTTTCAATTTTGAGTCGAATCTATATATAAAGAGATTCGAATTTGAAAGGGTGTTTTTTTAATGAATGAAAGTTTCTGTCTGTGAGTCGAATTATTATCTAGATTCTTTAACGAACATCGTTGGTAGGGAATCAAAGAGTTCTTTATCCTTTGTAGGTGGAATTTCCTTTAAACCTTGGTGGTGAACTGAATTTATCACAAATTACAAATATCCAAACAAACATAGTGCCTCTTCCAATTCATACCACAATATTCACTCAATAGAGCTTATTTGGGGATACTCAAAACACGAAAGTTGTATATCTACGAGTCATTAATCTGTGGCTTTTGTAATGGATCAATCCGACCTGTTTTGAGTAAATTATGCCCATTAAATTCAAAATCGTGCAATCTTGAAATTTTCTGCTTGGATTCACTTGCCCATGCATGCATTAAATATATAGATATATACATAGATTAGATAGATATATTGATAGATAGATTAGATAAATAAATTGATAGATAGATTAGATAAATAAATTGATAGATAGATAAATAAATTTGATTTAAAGATTATTTAGATTAGATAAATAGATATAAGAAAATGACTCTTAGATAGATTGATTCATTTATTGATAAGATATAGAGATAGATAAATATATAAGATAGATAAATAGATTATATAGTTAGAGAGATAGGTTGATACATAAACCAGATAAAAAGTGAGATTAGAAAAATAAATTGATAGATAGAATGATTTAATTTTTTTTTTAAATGTTTGTTTTATTAATTATTAAACCCTCTCTTTTGGCCGAGGAATACCATAGTTACAATCTATAGAACTACCCTTTGTCCCTTTTACACCCTTGACAAGATAAAAAAAAACAATGCATAATAGAGTTTTACAGTAAAGCTTTATATGAAATAAAATAGCTTTGAGTTTGTCCTTAATATATAACATGATGTATAGCATGCCCTATTTTTCTTTTTCTTCTCTGCCCGTTATCTTCATGGTTGCTTCCTTTCACAACTATAGCCGCTTACATCCTTTCACAACTATAGCCGCTTACTTCCTTCCAGAACTATAGCCGCTTACTTCCTGACAGCATATCTACTGCTTCTTTAGGTAATAATTTTGGCAACCTCTTTGTTATTTTATCCAGTTCAACCATAGCTTGGTTATACTTATGCTTTAATTTGTTGTCTGTCTTGTGTTACTAGATCATTTGGCAGCTGCAGACCCTATATTCTAGCAAACATACAAAAACTAAAAACATAGCAGAATATAGTAGTATATAACCAGTCAGCCTTTTGCCCAACACCCATTTGGTGAAGCATGCCTGCTACCTTCTACTTTCTAATATCTGCACTTGATCTTTATCATATCTTTTATTTTGATAAAGGCTTCCATCTTTTATTTTCCTAGCACTCCATAGATCATCGCTGATCTTTATCCAAATTTCCCCTTCTCTATGCTTTATATGCCCTATTTCCCTGCAAGAAAAAATTATTTCCCACTTTTTAAATTACATTGTCACCATGCTACACGAGTTTCTGCCGAGCCTTTTCTCTACATGTTATCTGTTCATTCTTTTGCCTTTCTTAATTCTCCGATATAGCTTTTTACTTTCTTCTTAATAGATGTTTCAAGTCAGCTTAGCCGCATCTTGATCTTTGCCGAACTCCTAAACTAGACACTTACCTTTCCTAGGTCTTTTTATTTAAAACATAGCACATAAATTCTAAAAATTACAGACTTCTTATCCCCCTTTGTATACCTAACACATGACTTTAGAACTGTTTGAAATACATAACACGACTATTGTAGACTCTTGCTAGTTCCAGATTACTTTAGATAAAAAGAGCATGGATTGATGGCCCGTTTAACGCTATCTTGAAACCAGAAACAAACAAAAAAAAGGCAGAAAATCCAGCCTTGCAGCAGCTTTACTTTCTCTGCTCCTTAAATCTTTATCCTGTCTGAAAACAAAACCCAAAAACACAACCAAACAAAACAAAATTCCAATATCCCAAGCTAACAGTTTTTTTTTCTTTTATTGCCCTCGCCAAAGGACTGGGGTGGCTCTTCACTTGTTTGATGACCTCCTCCTGTCAAAGAGTATGTATCTGCAAAATTTAACTTTTTTTTAGTATATCAGCTTTTTATTTTTTTTAAAAAAAAAATTATTCTCTACCCCTCTTTATCCTTTAGATCTAATTTTTACTTTTTGTTTTTTTGAATTCTAATATATGGGAAACCTATTTTATCTAAACTTATTAATCCTTTGTATTTGTCAGGGATATCTTTCTCTTCAAATTCTTGAAAACCTCTCTTTATACCCTCTTCTGCTAATTTGTTTGCCAAAGCATTTGCTTCTCTGAATATATGTATAATTTTCCCTTTTAGTTCTATTAGTAGAGTTTTAATTTTATCAATATCTTCTTCTAGTTTCCATAGCTCTATTTTTCCTCTTACTAAATCTACTAATAAACTCGAATCGACTTGCACTTGAATATTCTGAAAATTATTATCTTTACATATTTTTAAACCTTTATACAAAGCCATAACCTCTGCATCCAGGGCGGAGGAGGCTAAACCATTCATTGTGAATGCTCTTATCACTTTGCCTTCCTCATTTCTTATAACCCCCCCTACACCTGCCGCTCCCATATCCCTTTTAAAGCTCCCTTCCGTATTTAATACTAGACCATTACGTTGAGGCTTCTTCCATCTGATAATTTTAAGTTCTGGTCTTTCCTTTGTCCTTGTAAATAGACCCCAAGATTCTTTCCTATTTTTATCTATTACTACAATTCCAAGCTTAATAGGGCTACAAGCTGAGATAAATCCACATTCTTTTTTAATTTCTTCTAAAATATTTACTGCATTCATTGGAATGCCGTCAAATCTGCTTTTATTTCTTGCCTTCCAGAGACACCATACAGTAATGCGAGGAATGTATATCCTTAGCCATTTGATGATCTTGTTCTTTGTTTTACTTTCCTTCCATTTTTTTATTCTTTCTATCAGTACATCCGAGCCTTTTTCTAATTCAACTTCTATTTCTAGTTTCTTCCATATGTTTTTAGCTATCTTCCCTATTGAAAACAGATGATCCATACTTTCTATTTCTTGGTTGCAACATTCGCATCTCGATTCTAATCTTATACCTTTCTTTTGAATGTGTTCATCAATCGGGATGGCTTTTGAGAGGAGTTTCCACATAAAAATGTTTATTTTTTGTGGAAGTTCCTTTTTTCATGCTTCTTCAAAAATCAATTGTGAAATTTTTTTAGTTCTGATAAGCTCTTTAACACTTTTTAATATAAATTTTCCTTAAGCATCTAAGGACCATTTCCATCCACTTTTAGTTAATATGAAATGATTTTTCACCATATTTCTCTGCTTGTAAATTAATTTCCAACTTTTTGATGCTCTTTTTGTATTATTAAAGGCATTATTACCTAGTTCGTATCTAGCTTTTATATATGTCACCCATAGGCTATTGTTTTTATTATTTTTAATTCTCCACCAGTTCTTGTAGGCCCAACCTTTTGCTATATCATTGAGATTTGAAAAGCCCAAGCCAGCTTCTTTTAACGGAAAGCATAGGTCTTCCCATTTTTTTAATGTAGCTTATTTTTACTTCCACTTTTTCCCCATAGGAAGTTTGACATTTCTTTTTCTAGTTTTCTTATGATAGTTTTCGGTGGCTGTAAAGACATTAGAGTATGTGTTAGTGACCCCTGCAATACATGTGTGATAAGAGTAACTCTTCCTGCCATGCTTAGCAGATTTTCTTTCCAACCTGCTATCTTTTGCCTTAATTTTTCCACTAGGAATGCTAGGTATTCCCCCTTCAGCCTTCCCTCATAGATCGGACATCCAAGGTACATTAGCACACCCTTTTTATGTATGAATCCGATGATATTTCTTATCTTTTGAGCTATATTTTCAGAACATTTTCCTGCTATCATAAATTGATATTTATTCTTATTCAGCATCTATCTAGTTTCTTCTTCCATTGTATTTAATAATTTCATCATATGTCTTATGGATCGGTTACTAGCATTTGAGAAAATTATAATATCATCTGCATACACCAAGCAGCACACCGTCAGTGTGTTTCTTGGTTGCTTATATCTAATAATTTTCCCTTCACTCATTTCATTTTTCAAATTTACAATAAAATGTTCTAGATAGATATTAAAAAGGGGAGGAGAAAGGGGATCCACTTGTCTAAGTCCTCTTGAGGTTTTAAATTCGTTGCCTGCTTGCCCATTTATAAGTATTTTAACCCCTACGCCTGATATACATCTGTGAATTAAATCTATCCGAAATTCCGAGAAACCTATTCTTCTCATTAAATAACATAATATTTCATATTCCACCCTGTCAAATGCTTTAGAAAGATCTAGTTTCAATATTATATTTCGTCCTCTTGACTTAGCTCCTATTTCTCTAATCAATTCTAAAGCTAGATTGATGTTTTCCATCATCAATCTGTCTTTAACAAATCCTATTTGTTCTATCGAAATTATAGATGAGAGGATTTTATTAAGTCTGCTCTGAATAACCTTAGCTAATATCTTATAGATTGAATTACATAAACTAATTGGCCTGTAGTCTTCTCATGTCGGCGGGTTAAATTTCTTAGGAACCAAAACAATAAAAGAATTAGTCCATGCTTTTGTGATTTCTGCTCCTGCAAAAATCCAAGCAATGGTTGTGACTAGCTCTTTTTTAATAATGTTCCAGCTGCGCTGAAAAAACCCATTGTTCCATCCATCAGGACCTGCAGCACTATCTTTATTTGCATTGAAAACTGCCTCTTTGACTTCTTCTGTTGGGAATTCTTCTAAAATTTTATTATCATTTTCTGAGATTTTCTCTCAATATTTTGAATTAATGTGTTTTTTCTCGGAGAAAATGGCTTACATAATAAATTTTTGAAATATTCTTCTAATTCATTTTTTATCTCCTCTTCTTTATCTAACCATTTACCATTAGAAGCTTTTTACCCTTTTATATTTTGTTTTTGAATTCTTACTTTAGCCATTACATTAAAGAATTTTGTATTTTTATCTCCACCTTTAACCACTTGATTCTCGCCCTTTGCTTCCAAAAAACTTCTTCCATATGCATTCTCAGTCTTAACTCAGCTTTGGCCTTGTTCAGCTGGATACTTGAGCTATCATCTTTTTGATCAAACTCCATTTCTAACTTAGACACTTCATGTTCCAAATCCCAAATACTTTTGTTGATTTTTCCAAAAATCTCATTGTTCCATTTGCTTAATGCCTACCATAAGTTGCGTAATTTCTTTGCTAAAATTTGCAAAGGATTACCTGAAACATGTTTTTCCCATGATTCCTTTACTATTCCATCATACCCTTTATGCATTCCCCACATATTTTGAAACATAAATCCTTTATGTTTCCTTTCACTATTTTCAAATGTTATAAGGAAATGATTATGGTCCGAGCATGTTCTATTGAGATGCCTGACTTTTATTCCGCCAATCTTGTCAACCCATTTAGTGTTAAATAGAACTCGATCCAGCCTAGACCAGATCACTTTCCTTTTCTTCTTGTTGTTGCACCATGTGAAATTAGAACCTAGGAAGTCTGCTTCCATTAGATTTGCTCTTGAAATTGCCTCGTTAAAATGAGCTAATGCCATTTGGTCAGGAGGTCTTCCTCATCTATTTTCGTTAGCATTTCTAATTACATTGAAGTCTCCTCCAATAATCCATGGAGAATTTAATGCTGCTATTTTTTCCATCTCCTTCCATAGGACTTTTTTTTCTTCCTTAGCATTGCTTGCATACACCACATATATAATTGGATCTTGAAGGCTTCTTAATTTAAAGCTTATAATTTGCTCAGCTTCTGCTATAATTTCAATATCCATCAAACTTTTCCACAAGATCCATAATTTACCATTTATATTTGAAAATGCCTTTTCAAGAACAATAGCATTCCTATATTTATCTATTTGATCTTTATTTACCATTGGTTCAACTATAATGACTATCTTAATTTTATATATTTGATTAATCTTCTTAGTCTATTTAAAGAAGGAGAGTTCGCCACTCCTCTTAAATTCCAATATAAGCTATTAAACATTTCAAGTGAACTTTGCTTGTGCTCTAGTTGTGTAGTTCAAATCATATTTCTTGTTAACATATTTTTTCGTGTTTCTTGGGGGTTTGATTGAGCTTGGTGGGGCTTGTTCTATTGTACTTAATATTTGAATTTTTCCTAGACTTTTACTCATTTTCCTAATAGCCTCCAATGCTCTCTCTCTCTCTCTCTCTTGCGGGATATTACTCCTTATTTTCAGATTTCTTATTTTTGAATCATCATGTGTTAATTTTGATTCAATCTTAGCTTCTCTCATGCTTATATTTATTAAGGGCCAGCTTTTTGCATCTGTTTCTTCCTCCGATAAAAGATCATCCTCTTCCCAGTTAAATTCTACCATTTTCTGCTCTGTTTTTGTCTCTCTTATCCCCTCCCTTCTCTTACTTTTAGCTTTCTTTCCTCTTCTATCTTCCAGCCCCTTTACTCCCCATTCAGCCTCCTTGGATGTTTCCTCTAATCACTTTCTGATATCTGCCACTTTTTCCCCTTTTAAATGCTTTTCCAGCCTTGTATCCTTCCTTATGTCTCCCTTTTTCTCTGCCCTTTCGGCCTCCCTCTACTTTCCTCAGCCTTTTCTAGTAATCCCTTTTCTACCCCATCCCCCATTTTCTCCTCTGGGCTTACTTCCATTCCTATAAGGAGCTTCTTTTGCTTTGATATTTCTGCCTCTTCTATGCTATTCCCTGCTAGTCTTTTCTCCCTCTCTATTTTATCTTCTCCTTTGCTCTTGTCACTATCTCCTATACCCTGCCTTTTTTTACCCATTCACTCCCTTTCCATTTTCTCTCTTCTTCACTAAACTTCCCCTGTCTCTTCTTCCCTCTACGTGCCATACAAACTTCTTCCTCATGCCCCATTCTGTGGCAGTATGTGCAGTATTTTGGGATGGATTCTGGATGGACTTCCTGCCAGAATCCATTTGTAAGATCACTGCCTATCCACACTCTACTCGGAAAGGGTGAGCCTAATGTCAACTTCCACACAAATCCTAGCGACACTAGGCCTAGTTATACATGTTGTAGCCTCATCTAGAAGCCAAGGTTTACCAAAACATAGTCCAATAGAGTAGAGAGAGAGTTTGTTAAAGAAGTGCAAGGGGAGTTTCGGTAAGTTAATTCATACTAGTGCATTCGAGAATTCCTCAAGAGGTGTGAAGCTCGGCGACCATTTGAAGATGTGCATGGGCAGCCCCACGATGTTCCACTGTCCTCTGCCCCATATTCGGAGGAAGTCTTCTTCTTACTTGAACTGGAAGAAGGCATGCTTGCCATCATACCATACAAGCTTCACCACTGCCCGTAACTTCAAGGAGGCAAAGAAATCATAAATAGCATTAATTTCAGGCCGACCGTGAGAGAATTTTCCAATGAGAGTGAGCTCGAATGAGTCTTCAAGTTTATTGATTTCTTCCTTCGAAAATAGGATTGCGGGAGACTCCATTTTTGCTTCAAATTTCAGAAAAATGGGCGCGACTTCTTTGAAGAGAGATGAGAACAATTTTTTATTAGAGAGCAATTCGGAATTCCCCATTTTTAGCTTGAATTTGAGTTTTCTTCGCACAAAAATGACATTTTCTCTCTCTAAGAATGCACTTTATCTCTCTACCATGTGTTCATAGAAAGATTTAATTTAAAGATCATTTAGATTAGATAGAAAGATTAAATAGATAGATCACTTATATAGATAGATTTTTTAGATATAAAGATATTCAGACAAATTAGATAGATTGGATCCATTATATATATATATATATTACATAATGAGATTATAGATAGATTATATAGATAGTTACACTGATTAATTAAATAGATAAAATAATAGATATATAATATAAGATTGATTGTTTGGATAAATAGATTAATTAGATAGATAAATAGATCAATAAATTAAATATATAGATATATTAAAAAATATATAAAGAGATAGATATATAGATAGATAGATTATATATATATATATATATTAGATAGATAGATAAATAGATAGTTAGATTAGATAGGCATATATATATATATATATATATATATATATATATATATATATATATATATATATATATATGATATACATTGATATATTAGATTGATTGATTGATAGATCCATGGATTAAATAGATAGATATATAGATTAGATAGAGAGATAGATATATAGTTTAGATAGATAGATTAGATAACTAGATAAATAAAGAATTAAATTGTTGAGTTATATAGAGAGAAATTAGATAGATTAGATGATTATATATCTAATCATCTAATCTATCTATTTTATCTATATATATATATATATATATATGATAGATAGATAGATACATTGTATATTAGATTGATTGATAGATACATAGATTAAATAGATAGATAAATAGATTAGATAGAGAGATAGATATATAGTTTAGATAGATAGAATTAATAACTAGATAAATAACGAAATAAATAGTTGAGTTATATAGAGATATAAAATAGATAGATTAGATGATTAGATATATATATATATATATATATATATATATATATATATATATATATATATAGATAAATTAGTTTTATAAATTAGATAAATATATATTTAGAATAGAAATCTATATAAATATATAGATTAGATAGCAAGATATAAAGATAGATTAGATAAAAAGATCGATGGTTTGATAAATAGATTAGATATATTAGATAGATAGATATAGACAAGATATATATAATGATAAATTAGTTAGATAAATTAGAAAGATAGATAAAGATAGATATATAAATAGAAAGATAGATTAAATAGATATATTGATAGATATATTAGATAGATATATTGATAGATAAATTAGATAGTATATATAAATTAGTTAGAGATATATATAGATAAATTAGATATATATATAGAAATATAAATAAATTAGTAAATTAGATAGATAAATTAGATAGTATGATTGATAAAGAGATAGATTGATAAATAGATAGATAAGTTGGGTAGATATATAAGATAGATAGATTAAAATTTTAGATAAATAGATTGATTATTTAGATAGATAAGATAGATATATAGATGGAAAATAAGATTAGAGAGATAGATTAAATAGATTGGTAGATATATATATAAAGTTAAATAGCTAGTTTTGATAGATATATAGATTTATAGATATATAAAGATATACATAGATAGATTAGATAGATAGATAGATAAAAAGATTAGATAGATAAATAAATAAAAAGATTAGATAGATAGATAAATAGATATATAGAATAAATTGTTAAATTGAGTAGATAGATTATATAGATTAGATAGAAAATAAATAAATAGATAGATTAGAAAGATAGCTAGATTATATATATAGATATTTAGATAGATTGATACATCGATAGATAGATAGATAGATATGATAGATTAAATAGACATATTGATTTAAATATTTGAAAGATAGATAAATTAAATAGAGATATTAGATAGATGTATAGATTAGATAAATAGATAGATAGATTAGATAGTTGGATAGATAGATAGATACATTTAATAGATTACATAGTTAGATAGATTACATAGTTAGATTACATAGTTAGATTACATAGTTAGATTACATAGTTAGATAAATTAGATAGATAGATAGAATGATTAATATATTTTA
>JAREIK010001373.1:34998-64486 GCA_029783825.1 Sapria himalayana
GATAGATAGATACATAGTTTAGATAGAATAAATAACTAGACAAATAAAGAAAAAAATAGTTGAGTTATATAGATAGATTAGATGATTAGATAGATATATAGATAGATAGATTAGATAGATAAATAGATAGAAAGATAGATAAATTGTTAGAGATTAGATAGATAGATAAATTAAATAAAATGATTAGATAAATTGATAAATATATAGATTTAATAAATAAATAGATAGGTAAATAAATTATATAGATCCATAGATAGATATAAAGATATATTAGATAGATTAGTTAGATATACAGATAGCTATATTAGATTAATAGATTCGATAGATAGATAATCAATAGATAGATAGATTTGATAGATAGGTAGATAAATAGATAGTTTGATAGATTAATTGATCGATAAATTGGTTAGAAAGATTGATATATGGATAGATTGTTAGATATATAGAAACATAGGTATGTGTGTGTGTATATATATATATACACACACATATGTATATTAGATAGATAGATAAATAGATAAATAGATAAATAGAATTGATAGAAAGAAAGATTATATTAATAGATAGACAGATTAGATAGATTAGATAGATAGATATATAATTTAGATAGATAAATTAGATAGATAAATTAGATAGATGCATTGATTATATAGATAGATATTTGATCGATGGATTGGATATATAGATAGATTAGATATTTAGATAGATTAGATATAAGTTATATTTGATATATAGATTTCTTAGATAGATAGATAGAATGGTATATAGATTTATAGATATTATATATATATATATATATATATATTAAATAGATATAAAGATTAGATTGATTATTAGAATAGATAGATATATTGATAGAAAGAATGATTTGATAGATAAATAGATTAGATAAATATATAGATTAGACAGATAGATATATAAATATATATATCTCAATATATATAGATAAATATATAGATATGTTAGATAAATAGATTGATTAGATAAAAAAGATATATTAGATATATAGATAGATTATATAGATTGGATATATTAGATATATTAGATAGAGATATTAAATTGATTAGATATTTAGATTAATAAATAGATAGATAAATCTGTAGATAGCTAAATAATTAGATTGGTATATTAGATAAGTAGATAGATTAGATAAATAAATAGATTAGATAGATAGAGAGATAAATATATAGATTAGATAGATTAGATAAAATAGTTTGATAGATAGATTGAGAGATTAGATAGATAAATAGTGATAGATTAGATAACTAAATTAGATAAATAGATAGATATATAGATTAGAAAGATTAATTGATTAATTAGATAGATATAGAGAGAGATTAGATAGTTGGACAGATATATTGATATATAGATAGAAAGATAAATATATTATATAGGAAGATAGATTAGAAAGTAAGATTAATTAGCAAGATAGAAAGGCAGAAAGGTAGAAAGATTAGATAAAAAGATTAGATAGATAGATAGATTGATAGAGAGATATTAGATAGATAGATTGATAACTTTATATATATAAAGATTAGATAGATACATACATAAATATATAAATAGATATTATAGATCTATTAAATAGATAGGTTAATAGATAAAATAGATAAATTAGATAGATTTTATATATATATATATATATATATAAAGTTAAATTTATAGATTAACAGATAGATAGATAGATTAGATAGATTGATACAAAGATGGATAAATAGATATTTAGATTTATTATATATAAATATATAGATTAGAATGTTTCATAGATATATTAGTTAGATAAATAGATATATAGGTAAATAGATTAGATTAATATATAGATAGATTATGTAGATAGATAAATTATATAAATAGATAAATAGATAAAAATATTATTTAGATGGATACAATATAATTAAAATTGATAGATTAGATAGTTAAATGTATTGATAGATAGATTAGATAGATTACATAGATATATCATTTTGATAGATGGATAGATAGCTTTGATAAATGGATAGATAGAGAAATAGAGCAATATATTTAGATAGATTATATAGATTGATAGATAGATGGTTTAAACTATCTATCCTATATATCTATCTATTTATCTAATGTATCTAATATATCTATCTATATCTCTAAAAAATATATCTATATAACTATATATTTATTCTATCTATCAATTTATCTTTCTAATATATTTATATAATCATTCTATCTATTTAATTATTTAATCTATCTATTTAACACACTTTCTATCTATCTATCTATCTATCTAATATATGTTTTATCTAATCATTTCAATCATTCTATCTATCTAATATATCTATATAACAATCAATATAATCTAATTAATTTATCAAATCTATGAATCTATATATCTATCTTATCTTTCTATATATATATATATATATAACTATCTGATATAAAGTTATATCATTCTAATAAATCAAACTATCTAATATATCATTCAATTTATTTAATTATTAAACTTTTCTTCTTTCTTTTGTATCTTTCTAATCTTTCTCTTTCTTCCATTATTTATCAACCTTTTCTTTTTTCATTTAGCAAACTATGTAATCTGTCTAAAGAATTAAAAGAAATAGAAGAAAGAGAAAAATAGAATAAGGAGAAAAAATAAAAGAAATAGAATAAAGAGAAGAAATAGAAGAAAGAGAATAAAGTAAAGAAAAATAAGAAATAGAAATAATATAAGAATGAGAGAAGAAAGGGAAGAAAGGGAAGAAAGAGAAGAAAGGGAAGAAAGAGAAGAAAGAGAAGAAAGAGAAGAAAGTGAGGAAAAAGAAGAAAGGGAAGACAGAGAAGAAAGAGAAGTGAGAAGAACAATATGAAATAAAATAAAGAAAAGAAATAGAAGAAAAAGAATAAAGCGAAGAAAGAAGAAATATAAGAATGAGAGAGAAGAAAGTGAAGAAAGTGAAAAAGGGATGAAAGGGAAGATAAGAAAGAGAAGAAAGGAAGAGAAGAAAGAGAAAAAAGTGAGAAGAAATACAATAAATAAAAGAAATAGAAGAAATAGAATAAGAGAAAAAGAGAAGAACGTGAAGAAAGGGAAAAATGAAAGACAAGGAAGAAAGGAAATAAATATAAGAAATTGAAGAAAGAGAGAAGAAAGAGAAGAAGAGGAAAGAAAATAAAGAAACGAAAGACAAGAATTAGAATAAACAATTAAGAGTAGAATAATGAGAAGAAAGAGGAGAAGAAAGAGAAGAGAAGAAAGATAAGAAAGAGGAAAGAAAAGAAGGATAAGAAAGAGATGAAATAGAAAAAGAAAGAGAAGAAAAAGAAGAAAGAGAAAAAAGAAGAAAGAAAAAAGTCGAAAAAGGAAACAGAAAAAAATTTTACGCAAGATAATAAAAAGAAGAAAGTGACGAAAAAGAATTAAGCAAAGAAATAGTATAATGAGCGGAAAGAGAAGAAAGAGAAGAGAAGAAATATTAGAAAGTGTAGAAAAAGAAGAAAGAGAGAAGAAATAGAATAAAGATGAAAGAGAAGAAAGAGAATAAAGATGAAATAGAAGAAAGAGAATAAAGATGAAAGAGAAGAAAGAGAATAAAGAGAAGAAAGAAGAAAAAAAAAGATATGAAATATAACAAAGATAACAAAGAGAAAAAAGAAAAGAAAGGGTAGAAAGAAAAATGAGTAGGAAGAAATGAATGAGTAGAAAGAGAAGAAAGAGAAGAAAGACAAGAAATAGAAGAAAGAGAAGAAAGAAGAAAGTGAAGAAAAACTAGAAGAGAAGAAAAGAAGAAAGAGAAGGAAAAGAAATCTCCCTCTCTATCTATCTAATCTATATAAGTATCAAACTATTTATCTATCAAAATAATCTTTCTATCTATCTAATATATCTAAATAATATATCAAATCTATCAATATATCTAATATCTATATATGTATAAAATCAATCTATCTAACTGTATAATCTATTTATAAATATATCTAATTATCTATTTAATCTATTTATCTATCTAATCTATATATCTATCTCTATCTCTCTCTCTATATAATCTATCTATCTATATAATTTATCTATCTATTTATTTATATAACCTATATATCTAATCTATATAATCAATCTATCTATCTATCGATCTCTTTATGTATTCTATCTATCTATTAATCTAATATATATATATATATATATATATATATTCTTTTCATTTCTCTATCTAATATATCTATCTATTTATTAAATCTATCAATCTATCGTATCTATCTATGTATCTATATAACTATCTTATATATATATATATATATCTAATCTATCTTTCTAACTATCTAATCTATCTTTCTAACTATCTAATATATCTATCTATCTAATAAAGAAATCAATCTAATAAATCTAATATATCTAAACTATCTATCTATTCTAATGTATATAATCTCTCTATATATCTTTCTATCTATCTAATTATCTATCAATCAATTATCTATCTAACTAAATTATTTATCTATCTAATCTATCTATATATCTCACTATCTAATCTATATATATATCTATCTAATCTAAATATTAATATATAAAATCTATCTATCTATCTATTAATCTATCTATATAATCTATCTATTATATATAATCAATCTAATATTATCTATATTCTATCTATCTATCTATCTAAACTATTTATCTATATATCTATCAATCAAATCTGTCTATATATTTATTTATCTATCTAATATTTCTATCTATCTAGCTAACTAATCTTTCTAATCTTTATATTTATGTATATAATCTATATATCTATCTATTTTATTTATCTTATCTATCTATCTAATTAAGCTATTTATCTCTCTATATATCTATCTAATCTACCTAGCTATATATCTATATTTTTATAATCTAATTTATCAATCTATCGATATATCTAATCTAGTAATTTATCTTATATATATATATATATATATATATATATATCTATTTATCTATGTAATCTACCTAGATAGATAATCTATATCTCTATCTATGTAATCTACTTAGATAATCTATTTATCGATCTATTTAATCTATATCTCTTTATAATCTATCTATTTATTATTCTATATATCTATATAATCTATCTATCTAATCTATCTAACTATCTATCTATCTATTTAATCTATATATCTTTATAATTTATCTATCAATTTAATTTATATATCTATAAAATCAATCTAATCTATCTAACTATTTATCTAATCAATAATCTAAACTTTCTATCTACTTGATCTATTTATCTAATCTAACTATACATTTATCTAAACAATCTATCTATATATCAATACTATTCATCTCTCTCTCTCTCTCTCTCTAATCTATATATTTATCTATATATCTATCTATTTATCAAATATATCAATCTATCCAATCTATCTATATAACTATTTAATATACCTATATATCTATCTATATAATACATATATATATATATATATAACTTATCTAGCTTTCTAACTATATAATCTATCAATCAAATAAATCAATTTATCCTTAACCTTGTAATTGGTCCATCTGGAACATTTATGGGATCGGTAACAATAACCTCGCTAATCTATCAACCATTGACTCATAAATAGATAGATTATATAATTAAATATATTGTAATAATAGATAGATAAATAGATAAATTATATTGCGAAATATATAGATAGATTAGATAGATAAATAGAAATATATATCAGACAAATAGATTAGATATATAAATATAAAGATAGATTGGTAGATAGATAATGTTTATAGATAGATAAATAAATAGATAGAAAGATTTAAATATTATTCAGATATATAAAGAATTAGATTAGATAGAAAGATTAGATTGTTCATTTAGATTAAATAGATAGATAGATAGATACATATATAGATAGATTTTATAAATAAATACATATATAGATAAATACAAAGATAGATTAGATATATAGATAAAAAGATTAGATAGATAGATACATAGATAGATAGATTAGATAGGTAGAGATAGATAAATAGTTAGATTAGAAAGATGGATAGATACATTAGATGGATAGATAGATGGATAGATACATTAGATCGATAGATGGATAGATAAATTAGATAGATAAATAGATGGATAGATACATTAGATGGATAGATAGATAGATGCATTCGATAGATAGATACGTTAGATAAATAGATAGATAGATAATATAGGTATAAATTTTGATAGATTAGATAGATAGATAGGTAGGTAGAAGGATAAATAGATTAGATAGATAAATATTAGATAGATAGATGCATAAATTAGATATAGATTAGATAAATAGATATACAAATAGATAAATAGATTAGATATATAAATAGATAGAAAGATTAGATAAATAGATAGATTAGATTTAATGATATATTAGTAAGTAGTTTGATATATATATATAGATCAATTTAATTGATAGATAGATAATATAAATAGATTGATATATAGATTGAATACATAAATAGATATATATATAGATAGAAATATATTTAGATTAGAAAGCTAGATAAATAGATAGATTAGATAGCGATATATAAAGATAGATAGAAAGAAATAAAGATATATATATATATATATATATATATATATATATATATATATATATATTAGATAGATAAATAGATAAGTAGATTAGATATATTAGATAGAAATATAGATTAATAAATAGATAGAATACATATATAGATAAATATATTATATAGATAGATAAATAAATAGATAGATAGGTAAGATTAATTAGAAAGATATTTTAATTAGATAGATAAGATAGATCGATATAAAGATAGATTTACTAATTGTTTATATAAATAGATTGATAGATATATAGATATATAGATAGATCCTATAAATAGATAGATAGATTTGATAGATATATTTTTAGATTAGATAGATATATAGATATATTAGATAGAAAAGATACATAAATAGATAGCTATATAGATATAAATAGATTATATAGAGAGATAAGATAGATAAATTGATGGAAAGAAGATAAGATAAATTGATTGAATAGATAGATAGATGGATAGATTACATAGATAGATTATATAGATAGAGAAATTAAATAGATAGATATATTAGACCGATAGATTAGATAGATAGATATAATAGATGGAGATACATATAGATAGATAGATTACATAGATAGATAGATAGATTGATGAGTAGTTTAGAGAGATTAGATAGATTAGACAGATAAAGTAATTTTTTAGATAGATGGATAGATAAGATAGATATAAAGATTATAAAGATAGATAGATTAGATAAATAGATAAATACATAGATTAGTTAATTATAAACAAGATTAGATTGATTGATTGATTGAAAGTTTTGAATGAAAGATTAGATAGATATAAAGATTATATAGATGTATAAATTATATAGATAGATAGAATGATTGATACATTCTATAAATAGATATATAGAAGATTATATTGATTGATTAATAGAATAGATAGATATATAGATAGATTGTTTAGATAGACAGTAGATAGATTAGATAGATAGTTATATAGAGTATATAGATATATTAGATAAATAGATAGATATATAGATTAGTTAGATAGATAGATTATATAAAATATATATATATATATTATAAAGATTAGATATATAAAAAATATAGATTATATAGATATATTAGATAGATATGTAGATACATTAGATAGAATTAAAGATTGATTATATAGATTGATAGGTAGATGATATAGATATATAGATAGATAGTTTTGATACATTTATAGATTTATAAATAAGATAGATTAAATAGATAGATTAGATATATAGATATATAGATTAATATATATATATATATCTAGATAGATTATATAAATCAATAGATGGATTGATAATATAGATAGATTGAAAGATTAGATAGATTGATTAATTAGACAGATAGATAGATAAGATTGAATGATAAAAATATTAGATAGATAGATTAAATATATAGGTTGATAGATAAATATATATAGATAGATATATAGATATATAGAGATAGATATATTAGATATATAGATTGAAAAAGATTTGCTTGATAGATATATAAATAGAGAGATAGAATAGATATATAGATTAGATAGATATATTATATAGATTAGATAGATATATAAATAAATAGATAGAATTGATAGATAAATAATTGATATATACTTTGGAGGATAAATAGGTAGATTAGATAGATAGATAGATAGATAGATCGATAGATTTTATAAATAGATTATTTTGATAGAATTTTTACCTAGATAGATAGATATATAGAATAAATAGATAGATAGATTAGATAGAGATATTAAATTGATTAGATATTTAGAATAATAAATAGATAGATAGATCTGTAGATAGATAGATAGATAAATAGATTGGTATATTAGATAAGTAGATAAATTCGATAAATAGATAGATTCGATAAATAGATAGATTAGATAGATAGAGATATAGATTTATAGATTAGATAGATTAGATAAAATAGTTGGATAGATATATTGTGATATTAGATAGATAAATAGATAGATTAGAGAGAAATTGATGCGTGCGTGGGCGAGTGATTCCGAGCAGAAAATATAAAATTCTAGGTTTTCATGATTTCGAAGTAAATGAGCGTAACTACCTAAATACATGTCGGATTGACCCGATTCAAAAAGCCAAAGATCACGGACTCGTAGATCTACAACTGTTGTGTTTATAGTATCCTCAAATAAGTTGTCCGGAGTTTGCAAAATCGGATGGAATTAGACGAGGCACTGTTTTTGGGGAAATTTTGTAATTCAGGATAAATGCAGTTCACCACCTAGGTTTAAAGGAAATTCCACCTACCAAGGATAAAGAACTGTTTGATTCACTACCAAAGATGTTGGATAAAGAACCAAGATAATTCAACTCACAAGAGTAACTTTCATTCATTCAAAAAAAAACAACCCCATTACAAATGACAATGTCTCCTTATATAGAGATTAGACTCAGAATAAAATATTATACAAAAATAAAAAAAAAGTGAATAAAAAAATTGCAAATAGGATCTTCTCTTCAGCCTTCGAAATTTGTCCACCAATGATAACCAGAAAATATTCATTTTCAAAAACAACAATAAATTGGGATCATCATTCATTAACATATCGCAGCAAATTGTAACCAAAATTAGTTTTGACATGCATAAGTACGGTAGTGGATATTTTGCCGAAGGAATTTGGTCAGGAATTAAGGCTTAATTAGTAGTCCTGAGTGCTTCCGCATCAATAAGATAGATAGATAGCTATATAAATTAGATAGATTTATAAATTAGATACATAGAGAGAGAGAGAGAGATTAGATTGTTTGATAGATATATTGATATATAGATAGATAAATATATTATATTGGTAGATAAATTAAAAAGTAAGATTAATTAGAAAGATAGGTACATAGATTAGATAGATAGATTAGATAGATTGATAGAAAGATATTAGAAAGCTAGATTAGATAGATAGATTAGATAGATTGATAGAAAGATATTAGAAAGCTAGATTAGATAGATAGATTAGATAGATTGATAGAAAGATATTAGAAAGCTAGATTGATAGATATAAAGATTAGATAGATAGATAATTAGATATATTAAATGATTATATAGATATATTAGATAGATAGATAGATAGATACATACATAGATAGGTTAATTGATATATAGATTAGATAAATTAGATAAATAGATAGATTAGATATGTGTGTGTGTGTGTGTGTAAGTTAGATTGTTAGATTAAATAGATAGATAAATAGATAGATTACATAGATTGATACAAAGATGATAAAATAGATAGATAGATATATATATATATATATATATATTAGAAAGTTTCATAGTAAGATATATTACTTACATAAATAGTTAAATAGTATGTAGATAGATTAGATAAATAGATAAATAGATAGATATATAGATAGATAAATAGATAGAAATATTAGATAGATTGATAGATATATAATTAGAAAAGATAGATAAGATAGATAAATAGATAGATTATATAGATAGAATAGATAGATAGATTAGAAACATAGATATATCTAATCTCTATCAACTCTTTATCAAATCTCTCTCATTCTATCTATTTATAAAATTTATAAATCATTCTATCAATCTAATCTATCAATCTAATTATCTAATCGATCAAATCTATCTATCTAATTATCTAATCTATCTATCTATCAATTTATCCAATCTATACATATATCTAATCATTCTATCTAATCTCTCTATCTATCTAATCTATCTATCTATCTAACTATATATTTAAACTTTAAATCAATATATCTATCTATTTAATCTATCTTTGTAACTATTTAATCTATCTATTTATCTAACTAATCTATCTATCTATATTATCTATATATCAATCTAATCTATCTATTTAATAAATCACTTTATCTATCTAATCTATCTAATCTTTTTAAACAATCTATCAATCAACCTATCAATCTATCTATCTAATCCTTGTAATCTATCTATCTATTTATCTCTATATTTATTTTATCTATCTATCTATATAATCTATATATCTAACTAATATATCTCGCTTTAAACTCTATCTATATAATCACTCTATCTATGTATATATCTAATCTATCCATCTATCTATCTATTCAATCTATCTTTCTTAGCTATATTCCCATCAATTTATCATCTAATCTATCTATCTATCTAATCTATTTATATATCTATCATCTATTTATATATCTTTTCTATCTAATATATCTATATATCTAACTATTGTTTCTACATCTCACTATCCTACAATCTATATATTTATATATCTAATAATCTTTTTATATAGACTATTTGTCTATTGATCTATCTAATATATCGATCTATATTTCAATCTATATATTGATTTATCTAATCTATCAATTTATCTAAATTATCTATCTTTCTAATCAATATAACTTATCTAGTTGTTTTTGTATCTATCTAACAATTTATCTATCTATTCTATCTATCTATATATGTAATATATCTTTTTATTTATCTATTTATCTATTTATCTATATAATCTATCTAATCTATCTTTATATATCATCATCTAATAAAACTATCTATTTATCTAGCATCTAATCTAAATATATTTCTATCTAATCTATCTTTTTATATATCTATATAATCTAGCTATCTATCTATCTATATATCAATCTATTTGACTAATCTATCTATCTAATCTCTATATCTATGAAATTGATATATATATATATATATATATATCAATCTACTTACTAATCCATCTTTAATTCTAATCTGTCTTTCAATCTATCTTATCTTTCTATCTAATTATATATCTAATCTATTTATCTAATCTATCTATCTATCTCTCTAATCTATGCATCTATCTATCTAACTATTTAATGTATTAATCTATCTAATATATTTATCTATCTAGCTAATCTATTTATCATTTTATTTATCTATCTATCTATCTAATCTATCAATATTTATTTCTATATAATCTATATATCTATTTATCTATCTAATGTATATCTATCTATTTATCTATTTAATGTATCTATCAAATCTATCTATCTCTCTATCTCTCTATCTCTCACTATCTATCTACCTAAATTATCTACCTATGTCTCTCTCTATATAATCTAATTAATTATATATTTAATCTATGTATGTATTTATAATTCTATCTATTTATTTTTTTATTAATCTACCTATTTATCTAATCTATATATGTATCTACCTAGCTATTTAAAGTATAGAACATCTAATCTATCTATCTATCTATCTATCTATCTAATCTAATTCTTTATCTATATACATGATTAAAATATATATCTATTTATCTATATATCTATATTTCTCTCTATATATCTAATCTATTTATCTATCTAATTTATCTATCTAATATCTATCTGTCTCTATCTATTTAATCTATCTACCTATGTCTATATCTATATAATCTAATTAACTATATATTTAATCTATGTATTTATAATTCTATCTATTTATTTTTTTTATTAAATCTACCTATTTATCTAATCTTACTATATAAGTATCTACCTAGCTATTTAATGTATAGAACATCTAATCTTTCTATCTTTCTATCTAATCTAATTCTTTATCGATATATCTGATTAAAATTTATATCTATTTATCTATATATCTATATTTCTCTCTATATATCTAATCTATTTATCTATTTATCTACCTATCTATCTATCCATGTCTCTATCTATTTAATCTATCGATCTAATATATCTATCTTTCTATCTAAATAATTTATCTAATCTATTTATATAATCAATCTATTGTATCTATCTATCTAATCTATATATCTATACATCTAGCTATATATCTATTTAATTTTAAAAATATCTATCAATCTAATTTATCTATCTATCAAATCTATCTATCTAATCTATTTATCTCTCAATCAAATATATCTATCTATAAAATCTATGTATCTAAGTTTCTTTCTATCTAATCTATCACTATAATCTATTTATTTATCTAATCTATCGATCTAAACTATATATAAATTTAATCTATATAATCTATTTATATATCTAATATATATATCTATATAATCTATCTACCTATATAACTAATATATCTTTCTAATTTATCTACCTATCTATTATATTTATCTATCTAAATAGCAAAATATTTATGTATCTAAACTCTCTCTATCAATCTATCTACTTATTCAATCTATTAATCTATCTATCAAATCTATAAATCTATCTATCTATCTATGTATCTAACCTATCTAATCTATCTATTTATCAAAGCTATCTATCTAATCTATCTATCTAATATCTTTATATAATCTATTTAATCTATTTATCTATCTAATCTAACTTTTCTAATTATATATCTATCAATCTATCTAATATTTCTATATAATTATATATTTATCTATTTATCAATTTATCTAATCTATCTATTTAATCTAACAATCTAACTTATATATATATATATAAACACACACACACATATCTAACCAATCTAATTTATCTAATTTATCAATAAATCTACAATGTATCTAATCTATCTATCTATTTAAAAAATCTATTTCTTTTATCTATCTTTTGATCTATGTATCTAATCTATTAATTTAATCTATATATCTAATATATCTAATTTTTATATCAAATCTATCATTTTAATCTATCTATCTAATTATTTATCAATTTAATCTATCTATCTATCTATTTAATTTATATATCTATCTATAGAATCTATCTATATTTCTCTCTAATCTATCTATATATTTTAAGTATCTATCTATCTAATTATTCAATCTATCGATCTATTCTATCTAATCGATCTAATCATATATCTATCTTTCTATCTTTCTAATATATCTAATTATCTAATCTATATACCTTTCTATTATATTTATCTATTTATATAACAATCTACAAATCTATCAATCTAATTATCAATTTAAATATCTAATCTATCTAATCTATCTATGTATGAAATATATCTAATCAATCTAATCTATATATCTATCTAATCTATCTTTTTATGTAATCTATCTACCTATATAATATATATATTTATATATATAAATGTTTATCTAATCTATCTATTATCTAATATATCTATCTATCAAATAATTGTTTCTATCTATATATCTATCAAAACTATCAAACAATCTAATATTTATATTTATTTAATCTATGTATCTATCTATCTAATCTATATATCAAACTATATATCATTCTTTCTATCTATGAAATCTAACTAATTTAACTATCTAATCTATCTAAATATCTAATCTATTTATCTATCCAATCTATCAATCTAATCTATCTAAATATCTAATCTATTTATCTATCCAATCTATCAATCTAATCTATCTAATCTATCTAATCTATCTAATCTATCTATATTATCGATGTATCTCTCTTATCTAACTATTTAATCTATAAATCTAATCAAAGTTATCTATCTATTTATATATCATTCTATATATTTGTTCTATATATCCATCTAATTAATTATTCTATCTATATATCTAAAATATCTAATATATCTATCTATCTAGATAATCTATCTAACTATTGATTTATCTATCAAATCTATTAATATTATATATATATATATATATATATATATATATATATATATATATATATCTTATCTATCTAATCTTCCGATCTAATCTATCTAATCTTCCGATCTAATCTATCTATTCTTCCGATCTAATCTATCTAATCTATATATATATATATATATCTAATATATCTAATATATCTATATATCTATCTATTATCTAGCTATCTAAATATCTATTTATCTAATCTAGCTAATTATTTATCTATATAATCTATCCATCTAGTCTATTTATTTATCACTCTATTCTATCAATCTATCAAATATATATATATATATATATATATATATATATATATATATATATATATATATATATATATATATATATGTATTCTATCTATTTATCTATCTATCTATCTATCTAATCTTTTTATCTATCTTTTTATCTAAACAATTTATGTATCTTTCTATATATCTATCAAATCAATCTATTTACCTTATATATATATATATATATCTTCCAGTCTATTTAATCTATCTTATCTATATAATTAATCAAACTTTCTTATCTTCAAATATATCTATAAAATATATCTATGTATCTACCTTTCAATTTCTATAATCTATTTCTCTATCTATGTAATTTATCTATATAATATATTAATCTTTATAATCTAATTATCTAATTTATATAATCTAACAATATAGCATTCTAATCTTTTTATCTATCTATTTATCTAAACAATTTATGTATCTCTCTATATATCTATCAAATCAATCTATTTACCTTATATATATATATATATATATCTACCAGTCTATTTAATCTATCTATCTATCTTATCTATCTAATTAATCAAACTTTCTAATCTTCAAATATATCTATAAAATATATCTATGTATCTACGTTTCAATCTCTATAATCTATTTCTCTATCTATGTAATTTATCTATATAATCTATCAATCTTTATAATCTATCTAATTAATATAATCTAACAATATAGCATTCTAATCTATTTATCTATCTATCTATCTATTTATCTATTTTTAAAATCTATCTACTCTATCAAATGATCTATCTAATCTAGCATCTATTTATCTATCTATCTATTTATCTAAATAATCTATTTATATATCTATCCATTCTGACCATCTATTTATCTAATCTATCTCCCTAACTATCTATTTATAAAATATATCAACCAATCTATTTATCTATTTAATCTATCTATCGAATCTATCTAATCTAACTATCTATCTATCAATCAAAATATTTAATCGATCTAATTATTTAATCTATACATATATCTAATCTATCTTTATTTCAAAAGTTTAAATCAACATATCTATTTATATATCTATCAATTTATATATTTATCTATCTATTTATCTAAGTATTTATCTTTTTAATACCTATGTATCTATTCTATCTATCAATATATGTAATATATATATATATATATATAAAATTTATCTAATCTATTTATCTATCTAATATATTGATCTAGCTATCTATTCTATCTTTATATATCAATATCTAATCTAACTATCTATTTATCTAGATTTCTAATATAAATATATTTTTATCTAATATATCTATCTATATAATCTAGATTTCTAATATAAATATATTTCTATCTAATATATCTATCTATATAATCTAACTATATATCTATATATTAATCTATTTTTCTAATCAATCTATCTAATCTTTATATCAATAAAATTGACACACTCACACACACACACACACACACACACACACACATATATATATATATATATATATATATATATATATATATATATATATATATATATATATATATATATGTTTATATGTGTGTGTGTGTGTGCATATATATGTATGTATATATATGTATATGCACATAAATATATGTGTGTGTGTGTGTGTGTGTGTGTGTGTGTGTGTGTGTAGTAGATAGATAATAGATAGATAGATTAGATAGAAAGATTAGATTATAGTGACAGATAAATAAAAAGAAATATATATAGATAGATAAATAGATTAGATTGAGTGATTGATTGATTGATTAGATAGAGTGTTAGATTCGATAGATTCGATAGATTCGATAGATTCGATAGATTTGATAGATTCGAAAGATTAGATAGATAGACATATAAATAGATTTTATACATTCATAGATAGAGAGAGATTTGATTGATAAATATCTAGGCAAAATAGATAAATAGATAAATAGATAAATAGATAAATAGATAAAATATATTCCGAAATATAGATAGATTGATATATATATCTATCTATATATCTATATAGATAGATTTGATATATAGAGTAATTAGATAGATATAAAGATAGATTGGTAGATATATAGTTAGATAAAGTAGATAGATAGAAAAATAAATTGATAGATAGATATATTAATAAGATATATAGTTAAAGAAATAGGTTAGATAATAGATAGTATAATTAGATTGTTAGATTAAATAGATATATAGATAGATATATATATATATATATAGAAAGATTAGATAAATAGATAGATTTAATAAATAAATACATAAAGATATATACATATAATAGATATATAGATAAAAAGAATAGATAGATAGATACATAGGTATATAGAATAAATAGATAGATAGATATATAGTTAGATTAGATAGATAGCAAGTTATATAGATATACTAGATAGATAGATAGATAGATTAGATAGATATATAGATAGATATATAAAATATAGAGATATAAACATATTTAGATTAGACAGATTGATATATATATAAATTGAATGATAAATAGATTACATAGATAGATACATAGATTAAATAGATTAATAAGCAAAGATAAATAGATAAATAGATTAGATATATAAATAGATAGATAGATTAGATTTAAAGATAAATTAGTTATTAGATTGATATGTGTGTGTGTGTGTGTATCAATTTGATATATAGATTAGAAAGATATAAAGATAAGATAAATAATTTGATATATAGATAGATAGATAAATATATTAGATTAATAGAAAGATAGATTTAATAAATAGATATATTGATAGATTAGATATTTAAATAGATAAATAGATAAATTGATTAGATATATTAGATAGATTGATTGATTGATAAATGTATAGATAAATAGATTACAAATATCAGTTGATAGAATAGATAGATAAATAGATTGATAGATTGATTATTTAGAGTGAAAGGTAATTTAGATAGATATATAGATTGATTAGATAGATAGACAAATAGATTATATAAATAGATTGATGGATAGATATATATATATATATATAGATTCTATAGATAGATTTGGTAGATAAATATGTAGATTAGATCGATAGATTAGTTAGTAAGATTTATTGATTGATTAATTCAATATATAAATATATTAGATACAAAAGATTGATACATCGATAAATTAGATAGTAAGATATATTTATAGATTAATTCAGATAGACAGATTTAATAGATCAATATATAGATAGATAGACAGATAGATCATATAAATAGATTGATGGATATATAGATAGATAGATTCTATAGATAGATATATAGATAGATTTGATAGATAAATCTGTAGATTAGATACATAGATAGATTAGTTATTAAGAAATATTAATAGATTAATTAGATATATTAGATGAAGGTTTATGAAAACCTTCATCTATTTTGTAGTTACTACTCCTTGTTTGGTCACTCATTAAATACTTGCCGGGAGCTATAGTGTCAGGAGGAAAAAGCAAGGGATGCCTCCCCGGCTACCCATCTTTCAGCTTAAGGAAGTAAGCCAGCTGATGAAGAAACGAAAGGCCAATGGTTGCGGGATAAAGCTATCAGAGACATCTCCAATGCTCACAGCAAGGTTAGATAATACAACAGACACATCTAAGGTAGAGATTGCAGGCCAGCAGGAAGGGATGGAGGAGGCTGATCGTGTGGAAGAAGAATCTTTGGACTTCACATTGGTCAAAGCTCGGAGGAAGAAGAAGGACCCGAACAATAAAAAGGGCCATCTTTTAATCTCTGGAATAAATCCGGACTCAAAGATCAATCCAGGGGCTCTATCCCACATGGTCCAGCTTAGAGGACTCAAGAAACCCCCCCCCCCCCCCCCCCCCCGAAGATGGGGGCAATTTGTCTTAGCATTTTTAGATTATGGTGAGATATTATATGGAGTTTTAGAGGCTATAGAAGGGAGAGAGATTATCCCTACCTTGTACTGTTAATAAAGGGTATTTGAGGAGAGGTGGGGGCACCTCTAGGTGTGGCATGGTGTGAGTCAAATGACAATGCTTTGTACAATAAATCCAGGATAGACCTCATGGATTTTGGAAAATATAAATGGAAGTATCCGGGTCACTATATTTGCCCTCGAAATGGCAGAATTGTAATAGCTGGCAGCCGCATCGGTTGCTGCTCACAAAGATGTCTGCTCCTAAGGCCGTATAGATGGGATAAGGATCCCTTGTAATGTTTTCGTGCGTTGTGCTTATGGGTGGTTCAATCTGGATGTTAATGGACGTCATGTGTTGTCCTATATCGGAAGGGCTTTCTATTCAATGGTGATCAATAGTGATGCCTCTATTGGGGTGATGAGTGTTTTCTTTAGTGGGCACCGAAAGAGTTATATCTTGTATGAATATGTTTGGGGTCTATCACACAGGCATGAAGGGGGTTCCATACTAGTCACAAGGGTGGGTATAAGGGCTATGTTGTATGGGGAGTGCATCGTATCTATTATGTGCACCTCAATGCTTCCAGGAAAGAAATCCCAACGGAATAATCTTTTAATCAGCTCTATAAATGAGAATATCATATTGGAACTTGAGAGGCTTTAGTAGCCCCCTTAAGTAAAAGGAAGTGCTTAGACTAACCAATGCTTATGCCACTGATATTTTTGCTATCTATGAAAAAAGTATTAGTCATAACAAGCTTGTCTCACTTATGCGAAACAAATTTAGAAGATTCAATGTAATAGATAAATTTGCGTTTTATAAAAATAGAAGAATCATTATTTTTTGGGATCCTCAAACTTCAGAGGTAAAACTACACTCACGCACGTCATAGCTCATATCCCTACATGTATTATACTGGGAGAAAGGCTTGATGGTTAGAATTTCTATCATGTATGGGCTACACTCTATGGTAACCAGAAAATGGCTCTGGAATGACTTAATTGAAGAATGAGTTGATTCATCCCCTTGGATGCTTATAGGGGACCTCAACTCTCCCATGTCTGGATTGGACAGGGTTGGAGGCAGAGTAGTTACCAACTACGAATGCCAAGATGCTCTTGATTGCATGTCTCAATTAGGCATGTAAGACTTACCCTCCTCCGGGAACTATTTTACCTGGACAAATAGTAGGGTATCGAGTAAACTCGATAGAGCAATGGTAAACAAGGAATGGACTAATCTACAACTTGACAGCCATGCTAAGTTTCTAGTCCCGGGAGTTTACTCGGACCATTGCTTGATTCTTATGTCCACCGAGTATGCAGATAAAAGGAGGCTCATCCCTTTTAAATTCTGCAATATGTGGTTATCCCACAAAGAATTTGTTCCGTTGTTACTCAGCATATGGGGAAGAAAAGTAGAAGGCTCTGCTATGTTTCAATTAGCCACGAAATTAAAGCTCCTGAAGGACCCGCTCAAAAGACTAAACGATAGACATTTCGGGCATATCAGTATAAGGGTTGCTCGCGCCAGGGAAGCCCTTACCGTAGTACAGAATGAATTACTATCATGCCCCAGGCATGATCTAAAATTAAAGGAGATCCAACAGAAAACCAGCCTAAGGTAGCTTGAAGAGTGTGAACTCTCCTTCCTTAGGCAGAAGGCGAAAATAAGATATCTCAAGGAGAGTGACAAGTGCACTAGATTTTTATATGCCTTGGTCAACTCTAGACTTTAGAAAAACAAGATTGTAACAATTATTAAGGATAACGGGGGCTATTCGACTTCTAGGACTGATATCGCGGATACTTTTGTCTCTTTCTTTAAGGGATTTTTAGGCACTTCGAAGTCTAGAAATAGTATCAATATGGGCATCATAGCAAATGGACCGAGGCTAAATGATGATCACAGCTTACTCTCTCTATCCTTCTCCACGGATGAGATAAGGCATGCTGTATTTTCTATGGGGAATTCAAAATCGCCAGGGCCATATGGCTTCACGGCGGAATTTTTCAAAGCTTCGTGGCAGCACATCGGAGGTGATGTAGTTAACGTGGTCAAAAGATTTTTTTTTCTCTAGGAAGATGTTAAAGCAAATTAATCATGCTTACATCGCCCTAATACCGAAATCTTCGCATGCTTCTTCCGTTAAAGACTATCGTCTGATTTCGTGTTGTAACGTAATATATAAAATCATTTCGAAGCTCATCCCCTCATGTCTAAAATTGATTATGAGTCTCATTATCAACCCTGCGCAAGGGGCTTTTATCAAGCGACGGCTCATTTCCGATAACTTCCTTCTTGCTCAAGGGCTTATTAGGAGGTACGCCCGGAAACGAATTTCTCCCCAATGTTTTTTCAAAGTTGACATACAGAAGTCTTTTGACACCGTTGAATGGAGCTTCCTCACCGAAGTTCTAGCTAGCCTTAATTTTTCTAAGCAATTTATCAAGATCATTCATGAATGCATTAGTACCACCTCATTCTCAGTGGTGGTAAATGGCCAACTGCATGGGTTCTTTAAATGCCATCATGGTCTTAGGTAGGGGGATCCCATTTCGCCTTATCTTTTTACCATATGCATGGAATTAGAGGTGTCAAACGGGCCGGGCCGGCCCGGCCCAGCACGAGGCACGGCACGGTTCGGCCATGCCTGGGCCGGCCCGGCACGATAAAAAAACGTGCCCGGGCCCGTGCCGGGCCCGGGCGAACAAACCACGTGCCGGGCCGTGCCCGGCACGGCTCGTGCCTTGGCACGGCCCGCGTGCCTGCGTCGTGACTCGTGACCCAACCGGGCCCCGCCCCCGGTAAAAAGACCGCGGGTCGGGTCCAAACAGACCCGACCCGCCCCGCCCCGCCTGCCCTGCCTTGCCGTGCGCCCGTGCCCGAGCGAGCCGGCACGGCACGGCCTTGCCGTGCCCACGGGCCGTGCCGTGCCCGAATTTAAAAAACCGTGCCGTGCCGGGCACGGCACGGAAGCACGGCTGGGCACGTGAAAAACGGGCCGTGCCGTGCTGGGCCGGCCCGTTTGACACCTCTACATGGAATACTTGTCTAGACAACTTGCTTCTTCCTTCGCTTTGGACCGATTCTCATTTCATCCTGGGTGTGCTGCTCTGAAGCTAACACACTTGATGTACGCAGTGACTTGATCATCTTTTCAAGGGGTGACCTGGCTTCATCATCTATTATTTTGAAAGTGTTACAAGAGTTTTCTGAAGTTTCCGGGCTGAACGTGAACTCCTCCAAATCGAATATCTTCTTTGGAGGAGTAAATAGTGAAACTAAAAGAGAAATAATCGAAGTTGCAGGCTATTCAGAGGGCAAGCTCCCATTTATATTTCTGGGCATCCCCCTCTCATCCAGCCTACTAATTTATTCTCAGTTTTATATCCTCCTAGCCAAGATCAAATCTGCCATTCACCAATGGGCGGGGAAGCTGCTTTCAATAGCGGGCAGGCTTGAACTTTTGCGCTCAGTTGTACAAGGGATTGATGGCTATTGTTTCTCAGTCTTCCTATTTCCCTCTTATGTGATCAACTCCATTGAAAGAGCTTGTAGAAGGTTCCTCTGGGGCGTCCGTTCTCAGGGCAGATATAGACCCAAAATTTGTTGGAGCAAAGTATGTCTACCAACTAATCTTGGAGGCTTGGGCATTCTCAATATTGCAACCTGGAATAAAGCCTTTTTCATAAAGACCCTATGGAGAATTAATAAAAAAGAAGATTTGCTTTGGATCAAATGGATCCATCATGTTTACCTTCACTCCCAAAGCATTTGGGAAGTTTGCTGCTCCAAAGAGGATTCTACATTCTGGAAAGGCCTAATTTCTGTTAGGAATGATCTTATGCTCAAGGTAGGCTACAAGGAAGCTGCATAACCTCTTCTAAACGCTTGGGGTGAAAAGTGCAGAATCGTCCACAATGCCCATCACTTCCTCGCTGGGTTAGATATTATAAAGGAAAGAACATGCGCTAAATCTATATGGGCGAAAAATCACATTCTGAAACATGCACTCAATTTATGGATAGATAAATAGGACAAATTCTAGACAAATGACATATCCTTCACAAATAAAAGCAACATCAATTGTGAATTCTGCTGTGAGGCAGAATCCTTTATGCATATATTTTTCAATTGCTGGTTTTCTAGGTACATCTTTGAAAAAATTCTTGCTTGGGCAAAGCTAAATGAGGACATAACCTCCATTCCAGGAGGACTTAAAGTTTTAACGATGCGGTACAAAGCCACAACTACTGAAAATAATTTCTGAAAAGTCACTTTTGCAGTAGTGGTATACCACATTTGGAAGGAAAGAAACAAACGTGTCCATGAAGGAAAGGCCACGAATGTAGACTCTAAAGTTAGGAAGATCAAAACTAAGATGTATATCGTTTTCCATAGAGAGCACAATTTGTTAGCCATGCCATAGATTGTAATGATTTTTGATAGTGTATCTTTAATTATCAATATATATATATATATATATATATATATATATATATATATATATATATATATATATATATATATAATGTATCTATCTATCTAATCTATGTATTTATCTAATCTATCTATTTATTGTAAAGATTTTTGATAGTGTATCATTCTCCCCGGGTTGCTTGAGATTTGTCCTCAAATCTGGTAAGTCTCCATCCTCCAAGTAAGGAGAAAGATCACCAATAAAAATAAATAGAAGAAATTGAAGAAAGAGAGAAAAAAGAGGAGAAGAAAGAGAAGAAAGATGAGAAATGGATGAAACAAATTAAAGAGGAGAAATGGATGAAACAAATTAAAGAAAAGAAAGAAGAATTAAAGTAAACAATTAAGAGGAGAAGAAAAAGAAGAAAGAGGAGGAGAAGAGGAAAGAAAATAAAGAAAAGAAGATAAGAATTAGAATAAAAATTAAGATGAGAAGAAAGGGAAGAGAGAAGAGAGAAGAAAGAGAAGAAAGAAAAGAAAGAGAAGGATAAAAAAGAGATGAAAGAGAATAAAAAAGAAAAAAAAAGAAGAGAGAAAAGAAAGAGGAATAGAAGAAAGAGAAGAAAGTCGAAAAAGGAAACAAAAAAACGAAAGTGAATAAAGTTACAAAAGAGAAAAAAGAGAAGTGACGAAAGAGAACTAGGCAAAGAAATAGTAGAATTAGCAGAAAGATGAGAAAGAGAAGAGAGGAAATATTAGAAAGTGTAGAAAAAGAAAGAAGAAATAAGAAAGAGAAAGAGATGAAATTTAAGAAACAAGAAAGATAACAAAGAGAAAAAAAATAAAAAAGATAAGAAAAAGAAAAAAAAGAAAAAAGAAAAAAGAAAAGAAAGTATATAAAGAAGAAAGAGTAGAAAGAAAGGAATGAGTAGAAAGAAAAGAAAGAAGAAATATAAGAAAGTGAAGAAATTGAAGAATGTGAAGAAAATGAAGAAAGTGATGAAAGAAAAGAAAGTGAAGAGAATAAAGTGGAGAAAGAAGAAAGAGTAGAAAGAGAAGAAAGGGAAGAAAGAGAAGAAATAAAAGAATGAAAAGAAAGAGAATAATGAAAAGAAAGAGAAGAAAGAAAAGAATGAAAATTAAGAGAAGAAAGAAAGGAATGAAAAGAAAGAGAAGATAGAAAAGAATGAAAAGAAAGAGAAGAAAGAAAAGAATGAAAAGAAAGAGAAGAAAGAAAAGAAAGAACAAAGAGAAAAAAAAGAAAGTGTAGAAAGAAAAGAATGTGTAGAAAAAAAAGGAGTAGAATGAAAAGAAAGATAAGAAAGAGTAGAAAGAAAAGAAAGAAGAAATAGAAGAAAGAGAAAATATAGAAGAAAGAGAAGAAATAGAAGAAATAGAATAAAGAGAAGAAAGAGGAGAGAAAAGAATGAGGAGAGAAGAAAGAGAAGAAAGAGAAAAAAGAAAGAAAAAAAGAAGAAAGAGATGAAAGAGAAGAAAAAGAAATCTCTCTATCTAATCTATATATCTATCAAATAAATCTATCTAACTATTTAATCTATTTATAAATATATCTATTCATCTCTTTAATCTATCAATCTATCTAATCTACATATCTATCTCTCTATTTAATCTATCTATATAATTTATCTATCTATCTATATATATATATAATTTATCTATCTATCTATATATATATATAATTTATATATCTATCTATATCTATATAATCTATATATCTAATCTATATAATCAATCAATCAATCTAATCTATCTATTTATCAACCTATTTATCTAATCTATATATATGATATATCTATCTACTCTATCTATTTATTTATCTATTCTATCTATATATATATATATATATATATATATATATATATATATATATATATATATATATATATATATCTAATTTATTTTCTAACTAATCTATCTTTCTAACTATCTAATATATTTATCTATCTAATAAATCAATCTATCTATCTAAACTATCTAAGGTATATAATCTTTCTATCTCTATGTTTCTATCTTTTTATCTATCCGTCAAATCTAACTAATATATCTCTCTATCTAATTTCTCTATCTATTTATCTAAATCTCTAATATATATATATATATATATAGTCATTCAATATATCTAACTTATCTATCTATTTATATATTTATCTAATATATCTCTAGATATATCTATTTATCTATCAATATATTTAATATATATAATCTATCTATATATCTCACTATCTAATCTATTTATATATCTATCTAATCTATTTATATATCTATCTAATCTATTTATATATCTATCTAATCTATTTATATATCTATCTAATCTAAATATTAATCTATCAAATCTATCAATTTATCTATCAATCTATATATATAATCAATCTATCTATCTATTATACAAATCTATCTAATATTATATATAATTAATCTATCTATCTAAACTATTTATCTATATATCTATCAATCAAATCTTTCTATATATTTATTTATCTATCTAATCTTTTTATCTATCTAGCAAACTAATCTTTCTAATCTTTATATCTATCTATATAATCGATATATCTTTATATCTATCTAATCTATTTACCTATCTATATAATATATATATCTATCAACTCTATTTATCTATCTAATCTGTATACATATTTAAAGTCTCTACCAATCTTATATATCTATCTATCTATATATCTATTATTTGATAGTTTTAAACATTCTATCTATCAATCTACATAATATATCTTTCTATATATATATATATATTTATCTATCTATATATCAAATCATTATCTATCTATCTATCTATCTAAATTATATATAGATCTTTTTATCTATCTATCTAATCCATCTATTCTATTTATCTATATATATCAATATATCTATCTATCAATGTATATATCTATCAAATAAATCAATCTATATAATTTATCTATCTTTTCTATCTATCTATTTATCAATCAATCTAATCTTTTTATCTATCTATCTATATATCTAATTTATATGTGTGTGTGTGTGTGTGTGTGTGTGTGTGTCTATATCTATCTATATATCTATCTATTTAATCTATCTATTTATCTAATCTATCTATCTAATATATTTATATATCTATTTATAGATAACTATATAATCTATCTATTTATCTAATTTTTTTATCAAATCTATCGTTCTATCTATATATCTATTTAATCTATTAATCAAACTAATCTATATATCATTTAATATATCTATCTAATCTATTAACCTATATATTAATATATCTATCTGTCTAAAAAATCTATCTATATAATCTAACTTTCTATCTAATCTATCTCTATATCTAATCTATATATATATATATATATCTAATCGATCTATCTATATAATCTATCTATCTATCTAATCTATAAATCGATATAATCGATGTATCGATCTAATTTCTCTAACTATTTAATTTATCTATCTAATCTATCTATCTAGGTAAAAATTCTATCAAAATAATCTATTTATAAAATCTACTGATCTATCTACCTATCTAATCTATGTATCTATCTATATATTTATCTATCTAATCTATCTATCTATCTATGTATCAAATCTACGTATTTATCCATCAAAGTATATATCAATTATTTATCTATCAATTCTATCTATTTATTTATATATCTATCTAATCTATATCTATTCTATCTCTCTATTTATATATCTATCAGAAAAATCTTTTTCTATCTATCTAATATATCTGTCTTTCTATATATCTATATATATATATCAAATCTATCTATTTATCTAATCTGTCTATCTATATATATTTATCTATCAACCTATCTATTTAATCTATCTATCTAATTTTTTTATCCTTCTATCTTATCTATCTATCTGTCTAATTAATCAATCTATCTATCTAATCATTCAATCTATCTATCGTATCAATCCATCTATCGATTTATATAATATATATATATATATATATATATATATATATATATATATATATATATATATATATATATATATATATATATATATCTATATATCTATATATCTTTCTTTCTATCTATCTTATCTATCTGTATATATCGCTATCTAATCTATCTATTTATCTAGCTTTCTAATCTTTATATATTTCTATCTAATCTATATATAAATCTATTTATCTATTTATCTATTCTATCTATATATCAATCTATTTATATTATCTATCTATCAATCAAATTGATATATATATATGTATCAATCTACTTACTAATCTATCGTTAAATCTAATCTATCTATTTATCTAATCTTTCTATCTATTTATATATCTAATCTATTTATCTATTTGTATATCTATTTATCTAATCGATCTAATTTATGCATCTATTTATCTATCTAATGTTTATCTATCTAATCTATTTATTCAACTATCTATCTGTCTAATCTATCAAAATTTATATCTATATTATCTATTTATATATCTAACATATCTATCTATCTAATGTATATATCTATCTATCTATCTATCCATCCATCTAATGTATCTATCCATCTATCTATCCATCTAATGTATCTATCCATCTATCTATCCATCTAATGTATCTATCCATCTATCCATCTAATGTATCTATCCATCTATCCATTTAATGTATCTATCCATCTATCTATCTAATCTAACTATTTATCTATCTCTACTTTCTAATCTATCTATCTGTGTATCTATCTAATCTTTATATATATATATATATATTCTATCTATGTATTTATCTATGTATTTATTTATTAAATCTATCTATTTATCTAATCTATCTATATATGTATCTATCTATCTATTTACTCTAAATGAAAAATCTAATATTTATATCTATCTAATCTAATTCTTTATATATCTGAAAAATATTTTAATCTTTCTATTTATCTATCTATCAACTTTATCTATCTATCTATCAATCTATCTTTATATTTATCTATCTAATCTATTTAACTAATATATATTTCTATTTATCTATCAAATCAATCTATATATTTCGTAATATAATTTATCTATCTATTATTTCAATATATTTAACTATCTAATCTATCTATATTTGAGTCAATGGTTGATAGATTAACGAGGTTACTGTTACCGATCCCTTAAATGTTCAAGATGGACCAATTACAAGATTAAGGATAAATTGATTTATTTGGTTGATTGAAAGTTTATATAGTTAGAAAGATAGATAAGTTAATATATAGATTATATAGATAGATATATAAGTAGATTAGATAGTTCTATAAATATATAGATAGATTGATAGTTAGATTGATAGATTTGATAAATAGATAGCTATATAAATAAATAGATAGATTAGAGAGAGAGAGAGAGAGAGATGAATAGTATATATATATATATAGATAGATTGTTTAGATAAATGTATAGTTAGATAGATAAATAGATAGAGTAGATATAAAGATTAGATTATTGATTAGATAGATAGATAGATGTATAGATTATAAAGATATATAGATTAAATAGATAGATAGATAGATAGATAGATAGATTATATAGATAGATTATATAGATAGATTATATAGATCTATAGATTAAATAGATCTATAGATAGATTATCTATCTAAGGAGATTACTTGATAAATAGATAGATAGAGTATCTATCTATCTTGGTAGATTACATAGATAAAATAGATAGATAGATAGAATATATATATATAAGATAGATTACTAGATTAGATATATCGATAGATTGATAAATTAGATTATAAAAATATAGATATATAGCTAGGTATATTAGATAGATATATAGAGAGATAAATAACTTAATTAGATAAATAAGATATATAAAATAGATAGATAGATATATAGATTAAATAGATAGGTATATATATATATACATATATAGATTAGATAGATACATAAAAAGATTAGATAGATTGATAAATAGATAGATAGAAAATATAGATAAATAGATTAGATAAATTATAAAGATTGATTTATTTGATAGATATATACATAGATAGATAGATATATTAATATATAGATAATTAGAATATATAGATTAGATAGATAAATAGATAGAAAGATCGATCTATAATATATATAAATAGATATATAGAAACATTTGATATATCGATAGATAAATAGATATAGATATAGATATATATATATATATATATATATATATATATATATATATATATATATATCTATCTATCTATCTATCTATAAAGATAGATTATATAGATTGATAGATAGAAGGCTTAAAACTATCTATCAATTTATAAATATATATATAAGATAGGTACAAACTTTAAATAGGTATATAGATTAGATAGATAATTGAATTGATAGATAGATATATTAGATATGTAAATTGATTAGATAGATAGATATATAGATTAGATTCATAGATATAAAGATTAGAAAGATAGATTAGTTAGCTAGATAGATAGAAATATTAGATAGATAAATAAATATATAGATAGATTTGATTAATAGATATATAGATAAATAGTTTAGATAGATAGATTAAGATAATATTAGATTTATTTGATATAATGGATAGATAGATTATATAGATAGATTGATAGATTGATGGATATGATAGATTAATATTTAGATTAGACAGATATATAAATAGATCAGATAGTTAGATATTTAGATAGATAAATAATTTCATTAGATAGATAGAATTAATTGATAGATAAATAGATAGAAAAATAGAGAGAGATTATATACATTAGAATAGATAGACAGTTTAGATATATTAGATTAATTAGATAGATTAATTTATTTGATAGATAGATATATTAGATAGTTAGAAAGATAGATTATAATGTTAGAAAGATAGATTAGATAGATAGATATATATATATATATATATATATATATATTAGATAGTTATATAGATACATAGATAGATTTGATAGATTGATAGATTTAATAAATAGA
>JAREIK010001373.1:68915-123096 GCA_029783825.1 Sapria himalayana
GATAGATATATAGGATAGATAGTTTAAACCTTCTATCTATCAATCTATATAATCTATCTAAATATATTGCTCTATTTCTCTATCTATCCATTTATCAAAGCTATCTATCCATCTATCAAAATGATATATCTATGTAATCTATCTAATCTATCTATCTATACATTTAACTATCTAATCTATCAATTTTAATTATATTGTATCCATCTAAATAATATTTTTATCTATTTATCTATCTATATAATTTATCTATCTACATAATCTATCTATATATTAATCTAATCTATTTACCTATATATCTATTTATCTAACTAATATATCTATGAAACATTCTAATCAATATATTTATATATAATAAATCTAAATATCTATTTATCCATCTTTGTATCAATCTATCTAATCTATCTATCTATCTGTTAATCTATAAATTTAACTTTATATATATATATATATATAATCTATCTAATTTATCTATTTTATCTATTAACCTATCTATTTAATAGATATATAATATCTATTTATATATTTATGTATCTATCTATCTAATCTTTATATATATAAAGTTATCAATCTATCTATCTAATCTCTCTCTATCAATCTATCAATCTATCTAATCTTTTTATCTAATCTTTCTACCTTTCTGCCTTTCTATCTTGCTAATTAATCTTACTTTCTAATCTATCTTCCTATATAATATATTTATCTTTCTATCTATATATCAATATATCTATCCAACTATCTAATCTCTCTCTATATCTATCTAATTAATCAATTAATCTTTCTAATCTATATATCTATCTATTTATCTAATTTAATTATCTAATCTATCACTATTTATCTATCTAATCTCTCAATCTATCTATCAAACTATTTTATCTAATCTATCTAATCTATATATCTATCTCTCTATCTATCTAATCTATTTATTTATCTAATCTATCTACTTATCTAATATACCAATCTAATTATTTAGCTATCTACAGATTTATCTATCTATTTATTAATCTAAATATCTAATCAATTTAATATCTCTATCTAATATATCTAATATATCCAATCTATATAATCTATCTATATATCTAATATATCTTTTTTATCTAATCAATCTATTTATCTAACATATCTATATATTTATCTATATATATTGAGATATATATTTATATATCTATCTGTCTAATCTATATATTTATCTAATCTATTTATCTATCAAATCATTCTTTCTATCAATATATCTATCTATTCTAACAATCAATCTAATCTTTATATCTATTTAATCTATATATATATATATATATATATAATATATCTATAAATCTATATACCATTCTATCTATCTATCTAAGAAATCTATATATCAAATATAACTTATATCTAATCTATCTAAATATCTAATCTATCTATATATCCAATCTATCGATCAAATATCTATCTATATAATCAATGCATCTATCTAATTTATCTATCTAATTTATCTATCTAAATTATATATCTATCTATCTAATCTATCTAATCTGTCTATCTATTAATATAATCTTTCTTTCTATCAATTCTATTTATCTATTTATCTATTTATCTATCTATCTAATATACATATGTGTGTGTATATATATATACACACACACACACACACACACATACCTATGTTTCTATATATCTAACAATCTATCCATATATCAATCTTTCTAACCAATTTATCGATCAATTAATCTATCAAACTATCTATTTATCTACCTATCTATCAAATCTATCTATCTATTGATTATCTATCTATCGAATCTATTAATCTAATATAGCTATCTGTATATCTAACTAATCTATCTAATATATCTTTATATCTATCTATCGATCTATATAATTTATTTACCTATCTATTTATTTATTAAATCTATATATTTATCAATTTATCTAATCATTTTATTTAATTTATCTATCTATCTAATCTCTAACAATTTATCTATCTTTCTATCTATTTATCTATCTAATCTATCTATCTATATATCTATCTAATCTATCTATCTATATATCTATCTAATCATCTAATCTATCTATATAATTCAACTATTTTTTTCTTTATTTGTCTAGTTATTTATTCTATCTAAACTATGTATCTATCTATCAATTTATCTAATATATCTATGTATTAATCTATCTATTCTATGTATCTCTCTCTCTAACTTATATGTGTGTATATATATATATATACATATATCTATTTATATACCTATCTAATCTATCAATGTATCTATATATCTAATCTTACTATCTATTTATTATCTATTTAATCTTTTTATTTATCTATCTAATCTTTTTATCTATCTATCTAATCTTTTTTATAAATAACTATCTATATATCTATTTATTAAATATATTTATTTATATATTCTATATCTATATATTTATCTATCAATATATCTATATATTTAAATGGTCTTTCTATATAATTTTTTATCTATTTATCTATCTATTTTTATATTTATCTATTTAATTTCTCTCTTTCTATCTAATCTAACTTCTACATAATCATTCAATCTATTATCTATATTATTTATATATGTATATTATCTATCTATCTAATTTTTTTATCTATATATTAATCTAATTAATCTATCTAATTAATCTATCTATATATCTATCTATCTATTTATCTAACTATCTATCTAATTATCTATCTAATATTTTTATCTATCTAGCTAATATATCTTTTTATCTATCAAGAAATCTATTTAAATATATAAACTCTTTCTATCTATATATCTACTCTATATATATCTATTTATATATCTAATCTATTTAATCTATCTATATATCTATCTAATTTTGCAGTATATCTATCTAATCAATCAATCTATCTATCTATCTATTCTATCAACACCTCTAGCTATCTAATCTAACTATATATCTAATCAATCAATTTATCTATAGATCAAAAAGATATATATATCTATCTAACTAATCTAAATGATCTTTAAATCAAATTTATTAATCTATAAATTTATTTATCTAATCCATCTATCTAATCTATGTAATTTTTATCTAGTTATCTAATATATCTAATCAATTTATCTATCTTCCTTTCTATCTATCCAATCTATCTATCTACATATCTATATAATCTATCTATCTAATATATATATATATATATATCTATTTATCTAATATATCTATCTAATATATCTATATACATTTCTAAAAAATATATCTATATAACTATTTATCTAATCTCTCTATCAATTTATCTTTCTAATCTATTTATATAATTTTTCTATTTATCTATCTAATCTATCTATCTATCTCTCTAAAAATCTAATCTATCTATCTATTTATCTATCTATCTATTTTATGTTTTAACCTAATCATTCTAATTAATCTATCTAACTATTATATCTATAAATCTTTCAATATAATCTAACTAATCTATCTATCTAATCTATTAATCTATATATCTATCATATCTTTCTATATATCTATTTAACTATCTAATATATCTTTCTATTATTCTTATCTATCAAACTATCTAATCTATCATTCAATTTATCTAATCTATCTTTTCTTTTTCTTTTATTTCTTCTCTTTCTTCTCTATCTTCCATTTTTTCGCTTTCTTATTTCTTCTCATTCTTTTAATTCTTCTTTCTTATCTTTTTCTCTTTCTTCTTTTTTCTTTCTTCTCTATCTACTTTTTCTTCTCATCATTTTTCTCTTTCTTCACTTTCTTTTCTTTATTCACTTTCTTTTCTTTATTCACTTTCTTTTCTTTTATTTATCTTTCTTTTATATTTAACTTCACTCTCTTTATATTCATTTTCTCTTTGCTCTAGTTTTTTCTTCTCTCAATTTATTCCTTTATCTCTTTATTCTCTTTTTTTCTTCATATTTTTATTTCGTCTTTTTTCTTATTCTTCCCTTTCTTCAAATTCTTCTAATTCTTCAATTTCTTTTTTTCTTTGTAGTTTTCTCATATTTTTCTTTCTTCTAATTCTTCATATTCTTCTCTTTCTACTCATTCTTCTCAATCTTCTCTTTCTACTCATTCTTCTCAATCTTCTCTTTCTTATTTATTTATTTTTTTATTTCTTCTCTTTCTTCTATTTTTTCGTTATTGTATTTCTTCTATTTCTTCTTTCTTCTATTTCATCTTATTCTAACTTTTTTTTCTTTATCCTCTTTCCTTTATTTACTTTCCTCTATTCTCTTTCCTCTATTCTTTCTTTTAACATTATTCTCTTTCTTCTCTTTCTTCTATTTATTCTCTTATCATTATTTCTTTCATTTCTTTCTCCACTTTCATTTCTATTTTCTTATTTTCTATTTCTTCTCTTTCTTCACTTTATTATCTTTGTTCTAACTTTCTTCACTTTTTCTTCTTTTTAATTATTCGTCCTATTCTTCTCTTTCTTATATTTCTTCTCTTTCTTGTTTTTCTTCTCTTAAGACTTTCTTTTTTTTCTTATCTTCTTTCTTATTATTCTTATCAATTTTTTCTTTCTTCTCTTTCTTCTATTTCTTCTATTTCTTCTATTTCTTCATTCTTCTCTTTCTTCTCATTATTTTGTTTCTTTCTTTCTTTCTTTATTCTCTTTTCTTCTTTTATTTCTTCACTTTCTTCTGTTCTTCTATTTTTTCATCTTTCTTCTCACTTTCTTCTCTTTATTTTCTTTCTTCATTTTTTTTCTCTTTCTACTCTTTTTTATCTTTCTACCCTTTCTTCTTTTTCCTCTTGCTTCTTACTTCTTTCTTTCTTTCTTTTCTTTCTTCTCTCTTCTTTATTCTCTTTCTTCTTTATTCTCTTTCTTCTCATTATTTTGTTTCTTCTCTTTCTTTTTTTATTCTCTTTTTTCTTTCTTTTATTTCTTCACTTTCTTCTTGTTCTTCTATTTTTTCATCTTTCTTCTCACTTTCTTCTCATTATTTTCTTTCTTCATTTTTTTTCTCTTTCTACTCTTTCTTCTCTTTTTTATCTTTCTACCCTTTCTTCTTTTTCCTCTTGCTTCTTACTTCTATCTTTCTTTTCTTTCTTCTCTCTTCTTTATTCTCTTTATTCTCTTTCTTCTTTATTCTCTTTCTTCTCTTTCTTCGCTTTCTTCTTTCTTCTCTTTCTTCAAATTCTTCAGCTTCTCTTTTTTCTTTATTCTCAATTTTGCACCTTTCTTATCTTTCTTCACTTTAATCATTTTCTTGACTTTCTTCACTTTTTTACTTTCTTTACTTTCTTCAAATTATTCTCTTTCTTCGATTTCTTTACTTTCATCTCTTTCCTTCTCTTTATTCGATTTCTTTTCTGATGCCGGAGCATTCGAGACTACTAATCAATCCTTAAGTCCTGAGTAGATTCTTTCGGCAAAACCTAAACAATCGGTACTTATTCATGTCAATACTAACTTCGGTTACAATTTGCTTCGATGGGGTAAGTAAATATGATCCCAATATTATAATTCATTGCTGATCTATGCTATAATAAAAGGGAATTATTCAGGATAATTTCCGTAGTGATTTAATTTTCTTTGGAAGTAAATATTTGCTAGTTATTATTGGTGGATGAATTTCGAAGAATGAAGAGGAGACTCCTATTTCTTCTTTTTTTTAATTGTGTCTAATATCTATATAATGAGACATTCTCATTTGTAAGGGGGTAGTTTTTTTTTGAATGAATGAAAGTTCCTCTTAGTGTGTTTAATTATTATCTCAATTCTTTATCTAATGTCGTCGGTGGTGAATCAAACAATACTTTATCTTTGGTAGATTGAATTTTTTTAAGCCTTGGTGGTGAACTGCATTTATCTCGAATTACAAACATAACCACAAACACATTGCCACGTCCAATTCCTCCCATAATCGTTCACTCCATAGGCCTTATTTGGGAAAATAGAAAATATGAAAGTTGTAGATCAATGATTCCTTGATATGTGGTTTTAGACTATGATCAAAATAACCTGTATTATTAAATATACGTCAAAATACTTAGAAATTATGCCTAGATCTACAGGTCATTGAATTGTGGCTTTTGGAATCGGGTCAAACAGATGTGTATTTAAAAAGTTACATCAATTTACTTTGAAATCGTGCAATCTTGAAATTTTGTGCTCGGATTCACTTGCCCATGCATGCATTCGATATATAGATAGATACATAGATTAGATAGATAGATAGATTAGATAAATAGATTGATAGATTGATAAATAAATTCGATTTAAAGATCATTTAGATTAGATGGATGGATAGATAGATAGATATATAGATAGATAGATAGATCTCAGATAGATAGATTGATTGATTAAATAAATAGATAGATAAATAGATTAGCTAGATAAATAGATTATATAATTAGATAGATAGGTAGATACATAGATTAGATAGATAGATAAATAGATTAGATAAATAAATTGATATATAGAGAAATAGATTTGAGTTAAAGATCATTCAGATTAGAAGACAGATAGATCACTTATATATATAATTAGATTGATTGATTTAATAGATAGATATATAGATAAATTAGGTAGATATGTATATAGATAGATTAGATTTCTTAATTAGATTGATTGATTGATTAATTAGATAGATAAATAAATAGATAGATAATATAAGTTTGATTATTTAGATAAAAAGATAAATTAGATAGATAGATCGATAGATTAAATAGATAGATATATATATAGATAAATAGATAAATAGATAGATTAGATAGATTAGATAGATTAGATAGATAGGTAGATAAAAACATTAGATAGATAGATAGATTAGATAGATAAATTAGAAGATTGGATAGATAGATATTTAGATTGTTTATTTAGATAGATGTATATATAAAAAAAATTAGATAGATAGATAATATAGATAGATAGATTGAATAATTAGATAGAATAGATCAATAGAGAGATAAATTAAATAGATAAATATAAAAATAGATAGATAAATAGATAAAAAATTATATAGAGAGACCGTTTAAATAGATAGATATATAGATAGATAAATATATAGATTTAGATTAAATAAATAGATTGATAGATATAATAAATAAATGTAAAGATACATAGTTATATGAATAGATTAGATATATATATATCTATCTATTTATCTATCTATATATCTAATCTATTCATATAACTATGTATCTTTATATCTATTTATTAAATCTATCAATCTATTTATCTATCTATATATCTAATCAATAAATCATTCTATCTATCTAAGAGATCTATATATTTATCTATCTATTTTTCTATCTATTTATCTCTCTAATTTAAATAATCTTTAAATCAAATCTATTTATCTATCTATCAATTTATTTCTCTAATCTATCAATCAATCAATCAATCTATCTAATCTATGTATCTATTTTTATATCTAATGCATGCGTGGGCAAGTTAATCCAAGCAGAAAATTTCAAGATTGCATGATTTGAGGTAAATGGGCGTAACTCAATACAAGTTGGATTGATCCGATTACAAAAGCCAGAGATCAAGAACTCGTAGATATACGACTTTCGTGGTTTGAGTATTCCCATATATGCACTATTGAGTGAGTGATTGTGGTAAGAATTGGACAAGGCACTATGTTTGTGGAGATGTTTGTAATTCGTGATAAATCTAGTTCACCACCAAGGTTTAAAAGAAATTCCACCATGAAATGATAAAAAACTCTTTGATACCCTACCAACGACGTTGGATAAAGAATCGAGATAATATTTCAACTCACAGACAAAAACTTGCATTCATTAAAAAAACACCCTTTCAAATTTGAATGTTTCCTTATATAGAGATTAGACTCAGAATTGAAAAAATAATAAAAAAAATTAATAAAAAATATTATAAAAAAAATAGGAAATAAGAGTTTTCTCTTCAGTCTTTAAAATTCTCTCCAGTCTTCAAAATAGGAGTCTTCAAAATCACTACATAACTAATGATTAATAACTAACTTTTGATATAACATCGATCACCAATGAATTTTAATTTACGGGTCATCTTTCCTTAACCCATCGAAGAAAATTGTAATTGATGTTAGTCTTAACATGAATAAGTACAGATAGTGTTTGTTTTGCCGAAGTAATCTACTCAGGACTTAAGGAATGATTAGTAGTCTTGAATGCTCCCCCATCATTCTTTCCGGGTTGCTTGAGATTTGTCTTCAAATCTAGTAAGTCATCAATCTCTGTGTAAGGAGAAAGATCACATACATTAAAAGTTGCCGAAACTCCATATTCTCCAGGAATATCAATCTTGTAAGCATTTTTGCCAATTCTCTCGAGAAGTTCAAATGGACCGTTAGCTCTAAGCATAAGCTTGTTCTTTTGCTGAGTATGAAATCTTTCCTTTCTTAAGTGTAACCACACAAGATCACCTGGTTGGAAATGAGCCTTTCTCCGATGTAAGGAGAAAGATCACCTGGTTGGAAATGGATCTTTTCTTCTTATAAAATTCATTAGACTTCTCGATCTTGTTTCCAATCTGCTCATTGCATTTTTTTTATTGATTCAACTCGCTTATTGCCATCAAATTTCACTTGTAAATTTGATAAAAAACTAATTAAATCAATTGGTTTGAGCAGATTGATTCCATACATAATATTGAAAGGTGATGGACCTATAGTATAACTTGGTGATAGATTATAAGTGAACTTAGCAAGTACAAGGTTCAAATTGAAATTTTTTGGAGATTTACTAACAATTCCTAGAAGTAACGTAGTGAGAGTGCGATTGGTTACCTTATTTTGGTCATTGGTTTTAGGATGACAAGTAGTATAGAATAGAATTTTGGTCCCAAGCATTCTCCATAAGATCTTCCAAAGATAACATAAAAAGTTAGAATCACGATCAGATATAATGGTCTTCGGTACTCCATGAATGAGAATGATCTTGAAATAATGATCAGTCACATTAGATGCATCAATCAGTCTTGTGACATGGAATAAAATGAGCCATTTTAAAAAAATTATCTGCTACCACCATGACATCTTTTCCCTTTCGAGTTCTTGGTTGAGCCGCAATAAAATTTATGCTCACATCTTCCCAAGCCTATAATGGTACTGGGAAATGAGTAAAAATTACTTGATTAAAATGAATCTTTGCTCTTTGATAAGTTGCACATCTCAAGATGATAGCATGAACGTCTCCACTCATCTTTGGAAAATAAAAGTCCCCTTGAAGGATTTCAAGAGTTTTGTTCAGGTCGAAGTGACCAGCCAAACCTCCACCATGTGCTTCTCCGATCAACAATTCTATCAATGATCTAATCGGCACATATATTTGATTTCCCTTGAAAAGAAAATCATTTTTGACAGAATATGTACTTTGAATTCCATGTTTGTAACTATCAATAATAGTAAAAAACTCCGTGTCTTCAGAATATAGTTATTTAATGGATTTAAAACAAAGTATTCAAGAATCAAGAACAGGCATTGAGTATCTTCTTGATAAAGCATCCAAAACAACATTAGTATGGCTAGGTTTAATCTTCGAAACAAAAGTGAATGATTGAAGAAATTCTACCCATTTAGCCTGCCTTGAGATTAGCTTGCGTTGGCTGCTAATAAACTTCAAAGCCTCTTGATCAGAATGAAGTACAAACTATTAAGGACTCAAATAATGACTCCAATGATCAAGAGCTATCACAATGTCTTAGAACTCCTTATCATAATCTAACTATCTTATCTATTTATCTAATCTATCTATCTATATATCATTCTATCTATATATCTATTATATATTTCAATCTATCTATCTATTTATTCTATCTAGGTATCTAATCTTTCTAATCTATATATTTATCTATCTATTTATCTATGTATCTAATATATATATATTTATACATGTATGTATATATCAATTATATATCTATTTTATCTATATATTTATAATATATATAACTATATATATATATTTATCTATATATATATCTATCTTTCTCTAATCAATTTATCTATATATCTATCTATCTATATATCTCTCTAATTAGTTTATCTATATTTTTATCGATCTATTTATCTTAACATTAATCTAATCTATTTATTGATTTATCTATCTAATCAATCTATATATCTTTATAATCTATATATCTAACTATTTATCTAATCTATCTATATATCTATCTTATCTGTCAAATATCTATCTAATCTCTCTATTCATCTAATCTCTCTCTGTCTATCTAATCTCTCTTTATCTATCTAATCTATCTATTAATCTAATCTATATATCTATGTATCTATTTTCTATCTAATCTATCTATCTATTTAATTTATCTAATCCATCTAATCTCACTACCTATCTATCTCTCTATATAATCTATCTATTTAATATATATATATATATATATATATAATCTATCTATCTAGATGTCTATATATCTAATCTAGCTATCTTTCAAATCTATCTATATATTTTATCTATCTAATCTATATAATCAATATATATAATATTCTTTCTAATTTATTTATATATTTATCTTTTTATCTATCAATCTAATAAATCACTCTATTTATCTAGTATAACCTCACTAAACTACCTATCAATCAATCAATTAATCTTTCTATCTATCTAATCTATATAATCTATCTAACTATCTATTTATCTATATATTATTCTATTTATCTATTCTCTCTCTCTTTCTATCTTTCTAATCTATCTATCTATGAAATTGATATATATATATATATATATCAATCTTCTAACTAATCTATCTTTAAATCTAATTTAACTATCTATTTATATATCAAATTTATTTATAAATTTATCTATCTATTTATCTTTACCTATTTATCTATTTAATTTATGTATCTATCTAATCTATCTAAGTAATCTATATATCCTGCTATATATCTAAATATTAATCTTTCTAATCTATGTTTATATCTATATAATCTATATATCTATATCTATCTATCTAATGTATCTAATCCGTATCTAACTATTTGTCTCTTAGTGTGTGATTCCTTGTGATCTCTCTTGTGTTTGTGATGAGTGGACTTGTTGAATCAAGTTTGTAATATTAAAATAATGATTTCTTACTGATATAATAAGATCAACATATAGCAATGTGTCAAGGACACTAAAGCTAAGATAGTATAAAATATATGAACCAAACTTTTTTGTACATAATTACTATCAAGAATAATATTTTAAAAAACAAATAGCATGGTAATAAAAATCCGAACCAACAAAATGGTAGATTGATCATCAAAAGATGATGAATACTCTAACACTGAAAATATGAGTCCGATCCTCGTTGATGTTGGAAATGATTTCCATAGTGCTATCATTTATCATGTTGTTCAGATGTTGGGATGTGAGTTTTACATATTTTAATCATGAAGCCTCATAGCTTATATACTCGATATGTAAAGTTTCATCAATCATTTTTATTCATTATGCAAAGGCATGAGTTTTAGTTATATATTATTATTATTGATTATTATTTTTTTATATCATCTTTTTTTTTTCATTTTCATGTATTAATCTTCATATTTTTTTCTCTATATATATATATATATATATGGACATGCAGATATATGGAAGAAATTTATGAAGCTTTAGCAGAACATTTCTTCGCTATAGAAGTAGTAGTAAATGGTCATTCAAAGTAACTTCCTGCTCATGTGGAAAATTATAGAAATATATTATTTCTTCTCTCTCTCTCTCTAAACATTATTGCTAGCCATATGTTAGATATTTATTGAAGTTGTATGACTATATATAAATATTTTTATAACTATATATACATAATTGTATAACTATATAACACTCTATATAATTAAATATAACTATATTTGTAAGTATGTATACATATATCTAAATCTATATATTTAATTATAACTTTATATATTTATGTGTTACTATTTGTATGAATATATCTATATATAACTATATGTTTAACTATATAAAAATATTAATAGTTATATATACTATATGTATAATAACATATAACTATAAATAATTGTATCTTATTATATGTATTACTATAAAAGCTTTATACATAACTATATTTAAATATATAATTTACAAATTATATTTAATATACATTTGCATATATTAGTATTCAAAAATGTATTTTACTATATCTATACCTATACATAACTATAGGTATAGATATATAAAATTATATAAATAAACATATATACCTACATGTATAGATATAAGTTTAACTATACGTGTAACTATATGTATAACCACATGTATGTATACATATATGTAAATCTATGTACTTGTTTATAACTTTGTATATATTTATGTATAACTAAATATAACTTCTCATATGAATATATATATATATATAAAACTAAATGTTTAACGATATATAATTTTTTATAACTATATATATTAAATGTATAATAACATATAACTATACATAATTTTACATTAGTAATGTATAATCTATATTTAAATATATAATTAAAAACATATATTTAATATACATTTTTATATATTAGTATATAAAATATATTTTAGTATATCCATACCTATATATAATTATATGTATAAATATATAAAAATATATGAACAAATATATATACATACATGTATAAATATAAGTTTAACTATACATCTAATTATATCTATAACTACATGTAACAATAATTATAATTATATGTATAAAAACATACAGCACAATGTTTAACTATATGTGTATAACTATATATAAATATTCTTATAACTATAAATAACTCTATATAAATAAATATAACTTTATTTTTAATTATGTATACATATACGTATACATATATGTAAATCTATATAATTGTTTATAACATTGTATACATTTATTTATATTTACTTATAACTATTTGTATGCATATATCTATACATAATTATATGTTTAACTATATGTAGCTATTTATAACTACATTTACTATATGTATCCTAACATATAATTATAAATGGGATAATATTAATTTGTTGAACTAATTTGAAATTAAATGGCATAAAATATAATATCAACAATATGTAAGCACGTAGAATGAGAGTACCCATTGATCATGCTCATATATGGTAAAATACAAATAAGGGCCTTACTCTTACCTAATCCCATCCCTTGGGCCTCAGGCTCAAATATAAACTTATGTATAACAAAATATGTAATATTTGATAGATTTATATAGAAGAAATTTTATTTTCTTTTATATAATTTTTCATTCTAACACTGCACTCTATATGTCTCTCTCTCTCCCCTCCCTCTCGCTCTCCTTCAAACATTAAATATATCTTTTTTGCTTTCATCTCTTGTGCATTATTATACTTTGTACCCTTTATCTAGTATAACTGTGATATCTATAAATCTTTATCATGCTAAAATTTACGCTATCTATTAATGTAGATTCTACAAACACATTGCCTTGATATCCATGATATTTAAATTTTAAATATTCATCTGCAAGTAATTTTATTTTATTATTTCTATATTTTGAAATAATAGAATGTTTTATTTATAATAATGATTGAGTATTATTTTTTGTAAATAAAATATGGCAAAATGAGCTCAAATCGTTAGTGGATTTACAGAAGGGTTATTAATGAATTTTTGAATGAAGATTTTTTGACTGGGCTTGAAACTTTCATCAATTTTGCATGTAGTTAATCGAGATTGATGGATGGAGAAAAAATTAAGTATCCATGTAATCATCAAAAGTATCAGAATATCTCTTTTCGTGATGCAAACACTATAAGATATCATTTGACAAAATATGGTTTTGTGCCAAATTATTTTGTTTGGATTTATCATGGGGAAAGTACAATGATTATGAATATTGACCAAAATGAGGGTATTGAATCGTTTGCTTGTGGTGAAGAATCATCAAACACATACCATAGAATGATCATGGAAGCTGCTAGTGCTGACTTCAATATGGATTACGTGGATGAACCACCTAATCCTGAAGCTCAAAAATTTTATGAAATACTTAAAGCTGCAGATAAATAGTTATGGCCTAGTTGTAAAATACATTCGCAATTATCACTTGTGACTTGACTAATGAACATTAAGTCAAAAAATCATATGTCTGAGAAATTATTTGATCATGTAACAGAACTGATGAAGGAGATTGTTACGGATAAAATTTGATTACTAACAACTTTTACAACACTAAGAAATTACTACAAGGAATGGGTCTACGAGTGGAAAAAATTGATTATTGTTTAAATGGATGCATGTTATATTAGGGCAGTGATAGTGATTTAATTAGCTGTAAGTTTTGTGACCATCCTCGATTTAGGAAGACACCTCGTGTTGTAGATACGCGATAAAAATTGAAGGTTGTCTTTAAGAAGATGCATTATTTTCCATTAATTCCTCAATTACAGAGACTATATGCATCAAATGCTACTGCAAATGATATGAGGTGGCATTCCTAGCTTGAGGTTGAAGAAGGGATAATGCGTCATCCGTCAGATTCACATGCTTGGAAGCATTTTAATTATATACATCAAGATTTTGTAGTAGAAAGTCGAAATGTGAGATTGTCTCTACACTGATGGATTTTAGTCATTTTGGAAATCTGGACAATAGTATTCAACATGACTAGTGATAGTGACACCTTATAACTTGACTCTGTGGTTGTGTATGAAGGAGCAATATATGTTTTTGTCAATATTGGTTTCAGGGCCTAAAAATCTGAAAGACATGCTAGATATTTTCTTACTGCCTCTTATTACAGAGTTAAATCATTTATGGGTTGTTGGCGTGAATACATATGATATCTCAAAGATGCAAAATTTCATTATGTGGGCAGTCCTTATGTGGACGGTAAGTGACTTTTTTGCATATTCAATATTGTTTGGCTTGAGTACTGCAGGATGATTCACATGCACATATTGTACGACAAATTCTGATGTATTTACCCTCAAATTTAGTAGTAAATAGTCATGGTTTGATAACCATCATAAGTTTCTACTTACGAATCATCCATTTCGAAGGAATAGAACTACATTTCGAAAAAATAAAACTGTGATGACAGTTGCACCAGCAGTTCGTTCAGGAGATGAAATTATTACCGAGATTCATAGTTTGGATTTGAAGAAGGTAACTGAAAAGTATGCTACTGGAAGTAATGGACCAATAGGCAAATTATTTGGCTGGATGAAACGTAGTAGTATATTTTGGGACATGCACTATTGGAAGTCCAATTTAATTTTTCATAACATAGATGTAATGCATATTGAAAAAATTGTTTTTTGACAATGATTTCAACACTGTCCTTAATGTAGATGAAAAGATAGATGACACTTTAAAATTAAGACAAGAGCTGAATGATTACTGTCAGCATATGAAGTAAGCTTGAACGTATATTCCCACCATGTTTTTTGGACTCAATGGAGCATTTGCCGGTCTATTTGGCATATGAAGCAAGGATTGTAGGGCCAGTGCAATTCAGGTGGATGTATCTTTTGATTGGTAAATACATATAATTTGTTGTGTTTTATTATTTCGTACTTTATGTAATATTGTAATTTAATCAAATTGAAACCTAACATTGTGGTCGTAGGTATCTTCGTAAGTTGAAATTGAATGTTAGAAACAAGACAAAAGTTGAAGGTTCAATTTGCAATGCATATTTAGTAGAAGAAGCATCATCATTTTTTCTTATTATTTTGATGATCATGTCAATACAAATAATAGAAATATGTCACGGAATTATGAAGGTCATGTGATGGTAGAAGATGATTCTGTGAATAAATTATCTATCTTCAAGCACCCTGGAAGAGCATTTGGAAGAGCATTTGGAAGAGCAATGAAAAGATGTATGACAGATAAAGAGTATAAAGCAACCCGGAGCTATGTTTTACTTAATTGTGAGAAGGTTGCACCATACATTGAGTATGTATACACAAAATAGTTGTAGGTTTAATCATAGTTTAATTTTATATTTAATAGGAATTATTAAAAATTGATATACATTTTTCTTTCTCTTTTTATTTTTGTGTAGTATTTATGTTGAGTAGTTAAAATATAGGCAACCAATAATTTCTAGCAATGATGTTGATTATATGCTAAAAACTGAATTTGCGAATTGGTTCAAAAATTATGTGAGAATTAAGTTTTTTAATTTTTAATTATATAATTTATTAATATCTTTTATTTGTTAATATCAATTATTTAATTTATGTCATAGGCAATTGATCTTTTAAATTGGATATTAAAATATTTTTATTTAGTATCTAAGTAAAGGCTTATTTCAATATGTGACAACCTATCCTAGGTATTTTGTTAATTAATATAAATTTCACATAATCGGGCACGGTTCTTCTAAAATAACATCGAATAGTGGTGTATGAATTAAAGGCACATGATATAGAGCAGATGAGATTGATTATTATGGTCAACTCAAAGAAGTTATTGAGTTGGATTATCCTGGACTTGAAAATAACCGAATTGTATTATTTGAGTGCGAGTGGTTTGATCCTACACAAAATATGGGCACAAAGATTCATTGGGATTATAAGCTAGTGGATGTTAACCGTAAATGCAAATATAATCGATATGATCTATTTATTATGGAAATTCAAGCTACTCAGGTATATTATTGTACATATCCGAGTTTATCTCGTGAAAAAAGAGATTGGTGGGCAATTTGCAAGATCAAAGCTCGATCAAAATTTGACGTATCAACATCGCAACAAAGTGCAGACTTAGAAATTGCACCGGCATTCCAAAAAGATGACATAAATATTATTGAGCCTTTGAATGTAGATGAAGATCCAAAAATTTTATGTGACTCAAATGGTGGCACAATAAAAATTGAAGATGATCAATTTCTATCTAAAGATGAGTTCAAACTTTTATCGGAATCAGAGGAAATATCAGAAGATCCATTGGAGGATGACAGTGATGCCGATAATTAAATTGTTATAATTTTATTATAAATTTAAACTATCAAAAACGTTTTATATTTTGTTGAAATCTATCAGTGTTTTTTATTCAAAAATGCATGCTTGTTCATCATATTCCTATTTTTTGTTCTTTGTTTTATTTTGTACAGTAGATGACATCTAAAGGACGTGGCCGTGGTAGAGGTGGACGTGGACATAAAAATAAACCAAATTCATCTAGCATGTTACATCATGTTGTAGAATCAATACCATCTCATAGCCACCATATCCTGACTTCAACATCACTATCACCATCTTCATTTGTATCACCATCACCATCATTGAGACCTCTACAATCACCTTTATCAGATGTAAGCCTACCATCGATCGTGCTTCCTGCTCACACTTTTGATCCATCTCTATCTTCTACACCACGATTTATACTAATTGTTCCCCATTTACAATACCAACGACATCATCAAATAGTGCCTTTCTCTATAGTCAGTGCAAAGTTTGAAATTGATATTGTGGCTGTGAGGTAAAAGAAATATGTATAAATGACTAGAAAATTTTGTTTTGTTACTGTTAGTGATTTATTTTATATTGTTATGATTTTCTTGTTTTCTATGTTATTTATTTATTTGTACAGTTTTATTCCATCTCACAAGTGTTTGATTATAATTACAAAGACTTTCAAGAAAATGACTTATGCTAGAGCATTCCCCTGGAAGAAAGTTTTTGAATCGACAAAGGATTCATATTTTATTGACTTATAGGTAAAATAAAACAAAACAAAAGATTTGAAAAATAATTATCTAATTACTTAACTTTTATGTTTGGTATTATTTAAATAGTAAATAATTATGTTCTTATTGTTAATATAAATTCTTTTGTCATTTTTCTATTTATAGAATCAGTGCACATGGCCACCCAAATTTGATGGAAAGATAAAGTTATTATGGGAGATCAAAGCTACTCAACGGTATTCTGATTTTGTCCCTAAATTAAAGAAAATGAAAGAAAGACCTGATTTTAAATCCGAGGAAGACTGGCCCGAGTGGCTTAATTATTGGAGGGACAGATGTGAAGAAAAAATTAGATATTGCCAGCAAAAATCGACGAAGTGAGGTTGCTGGACTAGGTACAGAAATCTGTCAACACACTAGAGGTTCAAAGTTGAGCATTGAGCACGCTCGAGATTTGGTACAAATTTAAAATTCTAAACATATATATATTTTGTGGTTCTCCTAATAGTCCAATAATTATAATCTCTACATGGTTTTATTAATTTTGTTAAATTTTTTTATCATTTGTTTTTTTATGAATTAATAAAAACATATTCTAGGATGGAGAATTGGACGAGATCCAAATTTATATGAGATTTTCAGGAAGATGCATGTGAAGAAAGTGGATGGTTAGTATGTTGACAACAAGTCTCAAATAATTGCAGTAAGAAATTATTATATTAATTAGACTTGATAAAACTACAATACATTATGAAAATTGTTTTGAATGCAATATATTTATTTTATTTTTTGTAAATCTAGAATAGTTTTTATCTCTATTTTATCTCAGGACCTAATTGAGGAATGTGTGACAGCTACTCATCAACAAGTTGAGGGTTCTATGGATCTTCAATCAATTGACTATGCTCCTATTTATTTGGAGACAATAGGAGATCGAAAGAAGTAGCGAGTGTATGGAATTGGCTCTAAGGGAGTGACATTTTGTTGTAGCAGTCGTGCTTCTAATGCATCTATCTCAGCAATGGTGTATGAAGCGGTCGAACAACAAGCATTGGAAACAAATGAACGTATTGTAGATATGGAGACTGAAATGAAAAAGAAGGATGTGCAGATAACTAATTTGATGAAAGAAATGCAAGAAATTAAAGAAATTAAAAAAGCAATGCAACAACAGATGTTCTATATGGAGTCACAGTAAGCATCATTGGCGCATCAGATAGCATTCCGAGATCTAGCTACAAATCCTAGCAGGAGAGGCTAGCAATTCCTACAAATTATGAGGATGATTGAGTATGAGAATTATTTCTAAACTGTTATTTATTTTTGTCTGTGTAGCAAATAATTATGATATTTTTTTGCAGGTTTCAATTTTTTTTTCTTGTTTCATTCTTTGCTTTTTTGATAAACCAAATTATGAATCTTTGCAGGACACATTATGTGAGAGAAATGAAATAATTTTGATTCAAAGAATTCAGACATTACCATGGTCCTTCCAATGCATGAGTCCTATATTTACCGATTTCAGATTTATCAAAAAGAAGACTAGCTTATCTTATCTTTATTATTCTAAAAATATTTTATTTTTTTCACTCTCTTTATCTCTAAACATAATTGCTGGACATCTTTTGGATTTTTGTTGAAGATGTATGACAATCAACTTTAATTTGTGTTTGTTCATGTCTATAATATATGTTTTTATATATCTGTGAATATTTTTTTGTCTCTGAATTTTTTGGATAGAGTTTTAGCCTATTATAGGTATGTAAAAGCCTATATTTAGTACTAGCAGCGGTGGCAGAGATGGTTGTGGCAGCAGCGGAAGTGGCAGTGGTGGTAGCTGTGGTAGAAGTGGTAGCGATGGCAGCAGCGGCAACAGTGGCAGAGGTGACATCAGCGGCAGCATCAACATCAGAGGCAATAGCGGCATTAGCTACAGCTGCGACATCAGCAGCACCGGCAGTTGCGGCAGCATCAGTGGTAGCACCTATAGCAGTGGCGGCAGCAGCGGCAGTGGCAACAGCGGCAGCGGCAGCAGCGTCAGCATTAGTAGTGGTAGTAGTGGTAGAGGTAGCAGCAGCGGCAGCGCTCACTGTAGTGGTAGTGGTAGCAGCGATAGGAGTGACAGCGGGAGCAGGAGCAACAACAACGACAACAAATGTGATATATATGTACGTATATAATCAGTATATACGTACATATAATACTATAGTATTTTATGTACATATATACTGAGTATATAAATGTACTTAGTATATATGTATGCATTATAATGCAGTTTATATGTACATATACTGCAGTAATATATGTACGAGTAAAATGCTAGTATATATGTACATATTAACTACAATAATATATATTTATCAAAACATAGTTTTTTTATTTATTTTGATTTGATTTGGTGGTTTAAATTTCGTACATATATGGTACCGCATTGTTTCCTATATGAAGCTTTTATAAGTGAAGACATATTTCAACACATATGAAGCACTGTGACTCAGATAGTATTTTCACAGTGGAAAGTTGGTGATCAGAGTAGCAGTGAGAGAGAAAGCAATGTCAATGCATTGATAGATTATACATTATGCACAGTCGGTAGTTACATTGATTAATAAGATGTAATATAATTTTATTATTTTTTATTGAGTTTTTTAAAATATTGTATTAGAATAAGTTTTTGAATGTATTTTTTTTTATTTAAAATTTTCATTTATAGTTTCTGTTTTTATTAAATTTAATTTTAAAATATTAAATTATTTAATTAAATTTTTGTTGAAATTGTCTAACATTCAACTATAATTTTTGTTTCTTCATGTCTATAATAACTATTTTTATATATCTGTGAAAATGTTTGCGTTTCTTCAAAATTTTAGGGTAGAGTTTTTGCCTATTATAGGTATGTAAAAGCCTATTATCATCAGTGGTAGTGGCGGCAGCAGCGGCCACAGCAGTGACCGCAGCGGAGGCAGCGGCCGCAGCGGAGGCAATGGCTATAGCGGAGGCAGCAGAGGCAGTAGAAGAAGCGGTGGCAGCGACAATATCAGTGGCAGCAGCAGTTGCAGCGGCAGTCACGACAGTGGCGGCAACAGCGGCAACGGAGGGTGCACCTGTAGCAGTCGTAGTGGCAGCAGCAGCAGCGGTAGGGGCGGCAACGACAACATGAGCAGCAGGAACGGCAACAAATGTGGTATATACGTACATATACTTCTGTAGTATTTTATGTACATATATAGAGTATAAATATACTCAGTATATATGTACGCATAATACGGCAATTTATATGTACAAATACTGCAATAATATATGTACGAGGAAATGCTAGAATATATGTACATTTTTTCTGCAGTAATATATATTTATAAAAACATAGTTTTTAAAATTTATTTTGATTTGATTTAGTGGTTTGAATTTCTTACATATGTGGCACCACGTTGTTTTTCATACGAAGCTTGTTTAAGTGAAGAAATTTTTCAACAGAGATGAAGTAGTGTGACTCGAATAGCTTTTTCATAGCGGAATGTTGGTGATCGGAGGAGAAGAGAGAGGAAAAGTAACATTAATGCATCTATAGATTATACTTTATGCACAGTCAATAGATACAATGATTACTAAGATGTAATATAATTTTTGTTATTTTTTTTAGTTATTAAAAATATTGTATTAAAATAAGTTATTAAATGAAATTTTTTTGTTTAATTTAATATTTTCATTTATAGTTTCAGTTTTTATTAAATTTAATATATAAATATTAAATTATTTAATTAAATTTTAGTTTAAGCTTAATGACAATAAACTTTATTTTGTGTTTGTTCAAGTCTATAATAACAGTTTTTTATATATCTGTGAAAATATTTGTCTCCGAATTTTCTGGGTAGAGTTTTAGCCTATTATAGGTATGTAAAAGCATATTATCAGTAGCAGTAGCTGCGGCATCAACGGTAGAGGCGGCAGGGGAAGCAGCAGTGGTAGCAGAGGTGGCGGTGGCAGCAGCAGCGATGTGAGCGGTAGCGGCAAGAGCGGCGACATAAAGCAGAGGCTGCGGCTACAGTAGTGGCTTCACCGAAAGTAGTGACAGCAGCTGCGGTAGCAGCTGCTGCACAGAAAGCAACGGCATTAGCAGCAATTGCATAGAAATTAGCGGCAACAGTGGTAGAGGCGGCAACGGCAGTAGCGGCGGCGGCGATAGCAGCAGGGGTAGCGGCATCTATAGTAGCACTGGTAGCGGGGACAATGGCGGCAACCACCACTACGGCCAGCGACAGTAGCAGCAGCAGCAGTAGCGGCGGCCACAGCTTCGGCAGCAGTGACGGCCGCAGCTTCGGCAGCAGCGAATGTCATAGCTTTGGCAGCAGCGGTGACGGCGACAGTGGTGACAATAGCAATGGTATTGGCAGCGACAGCGGCAACGGCAGCAGTGGCAGGAGCGGTAGTGGGAGCAGTATCAACAGCACCAAATGAGATATATACATACGAATAAAGTCAATATATACGTACATTTAATAATGATGTATTTTATGTACGTATATACTGAGTATATTTGTACTTAGTTTATATGTACATATAATACTACTGTTTATATGTACATATACTACAGTAATATATGTACGAGTGAAATGCTAGTATATATTTACATATATACTACAAGATTATATATGTATCAAATCATAACTTTTTTTTGTTAATTTGACTGAGTTGTTTAATTTTCTTACAGATATGATACCACATTGTTCCTCATACAAAGCCTCTATAAGTGATGGGATTTTTCACTAGACATTACGTGTCGTGACTTGGACAACTTTATCGCAGTAGAAAAATGATGATCGGAGGAGCAGAGGGAGAGAAAGCAACGTCAATGAATAGATATATTATACTTTATGCACTATCGATAGATACATTGATGAATAAGATCAAATAAATGTATGTTATTTTTTAGTTTCAATTATGTAGAATATTGAATTTACATAAAGTTTTTAAATGATTTTATTTTTTGTTTATTATAAATTATTTATAGTTTCAATTTGTATTCAATTTGATATAAAAATATTAAATTATTTAATTAAAAAATTTTAAATATGTTTAAATTCTAAAATTATTTTTGAAATTAAAATGGCTAGGAAATATTCCCTTGCTAAATCAGCTAGGGAAATTTCCCTAGCTGATTTAGCTAGGAAAATATTAAAATTAGTGATGGTTATTCCGTCGCTAAATTTATTTAGCTAGAGACTATCCATCACTAAAATTTATATACCAGTACTTTAGCTAGGGAATCATCTGCCATTATTTTTGTTTAGCAATGGAATATCTTGTTTATCTTACTAATTTAGCTACGAAATTTTTTTTTTAGCAAGGAATGTTTTCGTCGCTAACTTTTTATCTATGGACAATTCTGTCACTAAAATTTAGCAAGAAGCACTTTAGATAGAGAACCAATACATCGGTAACCGGTCGCTATATCCTGTTTAGAGATAGAAAATGCCCCTTTAGCTAGGGAATTGTCCCTAGCTATATGGGATTTTTCTTGTAGTGTTAACAAGCATGGTTTGTATTTTCTATCATTTCCTCATTTTTTTATTCAATTCTTCTAAGTGTTATTATTATACTTCATGAATTTATATGATATTTTTAAGTTAGAAGTCATGGCATGGACTTGAGGTTGTAACTTTATCACCTCTTCGATTCTTCTTAGAGCATTTATATTGTGGCAATGGGAATGGCAATGACAGATATTTTTACTCTTTATAATAGAAGTCATGATGCTAGAATTTGTCATGAATTTAGTCTTAACTTCTTAGAAAAGTGTCATGGTGTTAAGATTATTACAACCAAGACAATTACTCTCTATAACATAAAATAATAAAACTAAAATTAGTCACAATATTGGACTTGGCTTTTTGAGAAAAATATCATGATGTTGAGATTATCCTGCCAAAATACCTAACCTAAACTCAAATGTTAGACCAAATCAAAAGACATGAATCCATTTTTCATTCAAAAACTATTTGTCAAAAAATTTCATATAATTATTTTCCAATATATTAAAATCATTTATCAAGATGCAATTTATTTACTTATATATAATTACATATATGATATCATTATCAATACATATTAATAGATATAGGAAAATGTATTATCTCAATTCAATAGGGCCCATAAATATTTCTTTAGTATAATATATTTTATAAAAAAATGATAGTAGTCCACTCCCCTTTCAAATTCAATACACAACATTATCAAATTTCATTTTCACAATAAAGTTTTAATATAAAATAATCAAATAATCTCATGTTGTAAGATGTATGCATAAGTCAGAGCATTACTTATTCTTCACATGACTTTGACAATGACTATGTGCATGTATGGTCTTTGCTTTTGTCCCTAATTACTTTATACTCGTGCAAAAAAAACAATACATTAAGCATTTTTCATGCTTTGTTGTTCTCTATGGTTCTCTCTTTATTTCAATTAAACACAAAAATATGTATGCTTTTAAAATATGTAATTTCATTTGTCAATTCAAATATATATTCCCTCCATTCCAAAATAAGTGGTACATATATGGAGTAACTCTAAAATAATGTCAAAAAGAATCAAGAAATGCCTTGAATGAGTTTTCTGCACAAAACGTGAGGAATGCTTTTCGTTGATATAAAAATAGCTCAATAAAATAAATTTTTGACTATTGGGAGCCCTTCTAAATTTAGCAGACATTGTAACTCTAAAAAAATCACCAACTGGAAACTTAGTTGCCTAAATTTTGGCAATTGAACGATATCAAGCTTCCCACAAGAGGTTTTAAAGCCAAATTTAACAAATGAGGAGTGTGAAGTAGTGCTACAAACCTTGCTAAAGACATCCAAAGATGAAAAGCCTCAACATGGCTCAATCAACAAGGTTTTCGAGGAATTTAATGTCAACAGAAAGATGATTTCCCATATTTGGAGCTAGGCTAAGAAGTCTTTAGCATTGGACAAAATTGTAGCTGACGTAAAGTCAAGAAAAAAAAAAGGAATCCAGCCATAAAACAAAAAGATCGCAAACTAATTCTAGCCAAGATCTAAGAGATACCTTTTCGTAAGCATTCCTCAACCAGAAGATTAGTAGAATAGACTAAACTACCATTGGAACAAACTGTTGCCTAGGAGGCGATAATAGCCTTGAGTGTAAATGAACAAACTTTTTAACTTTAATAAAAGTACCACTTATTTTGGAACAAAATTTTCATGCATTTGTACCACTTATTCTGGAACGGAATAATTGTGTGTGTGTGTGTGTGTGTGTGTATTATTTATTTATTATTTATTTATTTATTTATATATACACTGCTTTCACTTATTTATATATTTATTTATTTATTCTAACTTTAAATATGATATTTCATATGATAATATTTTATTCAAAACTCAAATTATATATTTCAGACATATACCTATCATTTTTCCCTTAAATAAATTTAGCCAATATTTTTGTTGCTAAAGATAATAGAATCACAGGCATAGTCACGCTAGGTTGTAAGCCGATATAATAATATTTTTAATATAGCATAGTCACTCTAGGCTACTGACTAGGTATCTAAAAATCATTTGTGAATACCATTGATATTGTCTCACTAGGCTATGGATAAGTATGGCACTTAATTATATTTATTCATAGTACTCCTAATTTGACCCTTATTAGTATATTAATCTTTCATTAACTAGAATATAATGGATAAGATACTTTTAAGAGCATTAAATCAATCATAATAATTTATAATATTGTATATGCATTTATACTCAAATAGTATAATATTGTGTGTTCTAATGCTCATGCAATTTTCATGGTAATTTATTTACATTAATTTTCTCAAATAAATTATAACAAAAAATATGCAGTTATATTTTAAATCATTTTAATAGTAAAACAATAATCATAAAACTTGAAATAAGAAGAAAATATTAGCAAATGAACCAATCTAATTAAGGTTCTAATGGGGTGCACATGCATATTCATATACAACTTTTTAAATTTAATTTGATAGACAAATACAAAACCAAAATAAGAAAAAGAGTGTGAAAAACAAACATTGATTTATATCAATGGAATCTTGTCCTTGGGTCAATCTTCCTCATCAATATCTCCTAATTCATCACAATTATCTCACAATAAAAGAACATCCTAAGAAAAAATATTTGTATATTCTAGGAATTTTTTTTGTTAGGGTTGATGTCTATCCAATGCACTTTCACTTGCTAACTTTTCTAGGGACACATAAGAGTCATATTTTGCACATGTTTCCTTCAAGAAAATTATAGCTCTATAACTGTATTTCAGTATGAATTACAATTTTCTTATTTTTGATCACCCAAACTCAAGTTATGACATTTTAATGTCAAACTAGTTTGCACGTCCAAACTCACTTAGTTATCTACTATCAATCTAGATAATAAAGGTCTTAACTCCATAAATTTATAATGGTTACTCTTTTTAATTTGATTCTATGGTTACAATATTTCTTTTATAATTGGAATCATCAAATTTAGATCATTAAAACTCAAGTTATGGTACAAAGAATCCAATCTATTTTAATTTGCAAAACATAATCAAATTTTTCATTTACATAGTTCCCCTTTGACATAATTTCTAGGCACTTTGAAGCTATAATATATATAAAATTCCTTCAAGTAAATTACTTTTTAATAAGTCTAGTTTACCCAAAATTTTGAATCCATTGATTTAGATGAGTGAAACTCGACTTATGATCAAAATACCACAATTACACCCAAAACATAGCATACTTATAGCTTACTTAAAACTCAACTTTAAGCTCATATTTGAAAGCCTTAGAGCTATGATCTGTTCTTGGTCTTCTATGCATTTGTACAGATACATCTTATGAATCTTTACCAACTAGAATCACTAAATTTGGATGATAAAAAATTAATTTATGGTCAAAATAAAAGTAAGGAATTTTGAAATTTTATTTTTAACATCTCTTTTAACTTTATCATTTCTTATATAGAAAAACTCTTTTAAACCAATCCTAACCCAAAATCACTTTGAGACACAACCCAAACTTTTCTTCAATATAAACTAGAACCATAAAAATCACTTTTACATAATATTAGAGGTTTCTCCAAAAACCAAACACAATAAAAGAGTGGTTAGGGTTTGATTGCTTACCTCAAATCTCTTGATTTTTCAACAACAAGCTTTATCTTTTAACTCGGTCACCTTATCTCCTGATTAAATAGAGAAAATCACACACTCATCTCCTTTCCTCAATTGGTTTTCCCTAGCCTTTCTTTCTTTTTTTTCCAAATGAGAGAAATATCTCTTAAAGAACAATATTTGGTCTTAAATCTCATTTTTTTACTAATCCTTGTTTGGTTAGCCACTAATTTCTCTAGCACCAAAATTCAAATGTTTTTGCATCCAACCCAATGTAAACATCTTAGAGTGATTGATTTTCAATTGAAATAAATGTTATATAGGGTGTTCTTCCAAAGGGTTCACAACTTATGTATGTGAGTCACATAGTTACTAAAGAGGTTGGTGATAGGTAATCTTCAGGATATGTACGAGCATATTATGGATTGTAAGGTAATGATAGCCTCTATGAGCTTATTTTACTCATATAATCCCTACCAATAAAACTCGAGAAAAGCATACATTAATTGGGTGGGTTTGATATGTATGAGGTAACAATGAAAATAATTACAAATCATATTAATCATTGATCTATATGAAAATTGATGTTGGAAAATAAGAGTGTACATCTGAAATAATCATCATATATAGATGATGATATTACTTAAAAGATATGAGGCTGTGAATGACTTTCATGCAAAAATTAATTATCTTAGTGGTAATGTACATAGAGGACATCTACAAGGAGATAATCATTGGGAAGAGCTTAAAGGTGACAACCACCTTATATATCATTAGAAAAAGAGATCATTGCACAATACCTCAATCTTCATTCTATATCCAACATAATATATGTCTAGCAACTAATGACATCACATGAATTAAATAAATAAACTATGGATATAAGATTTTTTAATTATTTTGCGTATTCATTTTATTGAAAATGGGTTGTCTTAGTATTGAATAAATAATCAATACAATTTATATGTGATTGATATCTAGATGAAAATTTTATAATCTAAACGTGAACTTGTAGATTTTAGTAGATGAGGGATTCTTATTTAAAAAACTTTTGAGATATCATCTAACCAATAAAATTAAGTAGAGTAACAAAGTCATAACAAATTTTGTGCATAGTTATCGAAAAATATTTAATTTAGTAAGTTAACATGAGTTGACATAATTATTCTTGTAAAAAAGAATAATTTTTTTACTAATATAGATAGCATTAAATGTGATAAATATTTTCAATCTAAAACATAAGCAGTATTAACTTATTTGAATATGGATGATTGCATCTAGTTTTATTTGTGTTCTTATATTGTATTTCCTTTTTTTAGAAACCTTTGATATGTCAAAGCTTTGGGACTAAGCTAAATATTTTAGACCTATAAATTGAAAGAACTAAAATTATTATTGTCACACAGAGTTGACAAAGAAATTATAGAGGGCATTGAAAGTAATAAAGAGATCTAAGTAGGTAATGGAAAGCCATTAGTTAGCCTATCCATTATAGTACCTTTGCGGATTATTGGAGGCTCCAAGTGATGTATAGTTATTCTAAGATTCATTTGTAACCAGTTGAAGATAATTATTTCGAGTTGAAACTAAGTCTCTATAGTTTATCAACACCAATATAATAGGTCAACAAAAGGACCCTAATAAGCATATCATATTATTTTTGGATTTATGCAACATTATAAATATGAATGAAGTTGGCTTAGATACAATAAGTTTATGATTATTTTTATTTCATTAAATGATAAAACATGAAGTTGGTTTCAATATTTACCTTAAGATTCTATTAAAAGTTGGTAAGAATTGATGAGGATTTTTTTCACTAAATTATTTCTACCACAAATTATTTCTCAACTTCATGGTAGATATGTCAAATAGGCTGGGCAAATCGGGCACGACCCATGGCTCAGTGTGGTTCAATAGTGCCAAGCCCCGCATGACATTGTCTAGGATCGTGCCTCAGTCTAGGCCGACAAGGGTTATGTCTCATGTCGGGCCATGTATGTGAAATCCCGAAAAAAAATGAATAAATAACTAACATAATTTGATTTCTAGAAAAAAAAAAGAATAAAATAGTAATTTTACAATAAGAGAAAATAACCTAAAAATTTTTGAGCCATAATGATAAAATGGATATTGTTATCAAATTCGTCTTGGAAAATATTGCCGTGTCAAATTTTGTTAAATTCTAAGAAAATCAGAATTTGTTATATTTTATTTAATTAAATAATTATTTGAATATTTAGAAAAAAAAATTTTGCTCAAACAAAAGTTGCCGCGCCATGTTGTTCACACGTGGTTGTGCCTGTGCAGGTGGTTCATTGGTTGTCCAGGTGTCAACCTAAAAGAAAAAAAAATTATTAATTAATGATAATAATTATTAAAAGAAAGAGAAAAAAATGTCAGTAATCCAGAAAACAGGAGAGAGGCTGAAAAAAAAATGTTCGGCACCAGAGAGAGAGACAATACAGAAAAAAAAATATTGGAAATTTTCTTTTAATCATAACGGATTATTCTATGAAATTTTATAAAGTTACTCTACATGATGAGATCTTCACATTGATATCAAATTTATAAAGTTTCAATTTAATGACCAGAAATGATCAAGTTTTATATTTTAATTCGAATTGTTAGAAATTTTATTGAAAATCATTAATTGGTGAAAATTTTCGGTATTTCATTAATAAAAATTAGTACATGATGAATTGAATTTGGATTGTTAGAATTGTATATGGAACATGAGTTAAATTAGAAATGGCATAATTGCATTTCATACGCACGGGAACATTCCATATACATGGGTGGATGCATGATATATATATATATATATATAAAGGTGTATGGATGGTATTTAGCGAACTCAAATTGGGACAACGTTCAGACTGAATTGTGCGAGAATTTATTTGATACATGGTTATTATAGATTGTGAGCTCGAATTGGGACAACATCCAGGTAGAGTTATGGTGGTGCATATTTCTCGGAGTAAATCTAAGAAAACTATATTTTATTCGGATAAATGTCCAATATGTTTTTCGGAGGAGGTCCATATTTTTTGGAATAATTCCAAAAAAATAAATATTTCTATAGATATATATATATATATATATATATATATATATACATATATATATCCAGATATATAATAAGTAACACTTGGCTTTGGCATGTGTGAGGGAGTCGATGGACTCAGGAATGAGCATATAAATATTTCATTCATAATTGCATTCATATAAATATTGTACTTGAATGAGTGTTGATATACATTCATGATGTTTTACGTGCACTTAAGTAGGGAGTAACTCTAAAGGAGTTTACCATACTGAGCTTTGCTCACTCCATTGTGGGACCCATTTTCAGGTACAAGTCTATGACAGATGATAGATCCACATACGGGATCGCACATGTGAAGGAAAGCACATTGTGGCTTAAATAATATATTGTGTGTTTTCTTTCTTCCACTGAGCAAATAAAATGTAAAATGAAAAAAAAAGATTATTTGGTACATTTGAAAAAATTTTATTTTATTGCACATTATATTGTGTGATGGAATGAATGGGACCCCCCGGGGGATGGGGTGTCACAATGTATGGCCCATGTTCTTGGTATGACGATAAGGTAAACAAGCCTAGATGATTGACCAATGGGGTCCCCATCGGGTAGTCACCCTAAAAAAAATTTGATCGCCCTATCATGCGATAGTCCATTTTTTAAAAAACAATCATCCGCGTGGCCGATTGTATATGGATGGCCCATAAACTAGCCACCCATCACCATCACAGCCGTGCACTTGAAGTCATGCCATCATCCGCCGTCAAGTAATGGTGAAGATGCACGACCTATGCATCTTCGTCATTTGGGATGGTCAGGAATGGCGGTGCACTTAGTCTTGTCCACAATGTCATGCTGGGCTGGTGGAACTATAGCTCTACTTCAGAGCAAGGCAAGTTAATTCTTACAAGAAAAGTATGAGAAATTATATTATGATTAAAATCATTTTTATGAGTTTTTAAGGAGATATCCTCAGTATAGTTTTGAGTTGTGGATTTAAGTATATACTTTCTACAAATGGTTGAACTATACCACAAGGTGTATAGCTGATGTTGCTGCCCAAGGATCTAATATAAATAAATTACTAGAGAATGTATATCATTTATTTTATGAGCTAGTCAAAAATAACTATAAGTTCCAATGAAACACATTTTTGGGAAAATACAAGCCGAAGTATTAGAGTTTGATAAGTTCACTGCCATTGAAGCAAAGATGGAAGCTCTATTGAGAAAGTTAGATGCTCAAGAAAAATGAGAAGAATATAAAGCAAGATAACTACTTTATATTCATAGGAATTGGTAAACTCGGATGTCATTTATCAAATAAAAGAGACAAATCAAATGCAGAATAAAGGGTATGTATTTGGACCCAACAATAATGTCCCAAAGCATCAGCATTCAATCATGAGAAATTACAAAACTTTTTCATATGGAAACTATGAGAGTGGCCTGTAGCATATTAGACAATCCTTTATAAACATGAGGAATAAAATGTGGTGAACTACAATAATCAAGGGGATTGTAGTTTTAATTACCAACCATCATGAAGGATGAAAATCAATTGTGGGCGATGGGGTGAAATTTATTATAGCAAAACAAGTGGTATGAAAGTAAATCAAAAGAATTATTCCTTTCATATTACTTAAAAGTGAGAATGAGCTATAAAGACACTATGAATAAAATAATTCTAGACATTTTGGGGATGAAAGTGTTGTAACTCATCCAAGAATCATGATTCTATAGTTATAAAATTAATTTGAACAAGTTGATTCTATAGTTTTTTGGGGGTAACAATGCCTCAACTTCCTATAAAACTATGACTCAAACTAAAGAAACTAGAACAATGATAACTATGAAGCCTTAACACATAATAAAGGTATAACTCAAAAATAAGTGCAAAACTATGTTTCACTCAAACATGACAAAAAAGAAGATGGAGAATCAGAGGAGTGAATACAGCTTACTCGAGGTAATGAAGAGAAATAAATAGATCAAAATGAAGCCAAAGGTAACTTTTTAATTAATATTTGATTTTCACAATAATTTAGAAAGAGAACATTGGAAGAACACTTCTAAAAAAATTATTATATTTTGAAAATTAAAAGTTAACATATCATTTGTCCGAAATTCTTGCCCAAATGGTAAATTATGTTAACTTTATGAAAGATATAATGAGTAGTAATAAAAAGTTGGAAATATATGGTACCAATAATATGACCAAGAAGTGTAGTGTCATTATTCAAAAAAATAATTCTAAGGAAATTGAAAGACCCCAAAAGCTTTTACAAGACATCATGGAAGTTGTGATCAAGTGCCAACTTGATGCTCTTATCCATTGCATGAATATTAAATCTTGGAAAAATTATTCAAATATCTCTCACTCCAAATATTATATTGGACTATTGAGCAGCCATATGGAATCATCAAAGATGTATAGGTCAATGTTGATATTTTTAGTTTTCCAGTAGATTTTATTATTTTGAATATATAGCAAGATTAATATGTGTTGCTAATGTTTGGGGTGACCATTTTTGGCCATGGGATAAGGTTTTATTAATGTCATGAAGGGTAAGTTCACTCTCTATGTTAGTAAGGAATAAGAAATATTTAATATTTTCAATGACTTATGAGGTCTAGACAATGATGAGATGATGTGTGACAAAGCTGTAGATGTGCCCACTATAATTTTGGTGTTCTAGAATAAAAATGACCAAGGAAAGATATAAAAAAAACTATAGATGTGCCTAGCACCTCGACTTAGCTAAAATAGAAGGAATTATACTATCATAAGCATAAGGATAAAGTTATGGCTATACACAATACTATGACTTTTGAGTTACAGAAAGAAAATTGCAAGGAAAAGGTACAAGACAAAGTTATGACTATGATAATGGTCATGACTTTGCAAATACATAAAGAAAAAGGAAAAGAAAAGTTAAAAAAAAGTAATGATAGTACTCAACACCATGACTCTTGGGATCTAGTATGAAAATGAATATTGGAGTAGAGAAAAAGCGTCAAGATTCACCAAAGTCATTGTATCAAATGAGAAAGCAACCTTAAAGACAAACATAATAAAAGAAAGAATAAAAAATGAAAAGATCAATGAGAAAGAAGTAAAATAGTACACTGAAAAAATCATGTGGACATCAGGGATCTCCAATGGAGCAAAATGGTTTTGATGGTCTAGCTACGGGTGCTAAACATAGTGCTACTAGGAAAGCAACCCAAGAATATTATTTTAGCATGTATGATGTAAAAAATATTTATACCCATTACATTAATAGATACACACATCTAATGAGCCACAAGTATAGTTATTGAAATTAAACATTATCATGATGATCAATAAGTTTGCTTTAAGTTGCTCAATTATTCATAGACCCTACAATACTAAAACCTTTTTGTAACAATTCATTGTGATGATAAATAATTTTTTAGAGGAGAAGTTATTGCTCAATGATAAAAATTTGTTTTGGTGGGGGAATTTGTTTGGTGTTTAATTTATCAAATATTCTTGTATATTTTCGTATTTAATAATAATATGTATATATAGAAATTGAGCTAATATGTATTTATTTTATGTTTTTTGGTATTTTGGAGAGTTTTGATAAATAATTGTTAAATCAATGATTTTTGGAGGTGTTTAGTTTAGGAGATTGATTATTGAGTCTCATTTAGTTTCGATATCCATTCTTGGCCGAAACTAAACCTAAATGGTTTAGAGAAGTTATTATAAATCATGACTCTACCAAACTCATTAGCACAATCTTTTAACCATGAAACACAAACTCAATGGATATGATATTTTTATGGAGTTGTAGCTAAACCTAGCTTATAAAATTTTAATAATTATGATATTAATTCTCTTTCATAACAACGAAGTATCCCATTGGTACTTAAGGTCATAGTCAATTTTTTAGTACGATGATTTTATCTTTATATGGCTCAGTATCTCAAATAATATCCACAATGATTTTATAATATCATGACTTTTAAGGAATAAGAAATTACAAAAATACAACTACTCATGCCAAAGTCATGGAAATTATTTAATGCCATAAATTTTAAGACACTAAATATTACAAAGGACATTACTCAAGCATGACTCTTATACTTAAAGAAAGATATAACTATGACTTATATGCAAAAGCTAAGTGCTAATGTCATGACATCCTAACACCATGGTTGTAATTTATTATATGAGATAAGAAAATATTAGTGTCATGGCCACTCACTGTGCCACATACGCTCAAGCGATATGAAAAGTTACTTTCATATCTTGGTCAATCCACGATACTATGGCCACAACCAACACAAGAAAGATTATTTGTCAATGTTGTGGTTTCCACATAGCACCATGCCTATATAATAATATTAGAAGCTATCTTCGTACCATGGAAACTTCACAACACTACAACCCTCTATGTACTACAAATGAATGAATGTACAAAGCCAATACTATTTTAATAATACAATAACTTTGTATTATAGATACATTAAGCCTAATTAATGGTCATTTCCAAATAAATTATTTTGAGTTATAGAAAGATTAGGCTTAATTTGTGGTCATTGTTAGCACATTAATTTTATGTTACATAAATATCAAGATGTTGAACATAGACATGTCAACCAAGCTAGGCAACCCGGGCATAGCTTGTGGCATGTCACGATCCAGTATTGTGATTGGTCCTGGACCATGCAGACCCATGGCAGCGCTCATGCCATGTTGGCTCGGTGGCATGGTCCACACTGGCTTGGCAACCTGAGACCAGCTATGATTGACTCTCAAGTCATTGGTCTAGTCCTGTTGAGTGATTGCTTGGTAGGGTATTTTTTTAAAACTATCCATGTAAGATGGATACTACTTACGGGGCTATCATATTTGGGAAACTAGGCTTCCCCTACCCCACCCTTTATATTTTCACATAATGGGTGAGGTAGGGGAGGGATGGCTACCTGACATGGTGTGGCACAACCCTACTCTTTGCGAGCCAACTATTCCATGTCATGCCTGGGATAGCATAGTGGCATGACAATAGCACACTATAATGGTCATATCGACATGGAAGAACTCATTTGGCACCTCTAGTTGAATAGAGTTACAACTATTTTCTAGAGTTGTAACCTCAAACTAAAGAGATGAACACCAACGTTGCAACTTTCTTTGGAAAGTGACATCTTCCTAGTCAAAGTAAAGAAATGTTGTTTAAGTATAAAAGTGTAAGATAAATAATTTTGGATAATATCTCAATCCTTCTCCAACTCATAATAAGTATTTCCACGATAACTACAAAACCTAAAAATGAATTTCACACTTCTTAGAAGTTACACAAGCAAGGGATGCATGACTTATGTCAACCCTAGAGTTGGGGTTGGGGCTTTAAACCTTTTGCTTCTAGTGATATATTTGAAAATATATATCAAATTAGTATGGAATATGGTTTGTGTAATTTTAATTATGTGATATAATTTGTTTTAACTATGAATGCATTAATTGTTTCATTTATTTTATGTATAAAAACTGATGGATAATGATGAAATATAACTTAAATTAGGGTTTTGACTATATGTTGAATGGAAGGTTATGACAACCTTTTTGATTATGATGCATGAGATAAATATTAAATATATATGTTGATCCCCAAAATTTAGACATGTTAATCATTGTGAGTATGATACTTATGAAGCAGAAAGTGTGAATACTTTAAATGCCAATTAATTGTACATATTTTAAAAAGACTAATTCTCAATTTTGATGAATGTTATATAGAATATCACAATGAATTCATCTTTAGTGTGTGATGCACATCATTACTAAGGTGGACAATGACAAGTAATCCTTAAGAACTTATAGGGTGCCTAAAAGTATTAAGTAGAATAATAAAAGTTATCTTATTAAACAAGAAAAAAAAGTTATTTCTCATGCATTAGATTAATAAAATTTAAATATTTTATATAACACGATGAATATATATTCATCTATTTACACTCCCACTACTTGCATTGCACACACACACACTCACATTAACAACATTTTAATAAGTATATCAGCTACCCTGCATTTAGTATCATAAATTTTGAGATGTAAATTAAGTATTTAAAATATTGATTCTCTATTCAATCTCTTTATTACTTGGTTATTTGTATGGATCGTAGGGTTAAGGCTAAAGTGGTAGAAAATAATTTGACATACATATCCATGTGCATAAACTAGGAACATCAACTTGAATGTCTCATTCATAAAAAATTAATTAACTTATTTTAATATTATAACTCTAGGTTCTAACTATGGACGACATGGATACCATATTTTGAAATGATAACTTTTCCATTAAGTTAAGTAGAGACATATGTCAGGGTAGTCTATCAAATAGGATTGAATTATCTTCATACTTTGATACTGATTACTACTTTATCCTATCATATGATGATAATAAGAATTTAGATATTTTGAGTTAGTAAAATCATATGAATCCACTTATCCCATGTGTTGTGGTAGGATATTTGGATCATAATTTATTTGAAACCACAGAGTACCAGGAATGATGTGACTGATTAATCAAGCAACGAAAGTAAATAATCAACAACTCAAAATTAAGAAAAACCTAAAATAAAGTCTGAAAAATATATCTAGTGAAAATAAAATTCAAGTAACACTAATGCCAAAATGAATGATAAATGCTAGATTTTTTCACATGTACTAGAAGTATGTAAAGCACAATATACCCAAAAATTATGTTTTAAACCAAAATATATTTTATAGGATATAAAACCCTAGAAATGAAAAATCCAATACAAATATTTATACATAAAATTTTGGGGTGAATGCTCTATATCTTTTTCAATGTTATTCTTTATGTGATAAGATTAGTTCGTTGAATTTATGGCTCAGAATTAACAACGCGATGACATAACTATTTTTGTGCTGAAGATAAGATTTTGTCCACAACTTTTAACTCTTCAAAATTATCCAAGCTCAAATTCATTGTGGCATATACTTACGTACACAAATAAAAATAGAAACCAATAATATACATGCTACACACATTGAAATTATAGAGACATTGTGATTATATATATAATCTGCACACATAATGCATAAAAAATAAATCACACATCAATCCACATATTAAACATGCATATTACAATTTAAACACAATCACATAAATATAAATTATAATATTCAAAGTGTGTAGAGGAGAGAGAGATAAAGATAGAATATATATAATATCACATAAATTTAGTGTCTAGAACTCAAACCCAAATATATTGAAAATGACAAACCCAATAATTGCATGCCCAACACAATCACATAACTATTTTTTGAGATTGTGAAAACAGGATTCTTTTCGTACATCTAATAAAAAACTTTTTTTTATTTTATTTAATAACAAAAATAAAACATGGAATTTTATCTCATGTATTTGGTCTACCATACATGAGGTCTTATAAAAAATAAAATAAACAAAATAAACAAGCTAGTCTACCCAAGTCATAAAAACCCAACACATTGCTATCTAAGATGACATTTAATCTACCCACCCCTTAGGTATATAGCATAGCATCATAGTTTATTTTTTCTATGATAGTTAATGTTATTTTAGATAGGAGATCAAAACTATAATCACATATTATATAGGAATTTGTATGCATGAAAAACTAAGAATTTTCAATGTTAGATATCCATGATAAAGTATACAAGTTGCTAGCAATATAATAATTTATTAGATATAAAGATTGAGAATTTTGAGGCCACCATTAGTGATACATTCATACATATATATGATGATGATGACTTGCATCTGTACTACCATATCATATATACAATATTGGTGACTTGCGTGATTTTTTTATTATTTTTTTCATATGTTACCATATTATATTTATTTTTTTATTTCTATTAAATATGTTATTATGCACTTTTGATCTTATGAGTCATGCTTTAGCATATATTATATATGCGTATGTATCATATTATGTTTTTGTTTATGGAATATAATTAATTTTGTTTCACAAGCCACTTTTTTTTATTTGAGGCAAATATCAATTTTTTTTTTATTTCTTATAAATTCATTTAAAAGTAATATTTTTAATAAATAATAAAATAAAAATTTAAAATTTCAAAATAGTCTAGTTAAATTTCTACCCAAAAACTAGCATGAACCAAAATGACCTAGCATGACTTGACACTACCATGTGCCAAATAGGTCATGTCAGGCTTGTTGCTTTGTTATCGTGCCATGCCAAGCACATGCACAACAGAATTGCATGACTGGGCCACACATAAATGGGCAATGACAACACACCATAACCCATTTAAATATCTTTTTTCCATGATAATTGGTTAAATTTTTGGCTAAAAATAGATATCAAAACTAATTTATAAGTACTTGAAGGCATAATCAAATAGTACCACATTAAATGCTATGTCTTATATGACTATTCACTCTCATTCTATTTTCCAAATATACCAAGTCACATATTTTACACTAAAAATACCAAATTTCACAATAATTCCTCCAAAGTATATTTTTGTGAATCCATTTTAAAAAAATGCTCTTTTGTGGCAAATACGTCATCAAACTTAACTTAAATGGTAGGTATTATTCATTATTTTACATGCTAAATAATGACTCGTATACATGCAGAGCTATGTTGGCTGAGATACACTTGCTTGTCAATGTTTGTACCCTCACAAAGGCACAACATGTTTCAGAACCAATAATTCTCCACTTAAAAAATAAAAACTGAGATATTGATTTTGTCTAATAAATGCTATATTTTGTATATCAAGAACCATACTCTACCATAATGAGTATGCAAAACATATTTCATGAGTTTTTCGGTCATTAACATCTAACCACACACTTTGCATAAATTTATGAAATAGATGCCTATGTGTAAATATGGACTTGTTAAGAGTAATACTTTCTCTTTTCCATGCCAACTAATGAACATACCATGAGGATGCTCATATTTTTCTTTAGAAGACATTCATCAAATACCACGATCTTAGCATGCTAGTCAGAACCCTTTGTAGAATTTATTCTGTCTTTTGGATAATTTTTCTTAATACACAAGATTGTCTACATACCCAACATACCACTTTTCCAAAGTTCTTCTATTTCTTGACCATTAGTGCAAGTTTATTTGTTAAAATATATTTCTTATTGTCAAACATTCTTTCTTCATATTGGAGTTTGCTAGTGACTTCTTGATAAATTACCATATCTTTGTCACACGTTAAGATTCTCATTGTGTGTTCATAGAAAGTTGGAAGAGATAAGATAAGTTGCAGTGCCTTTTCCTCATAAAAAAATTACCACTCTAAAAATTTCTAAGTCTGAAATGACGCCATTGAGAATACTCAATTGATTTGAGATTCTCATAGCCTCCTCCATGCACAATGTGTTAAATTGTTCCTTTATGCACAACCAATTTGAAAGAATCTTTGCTTAATGCACCAATTCAAGTTTTTTCCAAAGTCTTTTTGGTTCAAAAAATCACACATTTTTTATGATATTTTTACCCAAACATAATCTTATGGTAATGGAAGCTCTAAAATATAGATCATCTCGATTTTAATCAACAAACTTAGAAACATCAATACCAACAAAATGTTTAATGAAGTTAGTGGTTAGTTTATCTTTCAATGCCTTATGTAACCTATAATGAATCAATAAATTATTGATTTGTACTCAATACAAACCAAAGTTGATTCTCCTATCAAATTTCTCAACATCAAATCTCTTCAGCAATATTTTTGTCGATAGAGAATCATAAGCTCTGATATGATTTGTTAGGATATGCCTTGTTCTAGATCAATCTTGGCAATGATGTCAACTTAAGAAAGAAATAAATTGAAAAATACATAAATTTCAACCTAAGAATTTTACATAATGAAACTATTTAATCAAAGAAAAATCATGTGCCAACCAAATCAAAATACAAAAAATAATTAATTCATATAATTACATAAATTTTCACTACTCACATATATAAAACTAATAAAAACCCTAATTATTTTATTTTGACCAGTGTAAGAACCCCTTACTTTTTTTCTCATATTTGTTATTTCTCCTATATGCTTTTGTATTTTTTGCTTCATTTCCACACACACACACACACAAGAAAAAAAATAAACGGTTTATGAGACAACAAATTTAGATAAAAAAAATAAAATAATTAGAAGGATTTTGTGGGAAAATACGTTGTTCCCTCTTTTTCATCAACTTATTTTCATTTTATTTTTTTATTCAAAGATAATGTATCAATCATATTCTTTTCTCTTATTATTTCATCAACTTAAATAATTGGTCTATGACTACTAGTAATACCTAGAATATGTTCTTCTAGGTATTACCTTTTATACTCTTTCATTTATTATCTTTTATTTTATATTTTTATTAAGATAGTACGTGAGTCACACCCAACATATCCAACCCGAATTCTTCAAATGAATGTTTATGCATGAATCTTGTTATTGTAGCGCTTCCCATATATAGGGCTACCTCATTGATTTCCCACAAAATCGTGGGTCATGGGTATCACCTCAAGGCCCACTACCACCTCATACACTCATAATAAACCATGGGTACATCTTGGAAATTCAAACTTAGTTGTTTTATTATTTTGCTCGAATCGGTTTTGCTCGGATCGGGAGAGGGAGAGAGAGAGCGCGAGAGAGGGAGAAGTCGAGAGAGAGCGAGAGAGGGAGAAGGCAAGAGAGAGCGAGAGAGGGAGAAGGCGAGAGAGAGCGAGAGAGGGAGAAGGCGAGAGAGAGCGAGAGAGGGAGAAGGCGAGAGAGAGCGAGAGAGGGAGAAGGCGAGAGAGAGTGAGAGAGAGAGCGAGAGGGGGAGTGAGAGGGGGAGCGAGAGGGAGAGCAAGAGAGAGAGAGAGAGAGAGAGAGAGAGAGCGAGAGAGAGAGCGAGAGGGTGATAGAGAGCGAGAGAGAGCGAGAGAGAGCGAGAGCGAGAGAAAGTGCGAGAGCACGTGAGAGAGCGTGCGAGAGAGCACCCGAGAGAGCTCCCGAAAGAGCGCCGAGAGAGCAAGAGAGCGAGAGCACGAGAGCGAGAGCACGAGAGAGAGCGCAAGAGAGAGTGCGATAGCGAGAGAGCGAGAGAGTGGGAGAGAGAGAGAGAGAGCGGGAGAGAGGGAGAGAGAGGGAGAGGCAGAGAGAGAGGGAGAGAGAGAGGGAGAGGGAGAGAGGGAGAGGGAGAGGGAGAGGGAGAGGGAGAGAGGGGGAGGGAGAGGGAGAGGGAGAGAGGGAGAGGGAGAGGGAGAGGGAGAGGGAGAGGGAGAGAGAGAGAGAGAGAGCGAAAGAGAGAGAGAGAGAGAGAGGGAGAGAGAGAGAGAGAGGGAGAGGGAGAGAGAGAGCGTGCGAGAGTGAGAGAGAGAAAGAGAGCAAGGGAGCGAGAGATCGAGAGAGAGAGAGAGCGCGAGAGTAGAGGTGTCAAATGGGATGTGCTGGGCTGGCCCGGCCCATTTTTTTTGAGCATGCCCGTGCTTTCGTGTCGGGCCAGGCACGACATAGTTTATCAAATCCAATCCCAGCACGGCCCCGAGCCCAGTGGTCAAAGTGTCGTGTTGGGTCAAGCCCGTGTGGGCTAAAACAGGCCCGTAAGGGCCTGGTTTAATAAAAAATATTTTTTTTTAATTTTTAAAGTATTGTATTAAACTTTATATAAAAAATATATAATATATTAAATTTGTAACATGAAAATTGTAAAAAAATTAATAAATTACCAAGTTTAATTTTTTTTATTAAAAATATAATATAAATATATTACAAATTTAGAATTTAAATTGGTAAATTGATAATTATTATAAATTTATAACTTGAAAATATTAATAAAGTTTAAATTTTTTTTATAATTTTTTAATAAATTTAGATTATAATTTATTAGAATTAAATTATAAAGTTTTAATTTTTAAATAAAAATTTTAAACAAAAAAATTAATTAAACAATAAATTTTGTTTAAAAAAATTACAAAGTCAAAAAAATAAAAGCAGACCAAATGACCAATCGGCTAATAGATACCGAACCAAAGCAAATACAAGTTTCAACGTAACATAAAAAAATGTACAATCAATAAAAAACAAAACATCAAAATCAAAAAGCAGAATCAAGAATAAATCACAAAAATCATCAATTGTGTCCGTGACCATGATGCATCAAAAATCAAAATCAAGTTGCAATGACAAATGAAATGTGGCGTGGCGTACTGGCGTGACGTGGCATTGGCAACTGGTGTCTGGCAACGGGTAGGGGAAACCCGTTGCGGTCCCTATCCCAGCTCCAGCATGATCCTCTATGCTAAACCTAGAATCTTCCCAATCCTTCAATCAGGCCAAGACCTCAATAATATATGGATATAATCTTGATCTCCTATCCGAACTCACGTTCAGTGCAATAGAAAAAATAAACTCCGATGCTACACTCAACACCGGAGGAGTCAGTAGATCCTATGTCATCCTAGATAGCACGGGAAAGGTGGACTCATATGATTTCCATCACTATAATATATCAAGATTTTTAGTATCATAATGTGATAGGATTGAGCAGTAATTAGTATCTACGTACCAAGAAAGCTCACTCCTATGTGATGGTCCACACCGTTGTTTCTCCCTCACTAACTGAATGAAAAAATCATCATCTCCGAAGAAGGTATCCATGTCCGTAATCACAGCATCACTACTACTACTACTACCACCATACCTAGTATTGTAGTATGTGAATATGTCAGTCAACTTCTCGTGATTGAACCATTCAGGTGGGTCTTCCAGATTCATGCACGAGAAAATATAAGTCAGGGTGTTATCTACCCCTTCCACATTAATCCTAGGGTCTATGCATGTGGCGAGATAATAAAGAGATAGAATGGTGGACCAGTACTTTAAGTATTTAGTTTCCATCTCCGCAACCATATGGCTAAGTGTCGGGCCAGCTCGATACTTCCTAAACATGCTACTAATGTTGCATATGCACATGAGTGCAATACAAGTCATGGAAGTATAAACCGACGAACACATGTTCGTCTTGTCATAAAAAATATTCAGGAATTTCATAAATGAAATTCTTGAAGCCCAGTCAGTGTCGCGAATAATAAGTTCGTCACTTTTACTATAGACATAGTCATATATCACGTGTTCGTATCCAACACATGACTCCAACATCAGGTACGTGTAATTCCAACGGTGTCTCACATCCGATTGTAATTTCTTCTTCATAAGATTCACAGACAAATAGAGACTAAAAGTCTTATTGTCTGTGTTGAGTGCAAATATATTTTAGTGCAGTACGTATATTATCCAACGTGGGGAACACACCTTCATATCTGCTTGAACAATTAAGTTAATCATGTAACACATGCATCTGACATGAAAAATCTCTCCTAATGGTACATATCTAATATTCCTAACAAACATGTTAATCACTACTCCATTATTAGATGCGTTATCGAATGTGATACTAAAAATTTTATTTTGAATTTTATATTCTCTAAAGATTTTCATCATACACTCAAAAATGGCCGGACCATCATGAGGATTGAGAATCTCAGAGAATCCAAAATTTTTTTTATTCATTTTCTAGTTAGAATCTATATAGTGGCTGGTGAGACATGCATAAGATGATTCATTGTGACTTGTCCAGATATTGGACGTCACGGACACCACTCCACTATATGCCATAAATTCATTAATTATTTTTTATTTTTCCAACTTATATAATTTTAGTATGTCATTCCAAGATGTGGAACTAGGAATCATACAATAAGCAGGCTGAAAATATATATGCATGATGCGCACTACCCTTGAATCTTTCGAAGATTTGATCAGAAGACCCATCAATGTGATAAGTCTAGTCATGTCGTCCCTATCCAGCTTGTTGCGGTATATGAAGAGAGTAAACTTTGATATTGAACTCGATCTAGTCTCAAAAAATGCAGTACTAAGTTGGGTTTGCCTAGGATCTAATGCACCATGTTTTCTGGTGCATAATTAGGTATACTTCTTAAGGTGCCCAGTCTCAAACGAACTCTTACAAGTTAAATTTCTCATACAATATTTGCACTGTGCCATTCCTTCTTCCTCACCTCTAACATTTTTTTTTGTTTTATTAAATTAAAATGAGTCTAAACTACAGAAGTCCTAGTTTTTTAGAAGTTTGGCTTGAGACGACTGGAGAAACCAAAGTTTCAGCAAACTCAGACCACTGTGTAAGATTTTCATTTTCTAAATTTAAATATGTTTCATTAGTATTGGTCATTTTTTAGAATTTTTGTTAAATAGGACACTGGAGGTAGAGACTAGAACTATATGATAGATTTTAGATTTTACTATTTTAGGATTAGAGTGAGACTATAGAGAGACAGAAAGAGAGAGAAAGTAAAAAAAACTTAAAATAAATTACCTGGTAAAGCAGTGAGTTAGATCACATGCATGGTGCACCATAGTCTAGTTCAAAATTCCAAACCCGAGTTGAGAGTCCCAAAAAGCCGAGCCGAATGACGAAATCTCGAGTCCCAAGAGAGAGAAGAGCAAGAGTTTTGAGAGAGTAAGATTGTGTGAGTGAGATTTGAGAATAAATATTTATGAAAAACATAAATGTTATAGAGATGTGGGGGGGGGGGGGGGAGATTTTATAGATTAAAAAAAATTATTTAAGAAAAAAAGAATTTTTTTTTGTTTTTTTTTAATTTTTTATAGTATTTTAGGGGGCAGAATCATGAGGGCCGTCGGATTCTGCCCCCTAGCTGTTGGAGGCAAAATCTAACGGCTGTATTTCAATCTTTTTTAAACATTTGTCCGTTGGGGGGGGGGGGGAATAGGGTCGGGCGGGACTGTGGGTCGGGTCTGATTTGACATGTGCCAGCGTTGGCGTGGACGCATGGTGATGGGGTGCCGGTGGGGACATGGGACTTTGGTGTTGTGGGGTGCTAGGTGCGGGTCTGCGATACATGACCCATGCCGACAAGCCGTGCCATGGGCCACTGAACCATGTCGAGTTAGGCACCGCACGAGAATCGGTTGGCCTCGGCATGGCACGACACAATAGCTGCCGTGCCGGGTACAGGCCCAGGCCTAGGCACAGGAAATTCTTGTGCTGGGCCGGTCCAGGCACGACTGAATCGTGCCATGCCTCGTGCCGGGCCGGGCTAGCCCGGCCTGGTTGACACCTCTAGATTGTTAGCTTCCAAATCAATGACCCAATACCAATAGAAGTGTCAAAGGGGTGTGCCGGACTAGCATGCTAATTTTGGTGACCCAATCAGACCAACATGTTGTGCCTTGCCAGCACATTATCATGGGAGGTCAGCCCAGCATGGCACGATGCCTCGTCTTCCTTAACTATTTGTTCCGAGTAAGACTGTGTCATGTTGGTTTGGTTTGGCAGTGGCATGACAGTCATCAGTGCTAGTTGCCACTCCAGTGTCACTGCAAAGCAGTGCTAGTGACTGCATTGTGCCATTGGGCTGTGCCCACAGTGGGCACTACACAGTGTGGTGCCATGTCGGTGCCTGTGCCGGTTGCTGGTGCCACCGTTAAACTGACTTTCAAGTTTTTTATTCAAATTTAAAATATAATTTTAATGTTTAAAAATAAAAATATAGTTAAAATTGTATTGCACTATAAATTAAAATAAATAAAATTCAGAACCCAATAAAAAAAATATTTGTTTAATTTTTTGTGGGTTTAGTTTTATGATGACATAACAATCGATAATAAATCAAAAAATGAACGTCAAAAATAAATTCAACAATACTTATAATAATCTTCTAATATCTATAATTAGTCTGTTTGTTATATGATTTGGATTCTCATGTTTGATTTTGTAGGTAATGATTGTTTCAATATCCTTGATATCGCATGATTCATTATCTACTAGTAGTAATTTTATTTTGTTCTAAATATTTATATTAGAATCATTCAAGTATTTTGTAAATGAAAATGTTACTATGCTATTTGATTGTAATTTTGTTGTTATATCTGAAATAATATTCATAGCTACAAAAAAAATAGATTTTGATGTAGAGGTGTCAAACGAGTTATGCCATGCTTGCACGACCGTGCCACCATGTCGTGCTTGACACGACACGAGAATTAGTCGGTCTGCATGATACAACATGGTTGACCTGCATAATATAAGGTCATGTTGGACCATCCATGTTAGAAGCCCATTGTGTGAAAATGTAATGGGTGTTCAACTTACTTGCCTGACTAATTACAATCTATCACGTAAGCAAGATTCGACTTATATGATCAGATTTTTTTTAAATAACTTGTCTCGTCAGGCGGTCACCCAATAGTATTTGACTCATTACTCATATCTAGTCTGGGTCCCAGGGCTGGTGGACCGTGCCATCAGGCTAGACATGTGAGTAATGTCTTGCCCAACATGAGACACGATTTGCAACGGCCCAGCATGGAACGAGTTGTGCCATGGGGTGGCATGGTCAGGGATCAGACACTTTAGACCATGCTATGCCTAGTCAAGCACGGTTGAACCATTCCGTGTTATGGCCTAGTTGACATTGCTATTTTAATGATATGCTAAACAATGGAGGGGCCAATAAACTATAAGTCATCTTAGATAGGACATGGTAAATAGATTCGTATGATTTTTATCAATTTAATATATTTAAATTCTTAGTATTATCATATGATAGAATAAAATATTAATTGATATCTAAGTACCTAGACAACTCGCTCATATTTGATCGACCAATTTTATTTGTTCATAAATAACTAAATAAAAAAATTATATTTGAAAATGATATTCATGTCCATACTTAGAGGCTATATAAAATTATTCTATCTAGTATTCTAAGATGTAAATATAGTATTTATGTCTACTAATAGTGGAGTGCTCACTTGTAGGTTGGGTAGTAGCCACTCCACAACCATTGCAGAGGCAAACTAAACCCGCAATAATTTGAAAGATAAAAAATTCAAAACTAAAGCAATAAATTACATCATGAAATAAAATATATTCAAAAGAAAATGAGAAATTGGAATACATGGGAATGAATTTCAGAGAAATAGAAAATTCCTTTGTATAGGAAAAATTTTTGGAAATCTCCAAACAGATTTCCAATGTGGACAAGGTGATTTTCACGTACTCCCATTAAAATAAAATTCTCCCACTTGAAAATCACTTTATTTGCTTGTCAATACTTGCTTCCAATCTTGTTAAGCAACATGAAGTTCTACACCATTCAAACTTATCAGTGCTGATGGGTTTGGTCAAAACATCCACTATGTTTTCTTTGGTATCAATCTTTTATAAATCCACACTTCCTTCTTCTACTTTCTCTCATACAAAATGATATTGTACCCTGATATATTTTGTCTTTGAATGAAATACTGGATTTCTTGCTAAGTGGAGAGCACTTTGACTATCACAAAATAGAGTAACCTTATTTTGTTTGTATCCAAGCTCTTACAACAGTGTTTGCAACCAGATTGCATCTTTACTGGCTTGTGTAGCTGCAACATATTCTGATTTTGTCGTAGAAGTAGATACAATAGGCTGCAATTACGAAACACAACTTACAGCTCCTCCAGCAAGAGTAAAAACATAACATATTGTAGACTTGCTATTATCAATATTTCTAGCATAGTCTGCATCAACATAACCTCTGACAATAATATATGAACTTCCATAGCATATTGTAGTATTTGAGGTTCCTTTCAGATATCTAAAAATCCTCTTCACAGTACTCCAATGTTCTAAGCCCGGATTTGCCATGAATCGACTAACTACTCCCATTGCTTGTGCAATATATGATCTTGTACAAATCATTACAAATATTAAACTTCTAACTGCTGATGCATACGGTACTCGAGACATCTTCCTCCTCTCTTCTTCTGAGCTAGGACACATACTTGAGGATAATTTGAAATTAATAGGAAGAGTGGTAGAAATTAGCTTACTATCTTGCATGTTGAAACGACGCAAGATCTTGTTAAAATAATTTTGTTAAGAAAGCCAAATCTTCTTATTATTTCTATCTCGGTAAATCTGCATCTCTAGAATCTTGTTTGGTAGTCCCAAGTCCTTCATATCAAATTTCCTAGTCAATTGCGCCTTCAATTCTTGGATTCGACATTTGTTTGGGCATGCTACCAACATGTCATCCACATATAATAGTAAAATGGTAAAATCATTTTTTTCAAACCTTTTGTAGTATGTACAATGGTCTGAACTGAATCTATTATCCCTAAGGCTCATGATGAAGGTATCAAATCTCTTATACCAACACCTTGGTGCTTGTTTCAGACCATATAAAGATTTGTTCAACTTACAAACCAAGTTGTCCTTACCAATTTCAACAAATCCTTCTGGCTGGAACATATAAATTTCTTCTTCAATTTCTCTATGAAGAAAAGTAGTTTTAACATCTATCTACTCCAAATATATATATCACTTGTTTGTCTATATGTAACTCGATCTATTTGTCTATCTAATTGTATATCTTTCTATCTATCTGATTGTCAATCTGTATGTCTATCTTTTTGTCTATTTGTCAATCTGTCTATATATCTATCTATCTGTCTATCTGACTGTTAATCTGTATGTCTATCTTTCTATCTATCTGTCTATCTGCTATATGTCTATCTATCTATCTATATGTCTGTCTGTCTGCATGTCTGTTTGTTTATCTATCTATCAATCTATGTGTCTGTCTATCTATTTGTCTTTTTATCTCTTTGTCTATCTTTCTGTCTATTTGTCTCACTTATCTTTTTGTTTATCGATCTTTATATCCGTGTATCTATCTATCTATATGTGTGTCTATCTATCTATCTATCTATCTATATGTATGTATGTATGTATGTCTGTCTATCTATCTACCTATCTAAATATCTGTCTATCTAAATATTTGTCTGTATATCTATCTATATGTATATCTATCTATATATCTATTTATCTATATATCTATCTGTCTATCTTTCTATCTGTCTAATAATCTATCTGTTTATATATATTTTTATCTATCTGTCTATTTGTCTGTTTAGCTAGTTGTGTTTCTATCTTTCTATCAATCAATCAATCTGTCTGTCTATCAATCTGTCTATCTATATAACTATATATCTATTTTTTTATCATTTTGTCACACTAATCTATCTATATAACTATCTATTTTTCTATATATCTATCTATCTATATCTCTATCTATCTATTTATTTGTCTCTATAACTGTCTATCTATCTATCTATTTATCTATGTATTTTTCTATCTATCAGTTTATATATTTATTTGTCTATATGTAACTCGATCTATTTGTCTATCTAATTGTATATCTTTCTATCTATCTGATTGTCAATCTGTATGTCTATCTTTTTGTCTATTTGTCAATCTGTCTATATATCTATCTGTCTGTCTATCTGACTGTTAATATGTATGTCTATCTTTCTATCTATCTGTCTATCTGCTATATGTCTATCTATCTATCTATCTATCTATCTATATGTCTGTCTGTCTGCATGTTTGTCTGTTTATCTATCTATCAATCTGTGTCTGTCTATCTATTTGTCTTTTTATCTCTTTGTCTATCTTTCTGTCTATTTGTCTCACTTATCTTCTTGTCTATCGATCTTTATATCCGTCTATCTATCTATCTATATGTGTGTATATCTATCTATCTGTATGTATGTATGTATGTATGTATGTATGTCTGTTTGTCTATCTATCTACCTATCTAAATATCTGTCTATCTAAATATTTGTCTGTATATCTATCTATATGTATATCTATCTATATATCTATTTATCTATATATCTATCTGTCTATCTTTCTATCTGTCTAATAATCTATCTGTTTATATATATTTTTATCTATCTGTCTATTTGTCTGTTTAGCTAGTTGTGTTTCTATCTTTCTATCAATTAATCAATCTGTCTGTCTATCAATCTGTCTATCTATATAACTATATATCTATTTTTTTATCAATTTGTCACACTAATCTATCTATATAACTATCTATTTTTCTATCTATCTATCTATCTATTTATTTATCTATGTATTTTTCTCTATCTATCTATTTATCTATTTAATCAATTTGTCTCTATCTATCTATTTATTTGTCTCTATATCTATCTATCTATCTATCTATTTATCTATGTATTTTTCTATCTATCAGTTTATATATTTATTTGTCTATATGTAACTCGATCTATTTGTCTATCTAATTGTATATCTTTCTATCTATCTGATTGTCAATTTGTATGTCTATCTTTTTGTCTATTTGTCAATCTGTCTATATATCTATCTATCTGTCTATCTGACTATTAATCTGTATGTCTATCTTTCTATCTATCTGTCTATAGATAGATAGATAGATAGACAAACAAATAATCAGATAGTAGATAGATAGATAGATAGAAAATATATAGACACACAAATTGACAGACAGATAATAGACAAATAGATAGAAAGATTCACAAATAGATAGACAGACAGATAACAAATAGATATATAAACCAATAGATAGAAAGACAAATAGTTAGACAGACAAATAGACACACAGATAGACATGCAGATAGACAGACAAATAAACAGACATTTAGATAGATAGATAGACAAATAGATATATCAACATATTGACAGATAGACAAACATAAAGACAGACAGACAAATAGACAGATAGATAGATAGACAAATAAATATAGACATAGACAGACATAAAAACAAATAGATAGATAGTCAGATAGATAGATAGATGATAGATAGATAGATAGGCAGATAAATAAAGACATATACAGACATAAAAAAAATAGATAGATAGTCAAATAGATAGATATATAGATAGATATAGAGATAGATAGATAGATAGACAAATAGATAGATAGACTGATAGACTGACATAATGACCGAAAGATATATAGACAGATTGAAAGACACAAATAAAAAAGATAGATAGATAGATATATATATAGACAAAGAAAAACAGATAGATAAAAAGATAGACAGAGAGATATAGATAGATAGATAGACAGAAAAATAGATAGATAAACAAATAGAGGGAAAGATAGATAGACAGATAGACAGATAGTTAGAAAGACAAATAGACATATAGATTGACAGATCAATAGATAGAGAGATAGTTAGACAAATAAATAGGCAGATAGACCTATAGTTAGATAGACATATAGACACATAGATAGACACACATATAGATACTCAAATAGAAAATTGATATATAGACAGATAGATAGACAGATAGATAAACATATAGATAGATAGACAAACAAATAGACAAATAGACACTCATATAGATAAATAGACAGATAAATATACATATAGACAGACAAGTAGAAAGATAGATAAACAAATAGATAGACAGATATAAAGACAAATAGATAGACAGATATAAAGACAGATAGATAGACAGATAAATATATAGATAGATAGACAACTATATAGTCAGATAGATAGAGAGACATATAGACACAGTGATATACAGATAAATAGATAGAAAGATAGAAAAATAGATAGTCAAATAGATAGACAGACAAATATAAAATAGATAGGCAAACAAATATTCAGACAGATACATAAAAAAATAGATAAACCTAGAGATAGATAGAATACAGATAGATAGATTAATAGTTAGACAGATAGATAGATAGACATATATATAGACAATTAAACAGACAGATATACAAATAGACAGACCGACATATAAATAGACGGATATATAGACTAATAGATAGATAGAAAGATAGAAGGATATATAGATAGAAAGACAAATAGAAAGTTAGACATAAAGATAGACCAATAGATAGACAAATAGATAAACAAATAGACTATCTCAAAGTCAAATAGATAGATAGACTGATTGACATACATATACACAGACAGATAGATTCATAGACAGATAGACAGATAAATAGATAGACAGATAAATAAATAGTTAGATAGACAAATAGATTGATAAATAAACTTACAAATAGATAGATGGATATATAGACAGATAAATAGAGACATAGAGAGACATATAAAAAATAGGTATTCACACTGATAGAAAGATAGATAGATAAACCGAAAGACAGACAAAAAGAAAAATTGATATATAAACATATAGACTGATAGATTTACAGAAAGATAGATAGACAGATAGAAAGACATACAGATAGATAGATAAATTGATAGATAGATAGATAACTAGACAGATAAAAGATAGATAAACAGACAAATAGACAGATAGATTAATAGTAGATATACAGACAGATAGAAAATCAAATAGATTGACAAATAGACAAAAAGATTGACAAATAAATAGATAGAGATAGACATGTAGATTCTTAGACATATCGACAGACAAATAGATAGATAGATAGATAGATAGACAGATAGATAGATAGATAGATAGATAGATTAGTGTGACAAATTGATAAAAAAATAGATATATAGTTATATAGATAGACAGATTGATAGACAGACAGATTGATTGATTGAAAGATAGAAACACAACTAGTTAAACAGACAAATAGACAGATAGATAAAAATATATATAAACAAATAGATTATTAGACAGATAGAAAGATAGACAGATAGATATATAGATAAATAGATATATAGATAGATATACATATAGATAGATATATAGACAAATATTTAGATAGACAAATATTTAGATAGACAAATATTTAGATAGGTAGATAGATAGACAGACAGACATACATACATATAGATAGATAGATAGACACACATATAGATAGATAGATGCACGGATATAAAGATCGATAGACAAAAAGATAAGTGAGACAAATAGACAGAAAGATAGACAAAGAGATAAAAAGACAAATAGATAGATAGACACATAGATTGATAGATAGATAAACAGACAGACATGCAGACAGACAGACATATAGATAGATAGTTAGATAGACATATAGCAGATAGACAGATAGATAGAAAGATAGACATACAGATTAACAGTCAGATAGACAGATAGAAAGATATATAGACAGATTGACAAATAGACAAAAAGATAGACATACAGATTGACAATCAGATAGATAGAAAGATATACAATTAGATAGACAAATAGATCGAGTTACATATAGTCAAATAAATATATAAACTGATAGATAGAAAAATACATAGATAAATAGATAGATAGATAGACAGATATAGAGACAAATAAATAGATAGATAGAGACATAGATAGATAGATAGAAAAATAGATAGTCAGATAGACAAACAGATGCACATATGATTAGATAGACAGATAGATAGACCGATAAATAGACAAATATACTGACAGATAGACAGACATATACAGAGTTAGATAGACTGAAAGATAGATAGACATATAGAGAAATAGTTAGATCATAGACAGATAGATAGACAGATAGATTGATAGACAAATAGATAGATAGATTATCAGATAGATAGACAGATAAATAGACATAGACAGACAGATAGACAAACAGATAGACAAGCAAATAGACATATAGATGGACAAATACAAAAATAGATACACATATATATAGGCAGATACACAAATAAATAGATAGACAGATAGATAGATAGCTAGATAAAAACATAGACACATAGATAGAAAGATAGATATACAAACAAATAGATAGATAGATAGGCAGACAGATTGACAGACAAATAGATAGACAGATACACTTATAGAGAGGCAAACTAGTTTATACAAATAGATAAAGAGAGAGAGATGAATAAATAGATTGACAGATAGGTAGACAGACATATAGACAAACAGAGAGACATACAGATAAACAGACATATAGACAGACAGAGAGACATATAGACATATAAATAGATAGACAGATAGATATATATATATATATATATAGATAAATAGATAGATACGCATATATATAGATACATAGATAGACAAACAGATAAGTCATACAAATAGACAGACTAATAGAGAGAAAGATAAACACACATATAGATAGAGATATAAATAGATAGAAGATAGATAAATAAACATACATATAGACAAACAGATAGATAAACATATAGATAGGCAGATAGGCAGACAAATAAATAGACTAATAGACAGACAAATAGACACATAGATAGACAGACAAATAAACAAATAAATAGACATACAGTTAGATATATAGATACAAATATAGATAGAAAGATAGATAGACAAACAGATAGACATACAGATAGATTGATAGATAGATAGATTGATTGATATACAGATAGATAGACAAACAGATAGATTGATAGAGAGACACATAGATAGACAAATAGATAGACAGACAGATATATTGATAGACAGATAGATAAACATACATATTGACAGACAGATAGATAGATAGATAGATAGACAAATACATAGACAAATAGACAAATAGATAGATTGATTGATAAAATAACATAAAGATAGATAGATAGAAAGATAGAAAACATAAAGATAGATATACAGATTGATAGATAGATATAAAGACAACCAAATAG
>JAREIK010001373.1:128334-167361 GCA_029783825.1 Sapria himalayana
AGATAGATTAATAGATAGACATTTAGATAGATAGAGTTATAAATTGATAGGTAGATAGGTATATAGATAGATTCACAAATAGACATATAGACATATAGACATATAGACAAATAGTCATATAAATAGATAGATAGATAGATATATAGAAAAATAGATTGATAGTAATCACACACACACACACATATATATATATACATACAAATTGAAAGATAGAATAATAGATAGATAAATAGATAGGTAGATATCCAGATAGATAGATAAATTGATAGATAGATAGATAGATATATAGATAAATAAATAGATAGATAGACTGACAGACATATATAAAAATATATAGAGAGGTAGGTAGATAGACAAATAAATAGAAGTCAGATAGACACATAATAGATAGATATATAGACATATAGATAGATATATAGACAGATAGACAGACAGACAAATAGACAGACAGACAAATATATATATATATATATATATATATATATAAGACATATAGCTAGATAGACAAATAGATAAATAGATAGATAGATACAAGATAGATAAATATATAGATAGACAAATATATACATAAATAGATAGACAAATTGATAAATAGACAGATAGAAGATAGAAAGATAGGTAGATAGAAGATAGCTGATAGATAAATAGATAGACAGATAGACAGATAGATAGATAATTTGAAAATAGATAAATAGATAGTTAAACATATTGACTGAAAGATAGTTAGACAGATAGACAGATAGATAGATAGATATATATACAAATAGACATATATAAAGATAGATAATTAGATTGATAGAGAGACAAGCAGATAGATAAAAAGATAAACCTATAAATATATATTGAGAGAGAAAAATAGATGGATAGTCCATATTGATAGATAGACAGAAGACAAATAGACAGATAGACAAATAGACAGATAGACAGATAGACAGATAGACCGATATATAGATAAATAGATAGATAGATAGACAAAATGATAGATAGATATATTGATAGATTTATAGATAGATACTTAGAAAAATAGAAAGATAGACAAATAGGCATAGACACATATAAAGATCGATAGATAGACAAAAGACAGATAGGTAGATAGACAGATATATAGATAGACAGGAGACAAATATACAACAATAAAAAGATAGACAGATTGTCAAAAAGACTGATAGAGAGATATATAGATTGATATATTAATAGAAATAATTAAAGACATATAATCTGATAGAGAGATAGATAGATTGACAACTACATAGATAGACAAATAAATATATCGACATATATCTTGATAGATAGATAGATAGTTTGATAGATATATAAATAGGTAGATATACAAATAGATAGATAAGTAGGTAGGTAAATTTTAAGATAGATAGATAGACAAAAAGACAGATAAATAGATACACATATAGATAGATAGATAGACAAATATATACATAGATAGATAGATAAATACACATATAGGTAGATAGCTAGATAGAAAGATAGACAGATATGCAGATATACATTTATACAGATAGACAAATAGATTAGTAGATAGATAATAACATAAACCGATAAATAGTAATACAGATAGAGAGATAGATAGACCATATAGATAGAAAAAGAGACAGATAGACAGAAAGACAGATAAAATGATAGACAAATAGATTGTTAGGCAGATATAAAGATTTATAGATAGACAAATAGAAAGATAGATAGATAGATAGGCAGATGAATAGATAAATAGATAGATAAACAGATAGATAGATAGATAGAAAGATAAATAGAATGTAGATAGACAGATAGACAAATATACAGATAGATTGATATACATATAGATAGATAGATAGAAATATAGCTAGACAGATAGACAGAAAGATTTTATAGAGAATTAGAAAGATAGATAGATATAGATATATATATATATATATATATATATATAAAGATATATTGATTGATAGATAGATAGACAACCGGACAGATAGACAAATTGAGAGATAGATAAACATGCATACAGACTAAAATAGTTAATCAAACATATAGACAGACATATCGAAAGAAAAATAGACAAATAGGTAGACTCACAAAAAAATTTACAAATAAGCAAATAGAAATATAGATAGATATATAGAAAGATATATAGATAGATATATAGATAGATATATAAATAGATAGATAGATAGATATATTGGCAGATAGTATAAAGATATAAAAAGATATACATTTAAAGAAATTGATAGAGAGACATATATACAAATAGATAGATAGATAGTCAAATAGATAGATAGACAGATAGACAAGTAGATAGATAAATGATAAACTAATAAATGGATAGATAGAAAAATAGAGAGATAGACAAATGGATCATTTAGATAGAAAGATAGATAGATAGATAGACAGACAGATAGATAGATTGACATATAGATAGATAAATAGATAGATAGGTAAATAGATTGATAGATAGATAGATATATAGACAGATAGACAGATTGATAGATAGACATATACACAAAAAACAAATAGAAAAAAAGTCACTTTGAAACATAGACAGATAGACATATAGATGGAATGCAGATAGATAGATAGATAGATAGATAGATAGAGACAGACAGACAGATAGATAGATATACATATAGAAAGATAGATAGATAAATAGATAGATAGACATATATAGATATACAAAAATAGATAGATATAAATATAGTCAGATAGATATATATATATATATATATAGACAAGTAGATAGATAAAAAAGATAAATTGATAAATAGATAGATAGAAAGATAGATATAAAGATAGAAAGATGGATAGAAAGGCCATATAGATAGGTAGAGAGGTAGAGAGATGGACAGATAGAGAGATAGACAGATAGATTGATTGATTGAAAGATATATAGATTTACAAATAGACAACAGATAAAGAGATAGTCAGATAGATAGATTGAACGAAGACAGATAGATAGATATATAGTTGTTAGATAAATAGACAGACAACTATACAGATAGATAGATACTCAGATATACTGATAGATAGATATGTAGATAGACAGATAGACAAATAGAAAGATAGGTAGATAGCCTAATAGACAGATAGATCAATTGATTGATTGACAAAAGATAGATTTGATAGATAGATAAATAATTAGATAGATAGATAGATAAACAAATAGACAAATAAATAGATTTACAAATAGACAGAAAGGTAAATATATATATAGATTAATTAGATACATAGAGAGATATCCAGATAGAAATATAACCAAATAGGCAAATACATAGATAAATATATACACAGATAAATAGATAGATAGATATCCATATAGACTGACAGTAGATCATGGTTAGATAGATAGATATATAGGTAGATAGAAAGATAGATAGATCAATTGATAGATATATAGATAGCTAGCTATATTTTTTTAAAGTTTATTTTATTATTATAATAGCCCTCTTTTTTGGAGGAGAAATGCCATTGATACAAGCTAGCGTACTACCATTTTCCCTTTTACACCCTTATGCTTAAAATAAAATATATAAAAAAAGATTGGATAGTATCCTGTTTATTCTAATGTGTCAAAAATAAAATTCGTACCTGATCTCCTAGTAATTAATCTGCTTTATCTTTCTATCTGTCAGTACTTTCTTAACTTTCTGCCTGCATATATACTTTAAGCATTCTGCCTGCTTACTTTTTCTAGTACACTACAAAAAAAATCCTATATAGCTAGGGACAATTCCCTAGCTAAATGTGTATTCTCCATCGCTAAACGGGATATAATGATGGATTAATGATTAATCGTTTCTCTATCTAAATTGCACATCTCTAAAATTTAGCGAGGGTAGTGTCCCTCGCTAAATTTTTAGCGATGGAAAAATCCCTGGCTAAAAAAAAATATTTTCTTTAACTAAATTAGCAAGCTAAATGAGATTATCCATTGCTAAACATATATAACGACGGAAGCTTTACCAAGCTAAAGTGCTCGTCGCTAAATATTAGCGACGAAAATAGTTCCTAACTAAATTAATTTAACGACGGAAAAAATCACTTTTTAAAATAAAGAAATCCATTGCTAAATTAGCTAGGAAAATTGTGCTAAATTAGCTAAGGAATTTTACGTAGCTATTTAAATTTCAAAACAATTTTATAATTTAATTTATTTTAAAATTTTTTAAATAAATAATCTAATATTTTTATATCAAATTGAAAAAAAACTATAAATGACAATTTATAATAAACAAAAATTAAAATTATTTAATAACTTATTCTAATTCAATATTTTACATAATTAAAACAAAAAAATATCAAACTTTTATTATATCTTATTATCAATGTATCTATCGATAGTGCATAAATTATAATCTATCTATTCATTGACGTTTCTTTCTCTCCCTCTTCTCCTCCGATCACCATTTTTCTACTACGACAAAGCTGTCCGAGTCACAACAAATCATGTCTAGTGAAAAATCTTATCACTTATATAAGATTTATATGGGGAACAATGCACTATCATATATGTATGAAATTTAAACCACTCAGTCAAATTAAAATAAAAAAAAATTTATGTTTTGATAAAAATATAATACTGTAGTATATATGTAAATATATACTAGCATTTCACTAGTACATATATTACTACTGTATATGTACATAAAAAATATAGTATTATGTGTACATATATACTTAGTACAAATATACTCAGTATATATGTACATAAAACACTACAGTATTAAATGTACATATATATTGACTTTACACGTACATATATACCACATTTGTTGCTATTACTGCTACTCTCAGTGCCGCTGCCGCTCCTTTCGGTGATGCCACTAATGCTGCCAATGCTATTGTTGCCAGTGCTGCCACTACTGCTGCCACCATTACTGCCACTACCATTGCAACCACTACTACCGTTGCTACGCCACTAGTGCCGTTGTCATCGATGTCGCCGATGCCGCCACTGCTGCTACTGCGGCTCCTGACGGTGTTGCCGGTGCCGCCGCTGCCGACGCTGCCATAGCTATCAATACTATCGTCGCCACCACTGTCGCCGCCACCTCTGCCATTGCTACCGCCACTACCACCGCTACCGCTACTATTGTTGTTGATAATAAAAGTATGGCCGGCGATGATGCTCGACTGATGAACTCGAGATTGAGCGAGTTTTTGATTAGGCGGCAAGCTACTTCTCCCAAAATAGGACCTGATATTTCTCCTAGACCAGAATTACATGATACTATATGAGCATCATCATCAACATCATTCTAAGACCTAGTACAATTAGAACCAATCATGCATAATCTAGAGCAAAAAAACTTTTTTATTCATACATTTGCTTTGTACAATGTGATAATTGCATATCAATACAATTACTAAGATTTTTATGACCAACTTTTATCTGCCTGGCTGACTTGGACCAAAAATATCATTTCACAACTTTAAGAAAAGTCTAATATCTATTACTTATATTACCTACATCAGTGAGCAATCCATGATGATGACAAGACCAACCCAAGCAATTATATATTCAAAAGTGTGTCTGTGTATAAATAGGTATGTACATATGATAATATATACATGCTACAAATAAATATGTGCACCCACTTATGTATATACTCGGTATATACATACGTATATACTATGGTATAAAAGTATGTATATACCAAGTATATACGTACATATATACTAAATATAAAAGTATGTATATACCAAGTATATAAATGCGTATATACTACTGCATATAAGTATGTAAAAACTGAGTATATACGTACAAATATATTCAGTATATACTTGGTATATACTCAGTATATACCAGTATATACGTAGATATATACTCAGTATATACGTAGAAATATACTCAGTATATACGTAGATATATACCAAGTATATATGTATGTATATACTACAATATTATATGTACGTATATATAATTACATAGCCTTAGATGACACACACTTGTACTTTAATGCGCATACACATACCATCAAAGATAAAATAAAAAAATAATATAGGACTTAAAAAATACTCATATAGGTCTCTCAAGCATGGTCAGCATTTCTCGTTCTTTTTCTTCTGGTACTCCACGCAGATAGAAAATATTGTTACACATGTACATGAAGCATAACATACTATATTTACAAACGAATAACTGATAACAAGCAGCCACATATCTAAACTACGACGATGCATATCTGCACAAAAAAAGAGTGTCAAGAACAAACCTGTATTTGCGTAGAATTAATTTTTTTGGTTCATCTCACAGCTTCATAAAATAAGGTGTTATTCTAAGCACCATGGAGGCCCAACCAAAGCTTTTACATACTTATAATAGACTAAAACTCCACCCAAAAACATCGGGGACACACAAATATTTTCATAGATATATAAAATAATTATTATAGACGTGAACAAAGACAATTTAATGTTGATGTCATACAGCTTCAACAAATATTTAATTAAATAATTTAATATTTTTATTATAAATTGAATAAAAACAAAAACTATAAATTATAATTTTTAATTAACAAAAAAATTCATTTAATAACTTATTCTAATACAATATTTTATATAACTAAATCAAAAAATAACAAAATTATATAACAACTTATTAATCAATGTATCTACCGATATTGCATAAAGTATAATCTATTCATGCATTGACATTGCTCTCTCCCTCTACTTCTCTGATCACCATATTTCTATTGCGAAAAAACTGTCCGAGTCATGGTGCATCATTTCTATTGAAAAATCCATTTACTTATACAAGCTTCATATGACAAATAATTTGGTACCATATTTGTAAGAAATTTAAATCACTCAATCAAATCAAAATAAATAAAAAAACTGTGTTTTGATAAATATATATTACTGCAGTAAATATGTACATATATATTAGCATTTCACTCGTACATATATTACTGCAGTATATGTACATATAAACTAAAGTATTATGCATACATATATACTGAGTACATATATACTCAGTATATATGTACATAAAATATTACAGTATTATATGTGCGTATATACTAACTATATACGTATGTATATACCACATTTGTTGCCATTGATGCTGCTTCCGTTGTCCTTGCAACTGTCGTTGCCACTTCTGCCACTGCCATTGCCATTGCTACCACTGCCACTGCCGCTGCTGCTGTCGTTGCTTCTACTACTATCGCTAATGTTGTTGTTGCCACTACTATCACTATTGCCACTAATGCCATTGCTACCAGTGCTGCCGGTGTTGCCGCTGCTGCCACTCCCAAACAAAATAGTTTGGCACAAAGCCATATTTAGTCAAATGGTATCTTATAGTATTTTCATCATGAAAAGGAATATTCTGACACTTGTGATGATTAGATGGACACCTAATTTTTTCTTCATCCATCCATCTCGATTGACTACATACAAAATTGATGAATATTTCAAGCTCAATCAAAAAATATTTATTCAAAATTCCATTAATAAACCTTATGTACATCCAATGACGATTTGAACTCATTTTACCCTGTTTTATTTACAAAAAATGATACTCAATCATTATTTTGAATTAAACATTCTATTACTTCAAAATATACTAATAATTAAATAAAATTACTTACAGATGGATATTTAAAAATTAAATATCGTGAATATCGAGGCTATTCGTATGCAGAATTTATATGAATAGATAAAGTAATTTTTAGCATGATAAATATTAATAGATATCATGGTAATACTAGATAAAAGGAGTAAAATACGATAATGCACAAGAAATAAAAGCAAAAAAAAGAAAGATATTTAAAGTTTGAAGGGGAGAGGGAGGGAGAGAGAGAGAGAGAGAAGGTGGGCAGAGAAAGAGCGGCAGAGAAATGGGGAGATGGGGGAGAGAGAGAGAGAGGGGATAGGAAGATAGAAGGAGGGAGAGAGAGGTGGAGAGAAATGGTTAAAGGGAGAGAGAGGGAGAGAGGGAGAGAGGGGGAGAGAGGGAGAGAGGAAGAGAGAGAGAGAGAGAGAGAGAGAGAGAGAGAACAAGCAAGTAAGGAGAGCGAGAAAAAAAATAACAAGAGAGAGAGAATGTCACAGAAAACGAGGAAGAGAGTGACAGAAAGAATTAGAGAGAGAGAGAGAGAGACACAGAGAGTGTAGTGTCAGAATGAAGAATTATATAAATGAAAATAAAATTTATTCTGTACAAACCTATCAAATATTACACCATTTGTCATACATAAGTTCATATTTGAGCTTGATGTCACACCCTCACTCAAAGAATGTGGAATGTCTAGAAGATTACGAAAAAATCCATATTTGTATGAAGGAAAATGATTATCCTAGATTATTTTAAAATTATCTAGACTTATAGGGAACCTTTAAAGGTTCTAGACTATTCCCTATGCATGTATTTAAGGAGGAGGTGGCCTCATTTGTAAACCACCAAGTCGAGAGTTTCTTGTAAGATTTCATTTTTAAATAAAGTGTTTTCTTTATTTTCAAATGTTTTCTCAAATTCTCTTTGCTTCCAAGTTGTGGGTAGACGCCAATCATAACAAGCAAGAAAAAAGTAAGGCTAACTTAACAACATAAATGGGTTAAGTTGTCAAAGTGTCGCATGGGAACTTAGCAAAAAGACTAAGTCCATGATAGTTGGCATTAGAGCCGAGGTTGCAACATGTGAGAGTACCTTAGTGGATATGATGTCGAGCTCTCGTTTGGATGAAATTGCCGAGCAAGTTTAGGGAAGAGACCTTGACCATCACTCTAAGGGAAAGGGAACGAATGACAAGTCTCATGATCCTTTCACAAGCTTGGAAAGTTGAGTGACCCGGTTAGAGGTCGCCATGGTAGACACTAAGGAGGGGTTCAATCTCATGTAGCAAAGCATGGAGAAGGTCATGGTGGATTTCAAGATGCAGATCATAGAACTTCAAGAGGGGATGCAAGGCTCGCCGATCCCATTGGTGTTGCATGAAGAGTTTATGAAGGTTATGGACATGCTCGCTAGCTTAGAATCATGGGTGGAGGTCTTGACCAAGCATGAGGATGAGCTGAAACAAGAAGTGACAATCTACAAGATGACATTGTCGGCTCGGGTTATGTCCACTCATGAGGTCCAAAGAGTGGATGTGCCAAAGCCTCTCACTTTCATGGGAAAACGGGATGCTAAAAAGCTAGATAATTATTTGTGGCACATGGAGAGATATTTTGAGGCAATATCACTAATTGATGAGGTAACAAAGGTATGCACTACTACTCACTATCTCACTGATAATGCAACTCTATGGTGGCGTAAAAAAATTACGGAGATAGAAAGAGGGATGTGCACCATAGACACATAGGTCGATTTCAAGAGAGAGATAAAAAAATAGTTTTATCCAGAAGATGCGAGATACATAGCTCGTAGAAAGATCAGGCATCTCAAGCACATGTGATCTATTTGGGACTATGTTAAGGAGTTCTCTTCCTTGATGCTCGAGGCTCCTAATATGAATGAGAAAGAATTCCCTCTTCAATTTTATGGAGAACCCACAAGGCTGGGCCAAGCAAGAATTGAGGAGACGCGGTATCCATGACTTAGCCATGGTCATGGTAGTAGCAGAGTCACTCATGGATTTCCGAAGGGGAAACTCTTCTCAAACCAAGCCATCCTTCAAGGGTAGCCATTCCAAAGGTGTGGGGGGGGGGGATACAAAATATATAACGCTAAGGAAGGATAAAGAGCGACTTCTACCAAAAAAGAAGGCAATGGTGGGGACAAGCACATGCATTTTGAGCCAAAAACTAATTGCTTCCTGTGTGATGGACCACACTGAGCACGTGAATGTCCTAAAATAAAGGCCCTAAATGTCATGATCGAGAGGGAGATTGAACAAGAGGATGATGCCTCTCAAATGGGGTCAATGCAACTATTGAATGCCCTCAAGATCAATCAAGATAAGGACAAGCCTCATAGTAGGGGACTCATATACGTGGAGACCAAGGTGAATGGAATGTCTACTAATGTCATGATAGTACTGGTGCCACACATAACTTTGTCTCAAAGGAGGTGGAAAAGAAACTCAAGCTTTCAACATCCAATGAAGTAGGATGGTTCAAGGTTGTAAACTCCACTGCCAAGTCATCACATGGAATAGCTCACGGGGTGACCATGAGGATTAGGCCTTGGGAAGGCAAGGACAACTTCATGGTGACACCCATGGATGATGTCCAAATAATGATCGAGATTGATTTTTTTCACCAGGTAAAATTTGTGTCTATACCTTTTTTACATTTGATGGCTATCTTAGAAGAGAGGGCTCCATTCATGGTTCCCACAATCATCGAAGGTAAAGCTAAAATACTTATGTTGTCGGCTATGCAATTGGAGAAGGGGTTAAAAAAGAATGAGTTGACCTACTTGGAGATATTTAAGGAAGACCCTAGTGATCCTATGAAAAATTCTATGCCCATGAAAGTCATGAAGGTGTTAGATGAATTCAAAGATATAATGCCACAAGAGTTACCCAAAAGGCTCCCACCCAGGAGGGAGGAAGATCACAAGATCGAATTAGAGCCAAAAGCAAAACCCCCTGCAACAGGGCCCTATCAGATGGCACCCCCATAATTGGAGGAATTAAAAAGGCAGCTGAAGGAAGTATTGAATGCCAAATTTATCCAACCATCTAAGGCTCCATATGGTGTGCCGGTCTTCTTCCAAAAGAAGCATGATGGGTCACTACAGTTCTACATCGATTACAGGATGCTCAACAAGATTACGGTCAAGAACAAGTATCTCACTTGGTAAAGCATGGTACTTCTCTAAGTTAGATCTTCGATCGGGGTAGTACCAGATAAGGATAGCTGAAAGAGATGAGGCAAAAACCATGTGTGTAACAAAGTATGGCTCTAATGAGTTCCTAATGATGTCATTTGGTCTTACTAATGCACTTGCTACATTTTGCACTCTGATGAACAAGATATTCCATCCTTTTTTGGATAAATTTGTGGTGGTATATCTAGATAATATTGTTATATAAAGTAATACCTTAGAAGAGCATGTTGATCATCTAAGGAAGGTGTTCTGACTACTAAGGCAAACTGAGTTATACGTGAAGAAAGATAAATGTTCTTTTTCACTTGAGGTGGTGGGCTTCTTGGGACACCACATCAAGGGTGGCAAGCTCATGATGGATGAAACCAAGATCAATGCCATTCAGGAATGGGATCCTCCTACTAATGTGCCACTACTAAGGTCTTTCTTGGGCCTAGTTAACTACTATCGGTGGTTCATCAATGGATACTCATCAAAAGCAGCTTCATTAACAGACCTTCTCGAGAAGGGTAAAGCATGGACATGGGATGAAAAATTCCAGCAATCCTTTGAAGACATGAAGAAGGCTATAATGAAGGAGCCGGTATTGGCACTACTTGACCATACCATGATGTTCGAGATACACACTGATTAATTTCACTTTGCCATTGGAGTGGTTCTTATGCAGGAGAAATGCTCCATAGCTTTTGAAGGCCGCAAGCTCAATGACACAGAAAACTGGTACACAGTCCAAGAGAATGAGATGACGGTAATCATCCATTACTTGCAGACATGGAGACACTATTTGTTAGGATCACACTTTGTAGTGAAGATAGATAATGTTACTACTAGCTATTTCCATACCCATAAGAAACTAAGTCCCAAGCAAGCATGGTGCCAAGACTTTCTGGCAGAGTTTGAATACACTTTGGACTACAAGCCAGACATAGCCAATCACGTAGTTGATGCCTTGAGCCGCAAAGCAGAGATAGCATTCATGACTAGCCTCAGGGAGAGATGGTAGATCTCATTAAGGAGGGATTATAACATGATGCAATGGCCAAGAGTATCATCACATTGGCTCACAAGAGAAAGACTAGGTGGTTTTGGGTAGAGGGTGATTTGATCTACACAAAAGGAAAGTGACTCTATGTGCCATAGTGGGAAAGAATTTAAAGGAATCTTATCAAGGAGTGTCATGACTCCAAATGGGTTGGACACCCAGGGCAACGACGCACAAGGGCACTACTAAAGTCTGTCTACTACCAGCCACAGATAAGGAATGATGTGGAGACTTATGTGAAGACTTGTCTTGTGTGTCAACAAGATAAAGTGGAGCAACATTTACCCAAAGGACTGTTGGAGCCACTATCTATGACAAAGCAACCTTGAGAAAGTGTTACTACATACTTAATTATCGGCCTACTCAAGTCTGAGGGAAATGGATCTATCATAGTGGTAGTGGATTGATTTTCAAAAAGTATGCTACATTCATAGCAGCCCCTAAAGATTGCACATCAGAAGAGATGGCCAAGTTATTCCTCAAGAATGTGATAAAGTATTAGGGGCTACCGAATGTTATCTTTATTGATCAGGACCACACTTTACTGAAAAGTTTTGGATGGAACTTTTTAAACTCATGAGCATGGAACTTCACTTCTCTACTAGCTTTTATCCTCAGACTGATGGGCAGATAGAATGGGGGAATGCATTACTAGAGTTGTACTTGAGGCACTATGTGAGTGCCAATCAGATCGACTGGGCCAAATTACTAGATTTGGCTCAGTTCTTCTACAATCTACAGAGAAGTGAGACAACTGGGAAGAGTCCAATTGATGTAGTCATGAAACAAAAACCAATGACTCCTCGCACCCTATCCAGAGGATACACGGGGAGGAGTCCATCAGCCTACAAATTTTCTAAGGGATGGCACGAGCAAGCTTATATAACATGCTCATTCTTAAGAAAGAATGCTAAGGAGATGAAGAAATGGGCTGACAAGAAAAGATGTCATGTAGAATTTCAAGTCAGAGACTTAGTGCTTGTCAAGCTTGTACCGTAACAATTCAAGTCCATTTGAAAGGTACACAATGTACTTGTGAGGAAGTATGAAGGCCCCTTTTCTATACTTGGATGAGTTGGTAAGGTATTTTTACGAAGTTGAGTTACCCCCAATGTTGAAGATTTATCATGTCTTACATGTTAGCAATCTAAAGCCTTATCACAATGATAAGGAAGATCCAGGCCGAGGAGTCTTTATGAGGGTGCCCATAGTAGTAGTGACCCTCTATGATAAGGAGGTTGACTACATCATTGTGGATTGAGACCTTAGGAAGATCAACTTTTGGACCAATAAGAAATGCTTAGTAAAATGGAGGGGAAAACCAGAAAGCGAAGCCATTTGGGAGCCAGCTAACAATTTGTGGTAATTTTAGGAATAGATTGAGTAGTTCCAGGCAGAAAAATCGATGAGGATGTCTGTAGTATTTATGGAGCAAAATGTCACACCATCACTCAAAGAATCCGGAATGTTCTAGAAGATTATGAAGAAGTCCACACTTGTATGGAAGGAAGGATATTATCCTAGATTATTATAGAATTTTCTATACTTATAGGAAACCTTTAAAGTTCTAGACCCTGCCCTATGCATGTATTCTCTGAAATTCTATTTGCTTCCAATTTGTGGGTAAACGCCAAGCATAACAAGTAAGATGAATGTAAGGCTGACTTAACAACATAAACAGGTTATGTTGTCTAAGTGCCGCACAAAAACTTAGCAAAAAGACTATGTCCATGATACTGAGGCCCAAGGGCTAAGATTAGGTAAGAGTACAACCTTTATTTGTATTATACCATATATGAGCCTGATCAACAGACACTCATGCTAAGTGCTTACATATTGTTGATATTATATCTTTCACCATTTAATTTCAAGTTAGTACAACAAATTAGTGTTATCCCATATATAATTATATGTTATAAATAGTTACATATAGTTAAACATATAATTAAATATAGACATATACAAACAAGTAGTTATAAGTAAATATAAATAAATGTATGCAAAGTTATAAACAATTATATAGATTTACATATATGTATACATATATGTATACATAATTAAAAATAAAGTTATCTTTATTTATATAGAGTTTTTTATAGTTATACAAATATTTATATATAGTTATACACATATAGTTAAACATTATGTCGTATGGTTTTATACATATAATTATAAATATAGTTACACGTGGTTATACATATAGTTAAACTTATATTTATACATGTACGTATATATATTTTTTCATATAATTTCATATATTTATACATAATGTTATGTATAAGCATGGATATAATAAAATACATTTTTTATACTAATATATAAAAATGTATATTAAATATATGTTGTTAATTATATATTTAAATATTGTTATGTATAATATTTTTATAGTTATACATATAGTAAGATAGAATTATTTATAGTTATATGTTATTATACATATAATATATATAGTTATAAAAATTTATATATCATTAAACATTTAGTTATATATATATATATATATTCATACGAGTAGTTTTATTTAGTTATACATAAATATATACAATGTTATAAACAAATATATAGATTTACATATATGTATAAACAGTTAAAAATATAGTTATATTTTATTTTATAAAGTTTTATTTAGTTTTACAAATATTTATATATAGCTATACACATATAATTAAACATAATGTTGTATATTTTTATACATGTAATTATAAATATAGTTACATGTGGTTATACATATAGTAACACATATAGTTTTTTTTTTAAGGTTGTTTTATTAAAATTAACCCTCTCTTTTGGCGGAGGAATACATTTTTTACAACCTACTTACTTGCTACCCAAAGACCCTTACACCCATCTAACCGCCTATATATAATAAACATGTATTGCAATTTAGAAATTCACATTATTTTGTGAATTTATTTATATGTAAGTTGTATTTCTGATGAAGCTACGTTTTCATGTATATCTCTTTATGTTGTTCTTGTTAGCCTTTTTGTATCTTTCAGTAATCATTTATGTTCACCTCCCACCTATTTAAGTATCTCGAATTTTATTTTCTGCCCTCTTGATGAGTATTTGTGACTTCTTATGAAGCTTTATGCCTTATGATGAATGCCCTCCCTACAATGATCTTGGAAAGACATCTTCCTCCACAATCTTTCTACATCATCTTTTCTTTAACTTTCCCCAAATGCTCTTTCCTTTAATATGTGTTTCTATTGCTCCACTTTGCTCTGATCTTTGTACCTTGTTTCAGCTTTGATGTCCACAATAGACATGACCATCTAATACTAGACACTTTGTTACATAATTACTGAAGAATATATAACACAGACTGCCACATTTAGAGACATCATTAACTATAACACAGACTCCAGACCCTGCAAATATAAAATCCACAGACACCATTTCTGCTTGCTTGAACCTTGTTGATTCTGCCTGCAAAAAAACTTATAAAAAACTACATTCATATATATTCTATTACTGTTCAGTGCCCTTTCTTCTTGCTCTTTTAATGCTGAGCTGATCACATTCTAATCATAATAGTATACCTGTTAAAACTGTTAGAGGAAAGGGGAGAAAAACAGAAAAAACAGAACCGAGGCGAAACCAGAAAAATAGAAAAACAGAAAAACAGAGGGAACCAGAAAAAAACCAGAAAAAACCAAAAAAATAAAAAATACCAGAAACTACATTGCTGAGAATTCATACCTTGTATATTCTGGTCTGTTTTTTAAAACACCCTACAGGACTGAGGCGAAACAGATTGTGCCATGAACATGCATATGATCTTATTCTTTAATTCTCCTTATATATGGAAATTCCTCACTATCTAACTTTATTATTCCTCTATATGTTTGGGGTATATTATCTTCATTATAGTTTTGATGTCCTTTGTTTTTATTTATACATGTAACTATCTAACTATAGTAACACATATAGTTAAACTTATATTTATACATGTAGGTATATATATTTGTTCATTTTATTTTATATATTTATATATATAGTTATGTATAGGTATAGATATAGTAAAATACATTTTTATATACTAATATATACAAATGTATATTAAATATAAGATGTAAATTCTATATTTAAATATGGTTATGTATAAAACTTTTATAGTTATATATAATAAGATATAATTATTTATAGTTGTATGTTATTATACATATAGTATATATACCTATACATATTTTTATATAGTTAAACATATAGTTATATATAAATATATTCATACAAATAGTTATACATAAATATATAAAGTTATAAATAAATATATAGATTTACATATATGTATACATAGTTACATATATAGTTATATTTAATTATATAAAGTGTTATATAGTTAAACAAATATTTATATAAAGTTATACATATATAGTTAAATGTATTGTTGTATGTTATTATACATGTAATTATAAAAATAGTTACATGTGGTTATACATATAGTTACACGTATAGTTAAACTTATATTTATACATGTATGTATATATATTTTTTCATATAATTTCATATATTTATACATATAGTTATGTATAGGTATGGATATACTAAAATATATTTTTTATACTAATATATAAAAATGTATATTAAATATATGTTGTTAATTATATATTTAAATATAGTTTTGTATAATGTTTTTATAGTTATACATATAGTAAGATAGAATTATTTATAGTTATAAGTTATTATACATATAATATATACAGTTATAAAAATATATATATTGTTAAACATTTAGTTATATATATATATATATATATATATATATATATATTCATACAAGTAGTTATATTTAGTTATACATAAATATATACAATGTTATAAACAAATATATAGATTTACATATATGTATACATATATGTATAAACAGTTAAAAATATAGTTATATTTTATTTTATAAAGTTTTATTTATTTTACAAATATTTATCTATAGTTATACACATAAAATTTAACTTAATGTTGTATGTTTTTATACATGTAATTATACATATAGTTATACTTATATTTATACATGTAGATATATATATTTATTCATATAATTTTATATATTTATACATATAGTTATGTATATAAATAGATATAGTAAAATACATTTTTATATACTATTATATATACAAATGTATAGTTAATATAAGTTGTAAATTATATATTTAAATATAGTTATGTATAAAGTTTTTATAGTTATATATATAATAAGATATAATTATTTATAGTTATATGTTATTATACATATATTATATATAACTATAAATATTTATAGTTATATGTTATATTATACATATTGTATATATATATTAAATATTATACATTTTTATATAGTTATATGTTATTATACATGTAGATATATATATATATATATTTATTCATATAAATACATATAGATATGCATATAAATAGATATAGTATAATACATTTTTATATACTATTATATATACAAATGTATATTAAATATAAGTTGTAAATTATATATTTAAATATATAAATATATTCATACAAATAGTTATACATAAATATATAAAGTTATAAATAAATACATAGAGGTACATATATGTATACATAGTTGCAAATATAGTTATATTTGATTATTTAAAGTGGTATATAGTTATACAAATATTTATATATAGTTATACAAATATTTATATAAAGTTATACACACATAGTTAAATATAATGTTGTATGTTATTATACATGTAATTATAAATATAGTTACATGTGGTTGTACATATAGTTACACATATAGTTATACTTATATTTATACATGTAGGTAAATATATTTTTTTATATAATTTTATATATGTATACATATAGTTATCTATAGGTATATATATTGTAAAATATATTTTTATATACTAATATATAAAAATGTATAATAAATATATGTTGTTAATTATATATTTAAATATAGTTATGTATAATATTTTATAATTATACATATAATCAAAGACAATTATTTATAGTTATATGTTCTTATATCTTTTGGATCCAATGGCAAAAAGACAATAGAAAACAAACAAGTTATGCTTACAACAGATCAGAACAAAGTAAATGAGGTCTTGTATTTCAGGCGTGCAATATATAAATATAAATAAAATTTGAATTCCCCTAGACACAGATGATGTCATCCACATAACAGAACAAAACTCAAGCAAAATAGGCAAAATTAGATCTACATCTAGATATGTCAACAAAGTTTCCCTCATCCTGCTAAAATTGTTTATGATTTGCTGCCAATATAATTGGAAAGCCAATCAAGACCCTCGTAGAGGCCCTCACCAGAGCTAACACAGGTGCTCTGAATGTACTAATGACGTTGGAGAAGAGAGTGAAGTCCTAGCTTGTCATAAATTTCAGCTACATTCAGTGCATTGAGAAGATCTTGCTTATTGGCAAACACCAGCAAAACTGCATCTCAAAGGTTTTCCTCATTTAGCATCTTATGCAACTCATCTCTAGCTTCAACTAATCGATCTCTGTCATCACTGTCTACCACAAATATGAGACCTTGGGTATTTTGAAAGAAATCCCTCTAGAAAGGGTGAATCTTGTCTTGACCCCCAACATCCCACAGAGTGAAATTGATATTTATGTATTTAACAGTCACTACATTGAAGATAATAGTAGGAATTATGGTGACAATTTTACCAAGCTTCAACTCATACAAAATGATTGTCTTTCTACCAGCATCAAGACCTAGTATCAAAATACTCATTTCTTTGTTTGCAAACAACCTACTGAACAGCTTTGTGAACATAAACCCAATTTCTTCCACTAAATCTCAATCCCTTTGTCATATGGTAGTAAAGAGATCTAATGAGAGTAAGAAATATAATCAATAAACCTCAAGAGATGGTCACCAGAGAGGAAGGTCAATCTTTATATGTTCTTATACCTATAGTATATATAATTAAAAATAGAGTTATATATAGTTAAACATATAATTATATATAGATATATTCATATAAGTAATTATAAGTAGTTATACATAAATATATATAAAGTTATATATAAATATATAGATTTAATTATATAAATACATATATGTATACATAGATACAAATATAGTTATATTTAATTATATAGAGTATTACATAGTTATACAAATATATATATATATACACACACACACACATATAGTTATATATATGTATGCAGTTAAAGATATAGTTATATATAATATTTTTATTGGTATACATATAGTAAAATACAATTATATATAGTTATATATTATTATACATATGATATATTTTGTTAAAAATATAGTTATATAGAATTACCCATAAGTTATAAAATATTATATAGTTAAAAAAATATGTATATATAGTTATTAATATAGTTAATAAAATATTTTACATTGTTACAAATATAATTATGAAGAGTTTTAAATAGGTATACAAAGTATATGATAAATAGTTATCCTAAACTATGATAACAAAACACTTTAAGTGCCCAATTGAATTACACCACTATAGAGAAAAAACTTGTATTAACAATCTTTTCTTTTGGAAAATTAATATCATATTTAGTGGGGACCAAAGTCATAATATATACTACATATTCTATATTCAAATATCTCATAGAAAAGCAAGATATCAGGCCTAGATTGATTTCATATATTTTACTATTACAATAGTTTGAACTAAAGATATTAGATAAGAAATGTGCATATAATCAAAATTGAAAATAGCTTATCAAGACTAGAAATATAAGATAGAAGAGTTGTTAAAGAAGATATTAGATAGATTTTTTTATTTGACCAAATTATATTATTGAATGAAAATGTAACACCATGGTATTTAGTATTGAATGAACCTTTATCATTGCAAGTATTACTCTGATCAAATTTTGAGGCAAAGTATTATATATGGAAGATTAGTTGTATCTTGTAATAAAGTCACTTTTTGCTCCTACTCTCAAAAATCTGTGGAACATGTTAATATTTATGTGCTAAAGTTTTTTTCTTCTCAGAATTAATATTGATATTTACATATATATGCAAATATATATATGTGCATATACACTGCCCTACACACACATATTTATACATCCATATACATTACTAAACATTATATATCAGTATACACATATTTTTACTTTTGTATATATTCACACACGTATCTACATTTTCAAAGTTGTGTGTTTATACTTGTATACATGCATATACTACATCATATGCATAATGTGTGTGTGTATAAATATGTGTGTGTAAATTATTTATTATACATATAGTGTGTTTATACTTGTACACCCACACAAACACACACATATACCTATATACATAATGTATTTTTAAAGTTACACATGAAACTATTGTGTGTGTGTGTGTGTGTGTGTGTTGTGTGTGTGTGTGTGTGTAAATGTATTTAAAATTTTTTAATTTTGTAAATTTAATAAAAATAAAATATTAAATATTGTACACAATTTATAATATATTGTAAATTCTTTATATTTAAACCAAATATTTTCGTGTGTGTGGGTGTGTATGCGTGTGTGTGTGTGTGTGAAGCATATTAATGCGTAAAATGAAATTATGAATTAAATATATGAGCTTCTATTATATTCAAATAGTTGTTTTTTTAATATTTATATTAAAATAACTATCATTATACTCATTGAAAATAAATGAAGTTGACTTATTTGTAAATTATTTTAGTTTTACAATTATGTTAAAAATGAAAATATAGTTTATAAATAGATAATATTGTTTTTGTTTATTTATATACTTTTTTTATTAAAATATTAATGTCTATTATAAATTTATACCTATTATTTATTATTATTAATAAATTATTAGAAACTTTAAAATTCAAACAAATATAATGTAGTGCATATAAATACATGCTTTTAATATTTTGTAAAATATCAATTATTTCTTTAATTATGTTCAAACAAAACAGATTACCATATTAATACAAGAGTAAATTTTCTACAAGTAATTATTTTTTTATTCAAAATATATAAATGATTATATAAATATATGAAATTGTTTTTTAATAATTTTTTTTAATTTTTTTTAATTTTTTTTAATTTTTTTTTAATTTTTTTAAAAAATTTAGTAAATTCCAATGTTTTTTTTGTATTTAATAGATATATTTCAAACAATGTTTATTTATAATAAATATAACATATTGAATATTATAAGGTACAAATTTTATTTTGAAAATAAATTTTATTTTCAAAGTTTTATCTTTGTAAATTGAAGCTACATCACATATATATTTTAGAAATTTTTTATAATTTTTATTACACAAACAAATTGTTATTTGTTTTGAAAATTACAAAATGAATTTTAACAAATGAACATTTTATTAGAAATCATTTTTAGTTAAATGATATTAAGTGAAATAAAATTACAAACCCTAAACATATTAAATCATAATGATTTATACAAACATATAAAAATACAATAAAAAAATATTTAAGATTGAAATAATTAAATTTAAGTTCCTAAAAAACATGAGAAAGTGATATAGATTTATATGAGAAAATGGATTTTAAGTTTCTGAAGCATGTAGTTATATATAGGTTTTTAAGTAATTATATATATTTAGACATATAACTATGTATAGTTTTTGATGTAGATAAATACATTTATATATAGTAATATGTTGATATACATCTTGTTATATATATATATATATGTATGTATGTATGTATGTATGTATGTATATTAAATATATGTTGTTATATTTATATATAGTTATGTTTATGTATACTATTTTATAGTTATAGATATAATAAAATACACTTATATAAGAAATTTGAATTATATCACGCATGCATATTGATGTTTAGTTGTGTTTAGATACACTTATATAAAATACACTTATGTTTATATATACTATTTATGTATATAGTTATGTATATTGATGTAGATATCAAGTCGACATACCTTATACTGTTTATGTATACTGTTTATATATAGATATGTATATTAATATAGATAAATACATTTATATATAGTAATATGTTGATATACATACTGTTAATTACATTTATATATAGTTATATATATATATATATATATTAAATATTCATCTTTTAATTTATATATAGTTATGTTTATGTATACTATTTTTATAGTTATAGATATTGTAAAATACACTTATATAAGAAATTCAAATTATATCACATATGCATATTAATGCATAGTTATGTTTAAAAACACTTAAAGAAAATACACTTAATTTTATGTATACTGTTTATACATAGTTATGTAAATTTATGTAGATATCAAATCGGCATACCTTATACTTTTTATGTATATTGTTTATATATTTTTATGTATACTAATGTCGATAAATACATTTATTTATAGTAATATGTTGATATACATATTGTTAAATACAGTTATATATTGTTATATAACTATAACTATATATATATATATATATATATATATATATATATATATTAAATATATGTAGTTATATTTATATATAGAAATGTTTATGTATACTATTTTTATAGTTATCGATATAGTAAAATACACCTATATTAGAAATTCGAATTATATAAGTAGTTATACTTAGGTATATCGATATCAAGTCGATATACCTAAGTATAACTACTGTTTAAATATTTTTTGTATATTGTGCACCATCAAAATCCACACGACAACACATTATATCTCAAATGCATGAAGAATGTATACAAATAAGTTTATATATGCAAACCAAGCATACCATCATGATTAAAAAAGAATTTCGGAAACAAAAAATTATAGAATCAAAATGCGTAATCTTTTATTAAGCAATCTAAGATAATCGATGATTAATAAATGTATAAAACATACCTCAAATCAAAAATAAATTTAAAACTTAATCCTCGATTAAATTTTGGTGCATCAGTGTCGAAAGATAGATGGCAGAATGCAGAGGACTTCGCTTCACATGTTAGAGATTCTCACGTCTCGACATAATGGATATATTAGCAAAATATTTATATTTTTAATTATTAAAACATTAAATAAACAATATATATATATATATAATACAAAAGACTCATTAATTTTATTAATTATCAAAATTTTTTAAACCAAATTAATGTGCGTGTAGCAGGTACATATGAAATATAAATACCTTGCAATTTTGAATTATAATATTAATTAAACAATAAATATATAAATAATTAAAAAAATATGTTTAGCCTTATAAAAAATATCAAATAGGTACAAAATTAATAAACTTCATATAATAAGATATGCATGTAAAGATGATTTGTCGTCTAGCCACTCGCCTAAGAGTTCTAAATTACTCTTAATATTAAAAAATATATAAAAATTTATATTTAATGGTTATAAATTTTTAAGAATTCATATTAATTTTTATGAAGATAATATGAAATAATTTTAAAGGCATATAATTTCATTTTATTTGATATCATTAATAATTTTTAAAATTCAAAAATTTAATTAAAGTGAGAAGATAATTAAAAAAAGTTATATTTATTATTTAATAAAAACTTAATATTAAAAGCTAATAGTAAAAATATTTCTCAATTATTTAATTCGTATAAATTTTAGTAGGAGCAAAGATCTATGTATCTATTTATAAATATTTATTTATTTTCTTTTAACTTTATTGAAAAAATTTATATTTTTATTTTATTTCAAGATTTTTAAATTTTAAATTAATTATTTTTTTAAAGTTTTCTACAATCATTAAATTTTTTATACTTATAATAATATTAATATTTACTAGTTTATTCATCAATTCAAATATTTTTGAAAATATTTTCTATTTTATCATACAATGAATTATTTTACATTTATATTAGTATAAATTTTAATGTATGTTTATTTAATTTTTAAAATATCAAAAAAAATTATTAATCTTATTGAATAAATTCTTTAATGTTTCTTTAATACAAATTTTTATGTTTCTTAATTAAAATTTTAGAAAATTTTTTTGTATACTTTTTTTTTAAAAGTAATACATCATAAAAATAGTTATTTTAGTCCTTATTGATATAATTTTTTTGTATTTTTATATTTTTAAATTATTTATTTATAATATTTTTTTAATATTTTTATGAGGAGAATGTATCTTTCAAGGATCGATCATCTATAAACCATTAGCATATATTTAATAAACAAAATAAATAAAATTTTATAACTAATAATAAATTAAAAAAATTAAATAATTAAATATTGGCTAAGAAAATTCTGTCGTTAAATCCATTGCTAAATTCATCGCTATTTACAGGATTTAATTAGTTAGAGAAGTTCAATCACTAAATCCGTCACTATATTCTAGATTTAATTAGCTAGGGATATTCTGTTGCTAAATCTGTCATTATATTATAGATTTAATTAGCTAGGGAAGTTTCTTCTCTAAAATCCGTCGCTATATTCAGAAATTAATTGACTAGGAAAGTTCTGTCGATAAAATCCATCGCTATATTCAGTATGTAATTAGCAATATAAGTTTCATCGCTAAATTCGTCGCTATATTTCGGGAATTAACTAGCTAGGGAAATTCCATCGCTATGTACCGGATGTAATTAGCTAGAGAAATTCCGTCGCTAAATACGTCACTAAATTTCAGTTTTTATTAGCTGGGAAAATTCAATTGCTATATCCAGGATTTTATTAGCTAGGGAAATTTAGTCACTAATCTGTTGCTAAATACCCCACTTTTCTTAATAGGAATTTACGAAAATATTCCATCGCTAATCCATAACTAATCCATTGCTAAATTCCCCCCTTTCATTCAGCGGAATTTATAAAAATATTCCATCACAAATCCGTAGCTAATCCGTTGCTAAATTCCCCTCTTCTTTTGAGTGGAATTTACGAAAAATATTCCATTGCTAATCCGTTAGAAATTTTTATTTCAATGAAAAATCATAAATTATTTGCTATTCCCTAGCTAATCCCTCTCAATTTAGCTAGGGATTAATCCCTAGCTAAAATTCACTAGTTAAATGAATATTTTTATGTAGTGTTATCTTAAGAATATGTGTTATGTCCGAATATGCTTTTTGGTTGTACATTCTATCTGATAATATAATCTGTCTAGCATTCTGATTGTATATTCTGCCTGCATATTATCTTTAAGTGTTTTGCTTGCTTGATTTTTTGGTCTATTTTCCTACTCTTTAATACCTGCACAGACCACAAACAACATCCAAACAATCCATTCATATTTAACCTTGTTTCCTATCACCTTTCAGTAAGATTTTCTGCTTCAGTAGCTTGTTTACACAGTTTTTACTGCTACATCTTTTACCTTCCTCACTTTAAGTGTACCTCTTTTTTTAGAAAAAAACCAGCAACAATATATATCCTCCTCCTCCTCTCCCTTGCACATCATCTATCAATTATCTAACTATTCAAACCGTGACAATCACAAGAGAAAAGCATGTAAATAATAAGTTTGCAGTGATTTTCTCGCAAAGATCCATCCAAGAAGACATGCAATTTTTTCATACTGATCCAACATCTTCCCAGGACCAGGATTCTAAAATCAATATCCCTAAAAAAAGTTTCCGCTTATAGAAAATGATAATCTGCATAATAGTTTTTCCCTACGGGTCTTCAAACCTCCATATGTAACAAGAGATAATCTTTATTATCCCGGCAGAGAGTCTAATCATATAGGTATATAATCTGATTTATAACATCTTTTATCTATGTAAAAGTTTATAAAGGCTTGCATATTTTAAATTTCAATAAAGCTATTCACAAATATTTTTAAGTGTTAACTTTCTTAAATATAGGATATTCTGTTTCGTCTAGTGTAAGTATGCATATATATTTTGTAGGCATGTTATGTGTCTCGAAGTCCTGATCTCCTATTTTTCCACATTTCTTATCTAGCTTATCAGTTACCTGATTCACTTTTCTCGATATATGCAGTATACTACAGTTTAATTCATTTACTAGTTGTATGATTTTATCTATATCATTTATATAATTCCAAAGCAATTTTTGACCTTTAATAATACCTACTAATATTAGAGAACTAGTTTGTATTTGGATGTTCATTATTTTCCTATCTTTTCATATTTTTAAACCAAACATGATTGCCCAAATTTCATATCGTATAGGAGAGTTAGCTTTCAATTTCTTGGTAAATGCACAAATCATCTTGCTGTCGGAATCTCTTAAAATTCCTCCACCTCCTGCTGCACCTTTGTCACATTTAAAACTACCATCCGTATTTTGTGCCATATAGCCTTTAGGAGGCTTGTTCCAGCATAAACTAGTAAAGCTTATTGATTTGGGCTTTTGATACCTTAAGTGCCACTTATCTATATAATCTTTATTTTCTGAGTAAGTTATATTTTTTAAAGGATAAGCTTCTGAAATGCATTTTAATTCTTTTTTAATATCTCTTACTATATCTTCAGCATTCATTTCAACATTCTCAAATCTATTTTTATTTCTGGCTTTCGAAATACACCATATTATCAATCGTGGAATGGTGCACTTGAGCCATTTGTGTACTGAATCAAGATTTGGCCCCCTCATCCATTTAAGAATTCTATATTTAAGTATTTGATTTTTATGCTATATACTCGTTTCTTTTTCAAATATTTTTCATATCTTTGAAGCTATCCTCTCTTGTAAAAAAAAAGATGATCTATAGTTTCTATACTCGTATTGCAGCAGCTACACCTAGAGGCTAGGTTTATGCCTTTTTTTTTGTACACAAGTATCTATTGGAATGATGTTAGATAAATTTTTCCATAAAAATAAACATATTTTAGGCGGGTTATTGTTATTCCAACACCATTCAAATAAATTTTGAGTAGGCTTTATATTCCTAACCAGATTCTTGGTTGATTTTAAAGAAAATAAGCCTTTTTCATTTAATTTTCATTTCCAACCATATTTAGTAAGTATAGAGTGGTTGTCCACAACTTCTCTTTGCTTTACAGTTGTGTTTCCAAATTTGAGATTCATTATAAATCTTTTTTATCCTGTTAGTATCATTATTTGTTAGGTATTTTGCTCTCATATAGGATGCCCAAAAATTATTATTTACTTTTATTCTCTACCATCTCTTACAGGCCCATGCTTCAGCTATCTCTTCTAGCCTATGAAACCTAGACCCGCCTTTTCTTTAGGGTATCAGAGGTCTTTCCATTTAATCCAATGAAGATTTAGTTTGCCATTTTTGTTTCCCCAAAGGAAATTAGCCAATTCCCCCTCTATTTTTTTAGAAGAATTTAGGCGATTGCATACCCATTAGATTGTGCATTAGTAAGCTTTGAAGAACATGTGTTATGAGGGTAATTATTCCACTCATATTTAACATCCCAGTTTTCTAGCCCACAATTTTATGCCTAAGTTTAGTTAATAAGAAATCCAGATGCTCTGATTTAAATATACCTTCATATAATGGACAACCCAAATAAGTGAGAGCTCATTTTATATGGGAGAAGTCCGTGGTCTCTTTTAACCAATGTTCTAGACTAGGATGGACTTTATTTGATATTTTAAATTGACATTTATTTCTATTTAATACTAGATCCATTTCATCTTTCATAAATTAAATAATTTTAATTAAATTCTTTTTTGATCTATTATTTCCATTAGTGAATAAGATTATATCATCAGCATAAGCTAGATAATTAATTTGAGGAGTGTCTCTATATTGTTTAAACAAATAAATGTCTCCTTTATCTATTTTGGTTTTCAAGTTCACTATAAATAATTCCAAGTAAATGTTGAAGAAAGCAGGTGAAAGGAATTCTCCTTGCCTTAACCCTTGTGTGGGTTTAAACTCTTTCCCCTTTTCCCCATTTATAATAATCTTAAACCAAGTACTAGAGATACATCTAAATATTAAATCTATCCATGCTTATGCAAAGCCCATTTTTCTCATGGTAAAGCATAAACCTACTAATTTATTCTATAAAAGGCTTTCGATAAGACTAAATTGAAAATTACATTATGCCCTCTATAGTTAGAGGATAACACTTTTACGAGCTCTTTTGCCAGTCATATATTTTTCATGATCAATCTATTTTTTTAAATCCTGATTGTTCAATAGATATGATATTAGAAAGAAAAAGTCCTAGTCTATTTTGCAACAATTTTGTTAGCTACATAGAAAAATAGATAGATAGATAGATGGACAAATAGACAAACAGACAAACAGAGAAAAATACAGAAAGCCAGACAAATAAACAGATACACAGATATATAAACAAAAAGACACATAGACAGACAGACAAACAAACAAACAAATAGACAAATAGTCACATAGACACGCATGCAGACAGACAAACACATAGACACACACAGATAGATAGATAGATAGACAGATAGATAGACAGATAGATTGTATATAGATAAAGAGATAAACTGATAAACAAATAGATAGATAGATTGACAGATAGACCATATAGACATATAGATAGATAGGCAGATAAATAGGTAGACAGATAAATAGATAGATAGATAGATAGACATATGGATAGATAGACAGATAGAAAAATAGACAGATAGATTGATTGAGAGATAGACAGATAAATAGATAGAAAAATAGATAGATAGACACATAGATAGATAGAAAGATAGACAGAGAGACAAATAGACAGATAGACAAATAGATAACAAGACAGATAGACAGATAGAAAGAAAGATAGACTATAGATAGATTGATATATAGATAAATAGATAGATAGAAAGATATAAAGATAGATAGATATTTATATAGATAGACAAATAGAGAGACATATAGACACACATACAAATAGAAGACAAATAGATAGAAAGTAAGTAAGAAAAATAGATAAACAAACAGACACACTGATAGACATATATACAAATAGATAGATAAGTAGATAGATAAAGATATAAACCAATAAATAAATAGATAGATAAAGATATAGATAGATAAACCATATAGATAGATAAAGTGCGATAGATAGATAGATAGACAAATAGATAGATAAATAGATAGATAAATAGATAGACAAATTGATAGATTGATAGATAAGATAGTTAAAAAGATATTCACAGAGATAGCTAGACATATAGACATATAGACAAATAGACTGATAGATAGATAGACATATATACAAATAGAAAGTTAGAAATATAGTCATATTAATAAATAGATTGATAGACAAGTAGAAAGATAATGAGATAAACTGATAAATAGATAGATAAAGAGATATACCATATATATATATATAGATAGAAAGAGAGATAAATTAATAGATATACATATTAGAAACATAGACAGATAAAAAGATAGAAAGATAGATAGACAGATAGATAGATATGCAGATAGATAGATAGATAGATAGGCAGATAGACAGAAGGACAAATAAATAAATTTATAGACTTATAGATAGATAGATAGACAGATAGACAAACAAATAGATAGACATATTGATAAATAAACAGATAGATTGATAGATTGATAGCAAGATAGCCAAATAGCTAGATAGGTAGATATACAGAAGATAGATACATATATAGATATATAGATATATAGAATGATAGCCAGATGGATAGATTGGCAGATAGATAGATAGGTAGGTAGATATTTGATAGATAGATTGATCTATAGATAAATAGAGAGATAGTTACATAGATAGAGAGATAATAAGATAGATAAATAGATGGATGGATCGACCAATAGACAGACAAATATACAAATAGACAGATAGTTAGACAAACAGACACGTGAACAGACATATAGATAGACACACAGATAGATAGAAGTCTAACAGACAGACACATAGAAGGACACACACATAGACAGACAAACAAAGACATAAATAGAAACATAAATACATAGACAACCAGACGTACAAACACACAGAAACACAAATAGACATATAGACGGACAGAGACACAGACAGACAAATAGATAAAAAAATAGATAATTGATTGGTAGATAGAGGATAGACGTAGAGAGATATATATATAGAGAGATAAATAGATAGACAGACAGACAAATATACATATAGATAGATAGATACCATTGTAGATATATAAAAAGATAAACTGATAACAAATAAATAGATAGCCAGATAGATTGACCATGTAGATTAACAGACAGACGGATATACATAAAGATAAATAGATATATATATATATATATATATATACAGATAGACACATAGACAGATAGATAGATAAATAGACAAATAGACAGATAGACATATAGATATTTCGACATTTAGATAGATAAATAGATTGACGATAGACATATAGATAGATAGATATATAGGCTGATAGCCAAATAGATAGATAGATATAAATATAAGCAGATAGATAAGTAGATAGATAGATAAAAATCCATATAGATAAATAGAAAGAGATAGATAAATAGACAAATAAATAGATAGAGAGATAGATAGATATACAAATAGACAGATTAATAGATTGACATTTTGATAGATTGAAAGAAAGACATATATAAATATTGAAAGATAGATAGATTAACAGATAGACATATAGATAGTTAGACTATTAGAAAGATAGAAAGATAGGTAGATAACTAGATAGACAAATAGATAGATAGACAGATATACATATAGATAGACAGATAGATAGATAATCAGATAGTTAGATAGGCAGACATATAGATAGATATATTGATATATTGATAGATTGATAATTAGACATATAGGTATAAAGACTTATAGACATAAAGATATATTGGAAAATAGACAGATAGACTTATAGATAGATAGATAGATAGATAAGTAGACAGAGAGATAGATAACAAGATAGACATATATATAGATATATAGATAGACAGATTGATAGATAGAGACATATCACATAGACATTTAGACATATAAATAGAGGAGAAAGAGATAGATAGATATATAGAATGATAGAAAGAAGATTGATTGACAAAAAATAAAGAAATAGATAGATTTTCAGAAAGACAGACAGATAGATAAATAGATAGACATACAGATAGATAGATAGATAGATAGATAGATAGACAGATAGATAGATAGATAGAGAAATTGATAGATTGACTGATTGATAGTTAGATATATTCACATATAAACTATTAGTCAGATATATATATTGACAGATAGATAGATAGACATATAGACATATAGATAGATATACATATAAATAGATAGAAAGGTAGATACACAGACAGATAGACACATAGATAGATATATAGATAGACAGATATAGAGATAGACAGATCGACACATAGACACATAGACATTTAGATAGATATACATAAGAAAGAAAGATAGATAGACAGAAGATAGATAGACAAAAATAGAGAGATAGATTGTTAGAACAACAGATAGACATATAGACAGAAAGATAGATTGATAGATTGATAGAAAGACATAAAGATATATATTCTGATAGACAGATAGATAGATCAACAGATAGAATGATAGACATATAGACTGATAAATAGATAGATATATAGACAAATATACTAATAGACAGATAGATATGTAGGTAGGTAGATATCCATATAAATAATTAGACAAAAAGATAGATATATAGATAATCACATAGATAGAAAGATTGATAGGCAGATATAAATATATATAGATTGACATATAGACAAGTAGATAAAGAGATTTATTGATAAACAGATAGATAGATAGATAAATAGATAGACAAATAGACCATATAGATAGATATACATATAGACAAATAGATAGACACATAGACAGATAGACATATAGACAAATAGGCATATTGATAGATAGACATTTTGATAGATATACAGATAGACATATAGATAGATAAAAAGATATAAGGATAGACAGATAGACAAATAGACATATTGATAGATAGACATTTTGATAGATATACAGATAGACATATAGATAGATAAAAAGATATAAGGATAGACAAATAGATAGATAGATATATAGACTGATAGAGAGACAGATAGATAGAAATATAGATAGGTAGATAAGCAGATAGATAGATAGATATCCATATAGGTAGAGAGAAAGATAGATAAATAGATAAATAGACAAATAGATAGATAGAGAGATAGATAGATAGATAAATAGACAAATTAATAGATTGGCATTTTGATAGATTGACAGAAAGACATATAAATATAGAAAGATAGACAAATTGACAGATAGATAGATAGTTAGACTATTATAAAGATAGAAAGATAGGTAGATAACTAGATAGAAAAATAGATAGATAGACAGATAGACAAATAGTCAGATAATCAGATAATGAGATAAACAGACAGATAGATATATTGATATTTTGATAGATTGATAAATAGACATATAGATATATTGAAAGATAGACAAAGACTTATAGACAGACAGATAGATAGATGGATAGATTGATAGATTGATTGAAAGATAGATAAGTAGATAGAGAGACAGATAGCCAGATAGATAGATATATAGATAAATAGATAGATAGATTGATAGATAGAGACATAGTCACATAGACATTTACACATATAAATAGAAGAGAGAGAGATAGATAGATATATAGAAAGATAGAAAGAAGATAGATTTACAAAAAATAAAGAGATAGATTGTCAGAAAGACAAACAGATAGATAGACAGATAGACAAATTGATAGATTGACTGATTGATAGTTAGACATATTCACATATAAACTTAGTCAGATAGATATATTGATAGATAAACAAATTGATAGATAGACATATAGATAGAAAGATAGATAATTAGATAGATAGGTATATACATAGACAGATATATAGATAGACAGATATACATATAGACATATAGATAGAAGATAGATAACAAAAATAAAGAGATAGATTGTCAGAACAATAGATAGACAGATAGACAGCAACACAGATTGATAGATTGATAGAAAGACAAAGATATATATTCTGATAGACAGATAGATAGATTGACAGATAGATAGATCGACAGATTGAATGATAGACATATAGACTGAAAATAGATATATATATATATATATATATACACACAAACAAATATACTGATAGACAGATAGATATGTAGGTAGGTAGATATCCATATAAAAAGATAGACAAAAAGACAGAAAGATAGATAAACAGATAGATAGAAAGATAGATAGGTAGATAGACATATATACAGATTGACATATAGACAAATAGATAAAGAGATTTATTGATAAACAGACAGATAATAGATAGATAGACAAATAGACCATATCGATAGATATACAGATAAATAGATTGGCAGATAGATTGATAGATAGATAGAAAGATAGACAGATCGACATATAGACAGATAGATAAAGTTATACAAAGATATACAAATAGATAGATTGATAGACAAATAGATAGATTGACAAATAGACATAAACAGATATAAAGATAGACAAATAGATAGATAGAAATATAGACAAATAGATAGATAGACAGATAGATATATAAATAGATAAACAGATAGATAGATAGTTAGACATATACATAAATAGACAGATACAAATATAGTCTGATAATTAGATAGAAAGATAGACAAGTAGATAAATAAAAAGTTAAATAGCAAAATAGATATAAAGAAAAAGAGATAGATAGAGAGACAATATAAATCGATAGACAGATAAAAAAAGAGATGGATAGACAGGTAGACAGATGGACAGATAGAAAGATAGATAGATAGAGAGATAAACAGATGACACATATACAACTAGAAAGATAGATTGATTGATATGTATATAGATATACAGATAGATAGATATACATATACACAGATAAAAAGATAGATAGATAGATAGACAGATAGACATATTGGCATATAGATATAAGATAGACGGACAAAAATATACAAATAGACAGGTTTTCAGATAGACAGATACATTAATAGATAGATAGATAGAAGACATATAGATAGATATACAGATAGTACGATACATTGCCAGTCAGATAGATAGATAAATAGAAAAATAGATATGTACATAGATAGATAGACAAATATACAAATAGATAGATAGAATGATAGATAGATAGAATGATAGATAGATAGCTAGATAAACAAATAAACTAATAGACAAATAGACAGACAGACAGATAGATATATAGATAGACAAATAGACAGATAGATAGATACACAAATACATAGATAGACAGAAGATAGATTGATAGAATGATAGTTAGACAGATAGACAGATAGACAGATGATAGATGATATACAGATACATATACACAAATAGACCGATAGAAAGATAGTCAGATAATTAGATAGACAGATAGACAAGTAGATAGATACCGAGATAAACCACAAACCAGAGAGATAGAAAGATAGACCATATAGGTAGATAGACATATAGACAAATAAACAAATAGACAGTTTGACATATGGACAGATAGACAGATATATAGATAGACAGATATATAGACAAACAGATAGATAGACATATAGATAGATTGACAGATAGATAGATAGATAGACACATAGACATATATATAAATAGATATATAGATTGGTATATAGACAGATAGACAGACAGATAGAAAGATAGACAGATAGATAGATAGGAAAATAGACAAATAGATAGATAGACAGAAAGATAGATAAATAGATGGATAAATAGATAGATCAACAGATAGATAGTTAGACATATAGATCGAAGACAGATAGACAAAAATAAAAAGATAGACTAATTGTCAGATAGACACTTAGACAGACAGATAGATAGAAGACAGCTAGATAGATATACATATAGTGAGATACACATATAGATAGATAGATTGATAGATATATAGATAGACATATACATAGACAGATATATAGATACATAGATAGATAGATAAATAAATAAATAGACAGATCGACATATAGATTGATAGAATAATATATAGATAAATAGGTAGATAGATATATAGATTGATAGATGGATAAATAGATAGACAAATATATAGATAGATAGATAGATATAGAAATGAACATATAGACACACACACACACACACACACACACACACACACATATATATATATACACACATACAAAAGACAGATTGATAGATAGAAAGATAGTCAGATAGATTGATAATATAATAGACAAATAGATTTATAGATAGATAGATAGGTAGATTGGTAGATAGATAGATAGATATAATGATAGATAAATAGGTATATAGCCAGATAGCCAGATAGACATATACACAGATAGATAGATATATAGATAGGCAGATAGATAGATAGATATGTAGATTGATTGATATATATATCAATCTATAGATAGATAGATAGATATATAGATAGATAAATAGATAGTTGGACAGACAAACAGTCAGACAAAAAGATAGATAGATATACACATAGACACACAGTACTACAAGAAAATTTCTATTTAGCAAGGAAAATTTATTTAGATAAATAATTCCTAGCTATTTTATAAGGGATTAGCTTGGGAATAGCAAGAGATGTTAGCTTTTATATTGAATTACAAATTTGTGATGGATATTTGACAGATTAGAAATGAAAATTTTTGATTGAAAAATGTCTCTGGCTAATATTATCGTAGATTTTCACATAAAAATGGTGACAATTTTAGCAACGACTTTAGCGACAAATTCTTCATAGCTAATTAGATCGAGATAATATCCATCGCTAAATAATTATCTGAAAAATATTTTGTATGATTATTTATTAATTGCAAGTGATTAATCTTTAAATAAAAAATTTCATAAAATATATGCATTTAGCTAGGTAAATTTCTCTAGCTATTTGCACCTGAGATTATTTTCGTTGCTAACTTATACTAATTTTTTTATTTATATATATATATATTTGTTTTGATTATTTGATGTAATTTTGTATATTAAAGGGTTTTCCTAGTATATGGAAGAGAGATCCTTGAAAGACATCTCCTCATATAATTATAAAAATATGATATTATTAAAAAATAATTTTAAAAATTTATAAAATGAATAACAATTTATTTTAATAAAGACTAAAATAATAGTTTTAATGATTATAAAATTTTAAAAAAAATTATAAAAAATATATTTCTAAATCTTTTATAATGAAATTTAAATATTTATATTAAAATACATTAAATAATTAATTATATAATTAAAATCATTTTTTGAGATATTTTAATAAATAAATGAACATACATAAAAATTAATACTAATAAAAATCTAAAATAATTAATTGTATGATTAAATAAAAAATATTTACAAAAATATCTGAATTAACGAATAAATAAGTAAATATTTATATTATTTAAAACTAAAAAAATATTTTTATGATTATAGGAAACTTTTAAAAAATAATTACTACAATATTTGAAAATTTTGAATTATAAAAAAAATTTTAAATTTTCATAAAATTTTTTAAAAAATAAATTGATATTTAAAGATAAATACATAGATGTTTTAATTACATAAAAAAATTGATAATTTTTTAAAAAAATATCTCCATGTTGTTATTAAAAGAACACTTCAAGTAATTTTTTAGGGTTTAAAAAGTGTTATTTAAAATATTACTAATGATATTTTTTTGTAGTAAATAAAAATTTAATTTGCCCCTAAGTTGATTTGAATTCCAGTTTTATTTTTTGCCCCTACTGAAATTTATAAGAATTAAACAATTGAGTATAATTTTTACTGTTAGCTTTTAATATTCCACTTTTATTAAAATAATAAAGATAACTTTTTTTAATGATCTTTTCACTTTAAGTAATATTCTGAATTTTATAAATTATAAATTATATCAAATAAAATGAAATATTATGCCTTTAAAATTATTTCATATTATTTTCATAAACAATAATATGAATTCAAAAAAATTTTATAATCATAGTATATATATATATATATATAATGTATGTATGTATGTATGTATATATTTTCATGAAATACTATTTTTTAATATCATACTATTTTTTTTATTTATGAAAAAAAATTATAAATTTATCCATAAACTCTAAATAATATGAAATGTTAAAAATTTTGTATAGGTATACAATTATATAATTTATTTATGGTTATGTTAAATAATATGTTTATTTAATTAATGAAATAATATGAAAAATTGATTACCAATTATTGGTTTTCATGGTTATTAGTAATTTTTTTCTTCATTTTTATTGCCATTACTAAATTTTTTTTCTGAAATTCATTTCATTAATAAATAAATAATATAAAAAAAATTAACCATTAAAATTTCATTAACTATCAATCATAAATTTTTTTATTTATTAAATAATATCATTTATGGTTAAATATAAATGTATTTCATTTTTTTAATATAAATTAATAAATTTTTATAATATTATTTTAATTTTTAATTTTTAATTTTTAATTTCTCTTTTTTTTCTATATATTTACATCCATTTTTTTATTTGAGTTTTCTTGAAATATAAAAATACTAGGTCAAGGCATTCAAGCACTTAACCAATTTTTCTTATCTTTGCGAAGTGAATAATCTCAAGTGTTTCAAGTCAATACCTATTACGAAGAATGTGGTAACTATGCTTGTTAAATTCTAAAATCTTTATGACAGTTTGGCGAACATTATGAATTTTATTGGAAATTAGTTGTCTTCTTCGCGAATTCATGGCTTCATGGTTTTTGTTGCATTATAATGTTCGTAGACATGGTTAATCAAAGCTTCATATCATGAATCAGTTAGAAGCATAATAATAGACTCGTGTATCCGTGTCACTGATAATGGCATAGTAACTGTTAATATAAAAGTAAGCACATGCGAGTTCTGATTCATTTCTCTCCAAACACCTTGAAAGTTTTTTGCATGTTTGCTGATTCTAATCTTCATCTTCTATTTACAGGTATTCTTAATTTTCACGCTATACAATACTTTAAATTACCATGATCAACTTTAGGTATGAATCATTTTAATGCTATACAGGTCTTCTACATCCCTATAACTATAACTACAATCATTCTATGCATTTCAGAGCTAATAGTTCAGGTGATGAGGCTATATGGATTTGTTCTCTGCTTAGTTCTGTATTAAAGGAGTGCCCAAATCTAGCAAAGGATTTTGCGTCCATTTCTAATAGGAAATGGCCCCCCTTAAGGTATCTTTCCAACAACATTTCTCTATAATTGTACTCTTCTTGGCACACAGTGTTTCTTGTTCATCATTGCCTTGTGATTTTATCCTCCTAGATTGCGTGTTTCAAAAAAAAATTAGCCATAAAAGATTTGTAGAATGTTCCACGATGTTTAATGCAGATGCATTGACGTTCGATGTGATTGCACGCCTTGGAAAATATTTGGTTGTCAGAATGGTAATATCTAGCCTTTATTTCAACTCCTTAGCATGTTTTAAATGTGGCTGTGAGTTTAAATTATGCTAAGTATGAGCACCAAATATTACATGGTTGTGAATTTTCAAGGAAGCAAAGGATTGTGGTAGATATATTGATATAAATAGATATAAAGATTGTAAGATAGATAGATATACAGATAAATACATAGACAGATAGACAGATATACATATAAACATATAGACTAATAGACAGATTGACATTTTAGATAGATAGATAGATAGGGTGATAGATAGATAGATACAAAGATAGGTAGATAGATACAAAGATAGTTAGATAGATAGATAGGCAGAAAGACATAAAGATAGATAGACAGACAGATAGATAGAAGATAGATAGACAGATAAATAGATAGTAAGATAGACAGACTAATAGACTGATAGATAGATAGATTGATTGATTGATTGACAGATAGACAAATAGACAGATAGACAGATAGCCAAATAGACAAGTAGATAGATAGATAGACAAATAGATAGTAGACAGATAGACAGATATACATATAGTTAGATAGATAAATAGATAGACAGACAGACAGACAGATAGACAAAAAGAGTGATAGATAGATAGATATATATATATATATATTTATTTATTTATTTATATAGATAGATAGACAAATAGAGAGATAGACAGATAAACACATAAACAGATAGAAAAATTGATAGATAGACATATAAAGTAACAGATAGATAGATATTTAGATATATATATATATATATATGTGTGTGTGTGTGTGTGTGTGTGTGTGTGTGTGTGTGTGTGTGTGTGTGTGTTTAAAAAAAGATAGATAGATAAATAGACAGACAGACAGATAGAAAGACAAATAGATAGAAAGACAGACAAATAGACCAAAAGATAGATATATAGATAGATAGATAGGCATACAGAAAGATAGATAGATTGACATATAGACAAATAGATAGATAGATAGATAGACAGATAGACAGATAAATATATATATATATATATATATATATATATATTATTTAGCATATAGACAGATGACATATATATA
>JAREIK010001373.1:170787-375208 GCA_029783825.1 Sapria himalayana
TAATTATCTATCTATTTATCTGTCTGTTTATCAATTTATATATCTGTCTGTCTATCAATCAATCAATCTGTCTATCTATCTATCTATTAGTTAGTCTAGATACCTATCTATTTATCTCTCTATTTTACTATCTATCTATTTGTCTATCTATTTGTTATTCTATATGTCAATCAATCTTACTGACTATATGTGTATCTTTTTCTCTATTTATTTGTAAATCTATCTATCTATTTATCTATCTGTATGTGTATTTGTATCGCCTCTTTGTCTATATATCTTTGTGCCTATCTATTTGTCTATATGTCTGTTGATTTTTTTCTATCCGTCTGTCAATCTATCTTTTTATATGTCTATCTATTTTTCTATATATTTGTCTGCATATATGTCTGTCTAACTATCTGTCATTCTGTCTATCTGTCTACTTGTTTATCTATTTATCTATCTATCTTTCAGTTTATCTATCAATCTGTCTATCTGTGTGTCTATCTGTAAATATAACTATGTATCTATATATATATATATATATAACTATCTATCTGTCCATCTACCTATCTATGTTTCTATCTATCTGTTTATCTATCTAACTATCTATCTATCTATTTATCTGTCTATCTATCAATCATACTTTCTATATATATGTTTGTCAATCAATCTATCTATCTTCTATTTGTTTATTCTTATATCTATTTGTTTATCTATCTGTGTGGCTATCTATCTATGTACTTGTGTATATATCTATCTATCTATTTTTTTGTCTCTATATCTATCTGTCTATCAATCTGTCTATCTGTGTATCTATTTTTCTTACCTCATTGTCTATATATCTATGTGTCTATATATAATAATACATATATTTGTCTATCTATTTGTCTATCTATTTTTATGTCTATATATCTTATTATATCACTGTATATCTATCTGTCTATCTATTTATTTATATGTCTGTGTATTTGTATGTCTATCAATTTATTTGTCTGTCTGTCTATCTATTTGTCAATTTCCATGTCTACCAATCTATCTATCTTTCTTTCTTTATATATGTGTGTCTATTTAATTCTCTATCTATCTATCAATATATCTATCTTTTTGTCTATGTATCTCTATAACTATCTATCAATCAACCTATCTATTTATCTATATATATATATATCTATCTATCTATCTATATCTATCAATCTATTTGTCTGTCTATCTATTTTTCTATCTATTTTTCTATCTATTTTTCTATCTATTTTTCTATCTATTTTTCTATCGCCTACCTATTTCTCTAAATATTTGTCTATCTATCTATTTTTGTCTGTATTGAATCTTTCTATCTATCTATTTGTCAATCTATCTATATATCTTTCTTTCTATCTATTTGTCAATCTATTTATATATCTTTCTATCTATCAAGTTTTCTATCTAAATATTCATCTATGTGTCTATCTATATGTGTGTCTATCTATTTAACTATCTATCTATCTGTTTGTCTATCTGTTTATCGGTCTGTCTGTCTATCTATCTATCTATATGTCTGTCTATCTAATTGTCTATCTGTATAAATATTTGTATGTCTATCTGTCTATATATCAGTCTATATATCTACCTATGAATCTGTCTATATATCAGTCTATATATCTACCTATGAATCTGTCTGTCTATTGGTCTGTCCATCTATATGATTATTTTTTGTCTATCTGTCTATCTATCTGTTTGTCTATCTGTCTATCTATATTTTTGTTTATATGTCTATCTATCCATCTTTCTATTTATCTTTTTATCTATCTGTTTATATGTCTGTCTACTATCTGTCAATCTCTATATCTATCTGTATTTCTATCTTTCAGTCTATCTATCTATCTACATGTCTATCTATCTATCATGTTGTCTATCTATATGTCTATTTATCTATCTCTCTTCTTATCTATATGTATGTCAATCTATCTATCTATTTACAAACAATATGTTTATCTATCTATCTTATAATTTATATGTATGCCTAACTATCTATCTAACTAACTAACTATCTATGTATCTATCTGTCTATCTGTCTGTATATATATCTGTCTATCTGTCTGTCTATATATCTGTCTATCTATCTTTCTATATGTCTGTCTATATATCTGTCTATCTATCTTTCTATCTTTCTATCTGTCTGTCTATCTATCTATCAATCTATATGTCTATCAATATGCCTATATATCTCTCTATATATCTGTCTATCTTTATGTTTGTCAATTTGTCTATATATCTATATATCTATATATCTATCTTTCAATATATCTGTTTGTCAATCTGTCTATTTAATTAAATGTTTATATATTTATAAATCTGTATGTCTATCAATCTGTCTATCTTTCTATTAGTATATCTATTTATATATATCTGAGTCTATGTGTCTATCTATATATACGTTTATATTTCTATCTAGTTGTCTTTCTATCTATCTTCTATTTATCTATTTATCTATCTGTCTGTCTATCTGTCTATCTATCTATCTATATGTGTCTATATATCTATCTATCTATCTATCTATATATCTATCTATTTGTCTATCTATGTATATTTCTATCTGTGTGTCTATCACTCTATTTATTTGTTTGTCTTTCTACTTATCTCTCTATCTGTCTATATGGCTGTTAATCTATCTATCTATTGATTTTTCTATTTGTTTATATATTTGTATGTCTATTTGTATGCCTATTTTTCTTTCGATCTATATATGTATCTGTCTGTCTATCCGACTATCTATGTTTCAGTTTATCAATCTATTTATCTGTTTGTCTATATGTCTATTTATCTGTTTGTCTGTGTCTCACATATCTTTCTGTCTATCTATCTATCTATCTATATGTATGTCTATCTTTTTATCTTTTCATCTGTTGATTTATGTATCTATTTATTAACCTATCTGTCTATATATATATATATATATATATATATATATATATATATATCTTTCTATCAAGTTGTCTATTTATTTGTCTATCTGTATGTCTAATTGTCTCACATATCTATTTATCGATCTATCAATCTATCTATATATCTTTCTATATTTTTGTCTATTTATTTGTCTATCTATTTGTCATCTATTTGTATATTTGTCTATCTATTTGTCTATATATTTATCTGTCAAACTATCAGTCTATCTAGCTATGTATCAATCTATCTATCTATTTGTCTATATGATTATTTATCTAAATGTCTGTCTATATATTTATGTATATATCTATCTATTTAACTATCTATGTGTCAATATATCTATTTGTCTATATGTTTGTTTATCTAATTGTCTATATGTCTGTCTATTTGTCTGTCTTTCTATTTGTCTGTCTATCTATATGTTTATCTATTTATCTATCTTTATATCATCTGTCTATTTGTTTATCTATCGATATGTTTGTCTATTTGTCATCTATCTGTCTATCTAATTTTTTATCTATATATCTATCTATTTGGCCGTCTATCTGTCTGCCTATTTGTATGTCTATATGTTTGTCTATATATCTGTCTATATATTTATCTATCTATATTTCTGTCTATCTATCTATTTATCTATTTATTTATTTGTCTCTCTGTATAATTATTTGTCTATCATTCTGTCTATCCATCTATTTACTATCTATCTATCTATTTGTCTGTATATCTACCTGTCTATCTATGTATATATTTGTCTATCTATCTATCTATATTTCTTTCTATTTGCATGTCTATCTATCTAAATATCTATCTATTTATATGTTTATCTATCTATTTGTCAATTTATTTGTGTATCTCTCTCTTTCTATCTATCTGTTTATGTGTCTATTTATTTGTTCGTCTATCTCTCTTTCTATTTGTGTGTCTATTTGTCTGTTTATCTATCCATTTATCTTTCTATTATCTATCTGCTATCAATATGTCTATGTGTTAGTCTATCTGTATATTTGTCTATATGTTTATCTATATATCTAACTACCTTCTATTTGTCTGTCTATCTATCTATGTATCTATTCATCTATCTGGCTGTCTATTTGTCTTCTATCTTTCTATCTATTTGCCTATCTATCTATTAGTCTATCTGTCTATCTATCTATCTTTCTATCTATTTGTCTTTTGGATATCAATCTGTCGCCTATTAGTCTATCTATGTGCATGTCTTTTAGTATATCTCTCTATCTATCTATCTTTTTAACTATTTGTCTGTATATCTATCTGTCTATCTGTCAACAATCTATCTATCTATCTATTTGACTATCTATCTGTCTATCTTTCCTATCAATATGTCTATCTATATGTCTGTCTATCTATTTGTCTATATGTCTGTCTATCTGTCTGTCTATCTATTTATCTATCTATCTATATGTCTGTCTAACTATCTATCTATTTTTCTATCTGTCTATCAATCTATTTATCCATTTTCTGTTTATCTATCAGTCTATATATATATATATATATATATATATATATATATATATATATATATCATTCAATCTATTTATCTTTCTATTTATGTGTCTGTCTATTTATCTATAGTCTATCTATTTGTCTATCTATCTATTTATCTTTATTTCTTTCTATCTATGTCAATCAATCTATCTATCTATCTATATGTTTCTCTATCTCTATATCAATCTATTTTTCAATTTGCTTGTCTAACTATCATTTTATATTTAAAAATATATGTCTATCTGTTTATCGAACTATCTATCTTCCTTTCTTTCTATATATCTGTCTATCTGTCTATATATGTGCCTATCTGTCTATCAACTATCTATCAGTCTATTTGTGTGATTATCGGTCTATCTATTTGTCTATTTATCTGTTTAAAGATCTATCTACCTATCAGTCCATATATCAGTCTATCTGTCTATTTATCTATATGTAAGTCTATCTGTATATCTATCTGATTGATAATCTATCTGTCTATCTATTTATCTTTCTATCTGTCTATCTATTTGATTGTTTATCTATCCGTCTATCTTTCTATCTATCTTTCTATCTATATGTCTATTTATCTATTTATCTATCCATCTATCTCTATGTCTATCTATCAGTTAGTCTATTTGTCTATCTTTCTATCTATCTGTCTATCTATTTGCCAATTTGTCTATCTATTTATCTGTCTATATTAGAGGTGTCAAACGGGTCGGGCCGGCCCGGCCCAGCACGAGGCACGGCACGGTTCGGCCGTGCCTGGGCCGGCCCGGCACGATAAAAAAACGTGCCCGGGCCCGTGCCCGGGCCCGGGCGAACAAACCACGTGCCGGGCCGTGCCCGGCACGGCTCGTGCCTTGGCACGGCACGCCGGCCCGCGTGCCTGCGTCGTGACTCGTGAGTCGCGACTCACGAGTCACGACTCACGGTCACGACTCACTGAGTCGTGACTCGTGACCCAACCGGGCCCCGCCCCCGGTAAAAAGACCGCGGGTCGGGTCCAAACAAACTCGACCCGCCCCGCCCCGCCTGCCCTGCCTTGCCGTGCGCCCGTGCCCGAGCGGGCCGGCACGGCACGGCACGGCCTTGCCGTGCCCACGGGCCGTGCCGTGCCCGAATTTAAAAAACCGTGCCGTGCCGGGCACGGCACGGAAGCACGGCTGGGCACGTGAAAAACGGGCCGTGCCGTGCTGGGCCGGCCCGTTTGACACCTCTAGTCTATATATATATATATATCTATCTATCTATCTTATTTTTTCCGCCTATATGTATGTCTATGTATTATCCATCTATCTGTCTATTTGTCAGTCTATCGGTCTATCTATTTATCTACCTGTCTATCTATTTATCTATCTATCTACGTGTCAGTCTATCTGTCTTTCTATAGTCTGCCTATTTGTCTGTCTATCTATTTATCTATCTATCGATCTATCTACCTATTTCTCTATCTATCTATTTATATCTTTGTTTATCTATCTTTATATCTAAATTTTTATTTATCTACCTATCTGTTTATCTATCTATCTGTCTGTCTCACTCTATATCTATTTGTTTTTTATTTGTCTAATTGTCTTTATATCTATCTATCTATTTTATACCTGTCTATCTTTATGTCTATTTGTATGTCTACTTGTCTATCTATTTTTTTTGTCTATATATATCTATACCTTTCTGTCTATATGACTATCTATTTGTCTGTCTATATGTTTATATGTCTGTTTGTTTATTTGTCTATCTATCTATATATCTATTTATCTATATAATTGTTTGCCTATATGTCTTTCTAATTGTATTATATCTATCTTTTTATCCGTCTATCTACCTGCCTATCTATCTGTCAGTTTATCTATCTATCAATTTATCTGTCTATATGTCTATATATCTATTAGTCTATCTGTCTTTCTATCTATTTGTCTTTCGATCTATCTGTGTATCTATCTTTCTTTCTTTTGTTCTGTTTATCTATTTGTCTATTTATCTATCTATCGATCTGCCTGTCTATCGAACTATCAATTTATCAATCTATCTTTCCTTCTATCTATCTATTTTTTTATTAATCTATCTGTGTATATGTTTGTCTATCATTTTGTCTATGGGTTTATCTATATGTCTATCTATTTGTATGTCTATCTATCTGTATGTCTATTTATCTATCTTTATGTGTATTTATCTATCTATCTGTCTATCTATCTATCTATTTATCTATCTATCTATCTGTCTATCTTTTTATCTTACTATCTCTAAGTCTACCTTTTTGTGTATCTATCTATCTGTCTATGTGTCTATCTATCTATCTATCATTTTATCTATCTATCTATTTATTTAACTATCTGTCTGACTATATGTGTGTCTATATGTCTATCTATCTTTCTGTCTAACTATTTGTCTATCTATTTGTCTATCTATTTATCTATCTGTCTGTCTATCAATCTATCTATTTATGTCTATCTGTCTGTCTATCTGTCTATCTGTTTGTATATCTATCTATCTCTCTCTCTATCTTTGTCTATCACTCAGTTTGTATATCTATCTATCTATCTGTTTATCTATTTGTCTATCAGTCTATCTATATGCCTATCTATCTATCTATCTGTATATCAGTTTGTTTATCTGTCTATCTAAATATATGTATATTTGACTACCTATTTGTCTCTCTATCTGTCTCTTTATCTATATATCTATAAGTCTATCTATCTAAATGTCTATCTGTGTATCTATATGTCTGTCTATCTAAGTACCTATTTGTCTATCTATCTGTCTATCTATCTATGTCTATCTTTTTATCTATCTATCTATATGTATATCTGTCAATCTATCTGTCTAAATATCTATCTGTCAACCTGTATGTCAAAATGTTTATCTATCTGTCTATCTATCTGACTGACTATTTGTCTATCTATCTGTCTGTCTATATGTCTATCTATCTATCTATCTGTCTTTCTATCTGTCTATCTGTTTGTCTATCTGTGTATCTATCTATTTGTTTGTCCATCTGTGTATTTCTTTGTCTATCTAATTGTCTATCAATCTATCTATTCTTATCCCTCTCTATCTATCTATATGGTTATCTTTATATCACTCTATCTATCTATATGTCTATCTCTCTTTATATCAATCTATCTGTCTGTTTATATCTCCATCTATCTCACTTCTATCTGTTTATCTATATGTCTATTTATCTATCCATCTACCTCTCTATCTATTTGTCTATCTGTCTATCTATCTATTTCTTAGTCTATATCTCTATTTATTTGTGTTTCTATCTATCTATCTATCTATCTATCTTCTATTTTGTTTGACTATCTATCTCTCTATGTATTTGTCTATATTCATGTCTATCCGGCTTTCTATTTATGACTTTTAATCTCTCAATCTTTCTGTCTTTTTAATTGTTTATCTATCTATCTTTCTATCTGTCTACCTGTCTATCTATCTATCTGTCTGTCTAATTATTTATCTATCTATATGTTTGTCTATCATTTGATCTACCTATTTGCCTATCTATCTGTCCATCTTTTTATCTATTTGTTTGTCTATCTGTATGTCTATCTACCTATCTATCTATATGTCTATCTGTCTCTCTATTTGTTTGTCTATTAGTCTGTATATTTGTCTGTCTATATATCTATCTATCTATTTCTCTATTTGTCACTCTATATATTTGTCTCTTTGTCTGTCTATCTATCTGTCTGTTTATATGTCTGTCTATATGTCTGTCTATCTATTGTTCTATCGATCCATCTATTTTTCTATTTATCAGTCTATCTATCTCTCTCTCAATCTATCTATATATCTATCTATCTATGTATCTATCTATCTATTTGTTTGACTTTCTGTATGTCTATGTGTTACTCTATCTATCTATCTTTCTTTCTATCTGTCTATATGTCAGTCAATATGCCTATATATGAATGTATATCTATATATTTAACTAATTTATATGTTTATCTGTTTGTCTATCTATTTGTCTAGCAGTTTGTCTATTTATTTATTTATCTATTTGTTTGTCTGTCTATCTATCTGTTTGTTATCTGTCTATCTATCGGTTTATCTGTTTGTTTGTTTATGTATCTATCTATCTATGTGTTTGTCTAATTATCTCATTACAAGAAAATCTCAGTTTAGCTAGAGAAATTTAGCCAGGTAATAATCCCTAACTAAATAGTGAGGGGTAGCTAAGGAAAAGCAAGGGATTTTCGATGTAACAATGAAATAAACATATACGATGTATTAGTATTGGAAATTGTCGATTTAAAAATTTCCATCAATTTTAACGATGAATTCACCGATAGATATTCTTTAGCTAATTTAGCGACAGAATTAGTGTCGGTTCTTCCCTAACTAATTAGATCGAGACATATTTCGTCGCTAATTTTTTCGTAAATTTCCGCACAATCAAAAGACGAAAAATTTAGTGACAAAATTAACGATGAATTATCCCTAGCTAATTAGATCGAGACATGAGCAATTGCTATTTATTTCATAAATATCCGTACAATGAAAAGCGGAAAATATAGTTATGGAATTAGCGATTGATTATTCCTAGCTAATTAGATCAAGACATAATTCGTCACTAATTTTTTCTTAAATTTCCTCGCAATAAATGTGGAAAATTTAGCAACGGACTTAGCGACGGATTATCCCTGGCTCGTTAGATCGAGGTATAATTTGTGGCTAATTTTTTTCGTAAATTTCCGTGCAATAAAAAGTGAGAAATTTTGCGACGAAATTAGTTACGAATTTTTCCTAGCTAATTAGATTGAGACATTATTCATCGCTAAATAATTATCTGAATTTTTTTTCTATTTTATATTTTATTACAAGCGATTATTCCTTAAATGAAAATTTTCATAAAATATATAGATTTAGCTTTGGATTTTTCCCTAGCTATTTGGGTTGGGAATAAGTTATGTCACTAATATTTAATTATTTATTTTTTTTATATTATGTTTTAATATTTTATGTAATTTTCAATATTAAAGGTATGTCATGGCCTATGTATGGATAATTCTTGAAAGACACATTCACCTCATATAATTATAAAATATGATATTTTTTAAAAATTTTTAAAATTATATAAATACAAATAAAAATTTATATTAATAAAGACGAATACTAATTATTATTATTATAAAATTTTTTAAAACCTATAAAAATTATTTTTTTGAAATATTTAGTTATGATAATTAAATATTTTTATGAAAAAACATTAAATACTTAATTATATAATTATAATCTTTTTTTAAAATAGTTTAATTAATAAATGAACAAACATAAAAAGTTCTACTACTAAAAAGGTAAAATAATTAATTGTATGATTAAATTAGAAAATTATAAAAATATCTGAATTAACTAATAAACAAGTAAATATTTATATTTTTTAAAATAAAAAAAAATATTTTAAAGGTTATCGTAATATTTTAAAAAGATATTTACTAAAGATTTTAAAATTTAGAAAAAAAAATTCAAATTTTTCATAAATTTAAAAAGAAAATAAATTGATATTTAAAGATAAATACATGGATATTTTAATTACAGGCAAAAAATGATGATGTTTTAAAAAATAAATAACTCACTGTGATTATTAAAAAAAAACTTCAAGTGTTCTTTTAGCGTTTCAAAAAAGTTATGTAAACTATTACTAATAAATTTTTTTGTCCTAAAAATACTTAATTATTATTTGGCCTATAAACACTTGTAAAAAGTACTACCAAACTGACACTAAGCTGATTTTAATTCAAATTTTATTTTTTGTCCCTACTCAAATTTATAAAAATTAAACAATTGAGTAATATCTTTACTATTAAATTATAATATTCTTTTTTTTATTAAAATAATAAATATAAAATTTTTTATTGATCTTCTCAGCTTTAAATAATTTTTGTAATTATATAAATTTTAAATTATAACGTATAATATGAAATTTTATTCTTTTATAATTATTTCATATTATAACCATAAAAAATAAATTGAATTCGTAAATTTATAACCTTAATATATATGTGTGTGACTATTGTGTGTGTGTGAAATACTTTATTATTATATATTAGTATTTAATTTATTTATGAAATAATATCAATTATGGTTAAAAAAAATCAATTTCATTTTTTTATTTAAATTATTTAATTTTTATAATTTTAGTTTATTTTTATATTTTGTCTCTTTTTTTAATAAAAAAGAGACAAATTCAATCACTTAATTCTGTGAAAAAAAAAATACTAAGGAAAATTCAATCACAAACAATTTTTTTATCATTCGAAGTGGAATAGAGGAGAAGTGAAACTAGACTTGAGGAGCAACCTACAAATTCGACCTCTTCTTGGTACCAGGTAATATTATCATTGCACTTCTCCTTCAAAATACTATATACATTTTTCTGTCTCTCTTAATTTCATTACCAATGGCATAGTTTGGTTTATACAAAATATTCAGTTTTTCTTTTTTTATTTTTTTCCCCAATTTTCTTCTTCTTTCTTCTATTTTTACATCACTTATATTATTTTTACTCTCCACCATTATGAAACAACAAATAGTTAATATAAACTTTGTTCTTTTACTGTTTAAATTTTTATGGTTTTATAGATTTACAATACAAAATGTATGCATTTTTTTTTCTGGTTCTGTAACTTTATAAAAATAAATTATGCTTAATTTTTTCTACTTTTGTAACTTAAGAAAAAACAAAATAATTGTTTATGAGTTCTATTTTTGTTGTCTCCAAAAATATTATAAACAGATAACATTATTTATAAAGTTTTATACATTTAGATAATAATATGATATTATATATAAATGTCTATACTTTAATATATATAAACGTATTATATTATATATAAACATTGATATGTTTATATAAACATATAAATGTACTATATAAATATTTATACATATGTATAAATGTTTATAAATATTTATACAACAGTTACATAAAACTATACATTTTTATTTTTTTTATATAACATATAAAATGTTTATACATATATGTAAAGTTGTATATAACATGTACATTTTTATATAAATATAAAATATTTATAATGTTTATATAAATGTGATATATATACTATATAATTTATATAAAAGTTACATATATATAATTATATATATGTAATATTTATAAAAATATTTTATATGCAACATTATATCTAAACACTTGTATATTTATAAAAGGGTTAAGTATTTTTTTAATGATTAATTTTTTAATGTTTAATGGATTTCAAATCACCGGAAAGTATGCTAGCTTTTAAAGTTGTTTATATATTTATTGTTTAATGCTTACTCTTCATCGCTTATCTAATATGCAGGAGCATTTTATTTGAGGTAATGGTTTCTACCCTTACTCAGCAAAATGAAACCTAAAATGTGATTTTCACGTTGTCAAATAATTGAATGTCCTGTCCCATTATATTTTTTAAGGTTTTTCTAAATATCTTATTGCAGGTTTTTATGATGCGAATGTGTAATATTTTTCTTTAGTATTGTGTGTTCCAGATTATTATAAAATTAAAACCGAACTCATATTAGAGTAGAATTCAATAACAAACAATATTATGACATTAAATTTTGCAAAATCATGACATAATGATTTGAGTGAAGTAGAATTTAGCATGGTTTGCATTAAATCAAAATGTTGTAAGGAATTTAGTAATCTAACACCCTTCATTTGTTATATTTGCTACTAAACTATAGGCGTATAATAATATATAAATATTTGTATAACTATATAAAACTCTAAATAATTTAATATAACTATATTAGTAACCATGTATTCATATATATAAATCTTTATATTTGTTTATAACATTGTATACATTTATGTATAACTACATATAACTACTTGTATGAATATATATGTATGTGTATATATATGTATAACTATATGTTTAACTATATGTTTAACTATATATAACTATATATACTATAAGTATAATAACATATAACTATAAATATTTCTATCATACTATATGTTTATCTATAAAAACTATTTACATAACTATATTTAATATATTATTTACATCATATATTAAATATACATTTTTTTATGTTAATATATAAAAATGTATTTTACTATATCTATACCTATACATAACTATATGTATAAATATATAAAATTATATGAAAGAATAGATATACCTACATGTATCAATATATATTTAACTATATGTGTAACTATATGTATAACCACATGTAACTATATTTATAATTACATGTATAACAACATACAACTTTATGTTTAACTATATGTGTATAATTATATAACACTCTATATAATTAAATATAATTATATTTGTAACTATGTATACATATATGTATACATATATATATATCTAAATATTTGTTATAGCTTTGTATATAACTTATACAAAGTTATACATAACTATATTTAAATATATAATTTACAACTAATATTTAATATACATTTGTATATATTATTATATAAAAATTTATTTTACTGTATCTACACCTATACATAACTATATGTATATAAATAAAAAATTATATGAAAAAATATATATACCAACATGTATAAATTTATGGATAACTATATGTGTTACTATATATATAACCACATGTAAATATATTTATAATTACATGTATAACAACATACCACATTATGTTTAACTATATGTGTATAACTATATATAAATATGTGTATAACTATATAACACTCTATATAATTAAATATACCTATATTTGTAACACATATATGTAAATCTATATATTTGTTTATAACTTTGTATACATTTATGTATAACTACTTATAACTACTTGTATAAATATGTTTATATATAACTATTTATAACTATATATATTATATGTATAATAACATATAACTATACATATATTTCACATTATAATGGGCCGTTCCAGCACAACACGGCCCTTTTGATGCCTCTATGTTTGACTTTACTCATCAATATAGTTTCAGTGGTTAATGAATCATAGAAGTTGCTTTTACAGATTTTATTGTCTGCTTGCTATTTATTTGTGTTTTGAATTATTTTCATCTTACTGACATTTTTGCTAAGTTGTTGGTGGCATGAAATGTGGTTGATTCTGAAGCCTCCTCCACCTGTTAATGATACTCACCCATAAACTGTGTTCAGGCCTCGTCGGAGAAAGCCCACCGGCTCCAAACAAGACAAGTATGTGGTCTAGTAGTATTTTATGATGAAATTACAAGTTTTACCAGCAAATTTCATAGTCTTGTAAGCTACTTCTCATGATGTTTTCAGATGCAATGGAGAAAAAATAATTTGTAGTCGTTTGGAAAAAATGTTTGGTAAGAAAGAAATTTATCTTATTGATCAATTCTTTCTATTCAGATTAGGGATGTAGTACTGAGATTAATAAATTATCAAATAAGATTTTTTTTTTCTGATTATAGTTTGCATCTCTTAAAAGAGATTAATAAGTTGCACATTATTCTTATCAAACACTTATCTATCACAACCATCCTATGTATATTTTTTCTTATAAAATATACATAGGATAATGTATATTTTATAAGCAGCCGTCCTACCTACAAGCACTACCCCACTAGCTATAAGTTCTACACATACCTTCAATGTGGAGAACTTACCACTAGCTGCCCCACAGACTGATCTAGAGTCTTATTAAGCCACTTATTGTTTATTAAGCCGGGTCATCAACCACATGTGGTACCACACGAAGAATATATATTGAATCAGTTGATAGGGAGATCACATAATGTTTAAAATGTTTATTAAGCCACTTATTGTTTTTTCGTTAGTTGCTTTACAAGATAATTTATTTTCATATAACATTTAATATTATTTTGTAATTTTTGGAATAGATTTCTTTCAAGTGCTTCAACGGATATTAAGATTTTCAAGCATAGACTAGAAAAGGAAGGTGCAACATGGAGGTTGGTGCCTGCCAACACTAAGGAGTTCTATTGGGACGAATTTAAGGTAGTTCATATGTACTTGTTCTCTTGTTACCATTGCACACTTGACAAGATTCTTTTAATGTATCTATGTGAACTAACGGTTATTTTGTTGGGTTATTATATGTATATTGAATCACCTTTCAAATGTGGTGAAAGTGTACATGTTTGAGGATGATGGAAATTTTATTGTGTTTTTTGTAGCATATGTTATGTTGGGTATTGGAAGCTAAGCTTAAAAAAATACATTGTAAGTTCAGTTATGAATAACTATGAATCCATACACGTTCTAAAACGTGAATGAATAGCCTTTAGTTTCATTTGACACAATATTAAGCAAGTAGCCAATATGTGGTATAGTTTTCATTTGATAAAATATTGAGAAGCCAATAGGTAGTCTAGGCAATTGAAGGATATAAAATGGTGAAATTTTTATAAACAGGAGCAAAAAGAGACACATATATTGATAAGACAACCTGAATGCTGCTCTAAGGGGTTGAATTTGTGTTGTGCTTAATAAGATCGTATAAGAAAAGATGGTTTAAGATCATTCAAACATATTAATATTGTGTTATTTCATAATCACATTGTGCTACTAGTACTGTATGTGGTTATGCATTTGTATTTGTTGAAATATATATTTTTTATTCAGAAAACATGTAACTAGGATGATTCAAATGATGCATTAGTCAAGAGAATATTTTATATGGTGGCAGGAAAGCGATATGAGGATTGGTTGTGCAAGATGTGAATCGATGGGGAAAATGAAGATAATATACCAGAAGATGTATGGGAAAGCTGGCAGAAACATTGTAATACTCCTGAATATAAAAAGAAACATGAACAAGTTGCTAAAAATTGCCATACAGAAAAGGGAGGACGCAGCACCAGTGTTTCCACACATACATGTGGCTCTAGATCCACAATTCAACATAGTATTGATTTGGTAAAAATTTAAGAATATTTTTTTAAAAAACATTTCCTCATCATCTTATTCGAACTAATTAATTTGATGATTAATTTTTGTAGGAAAAGGAATTGCAACCCCCTCTCCCCTAAGGACATCAATGTAAGATTTCAATTTTTCTATATTAAAATAACTCAACCGTTATTCTTAAATAATTATTAAATTTATAATGAATTAAATATAGGATGCCGTGGAAACCATGGTTCCCTCTACTTTTTAATCTGAGGTGGATTCAATGAAGCTTGTGGAGGTTAGCATGAGCCAGTTATATCTACAAGCGGTTGGAGGTGAGAAAAAGAGGCAAGTGTATGGCCTTGGCTTTCAGGTGTTTGCATTTTACCCCGAGACTTTCAGCAAGTTTCTCTACCACTTTGCGCTATGATTTTACATCTAATGAATGTTTCACACAATATATGAATGAAGTGGTTGGCCAGAGGGTGAGAATAGAAGTTCAAGAACTTCAATTCAAAATGAATGAAGATGTGAGATTGTATAAAGAGCAATTAGAACAGCAATTTCAACAAAATATGTAGCACATTGAACATATGTTTTACCCATAGTCTCAATCCAATACCCATCATCCAGATCCTACCAATCCAGCTTCTACACCCTCATAACCATCTCCAGGTAGTGATCATGATCTTTAGATTATGAACTAGTTTTTTTTAGACAATGATATAAACTAGTTATAGTGTTTAGAGTTTTTTTAATTGTTGCAACATAATTAATATAAGTTATTTGAATTGCTTTTATTTTCAACAATGTACTTAATTAATATTTGTTTTTCCAATGAATGTGTGTTTTTTATTATTATGGTTTTAATTATTTAAAAATTAAATATATTGTAGTAATTTTTTAATTAATATAAAAAAATTTTAAATAAAAATGGATTTTAGCGATGGATATTGAATTTTAGAGATGGAATATTCCGCCGCTAAAATGACTCAAAAAATGTACAAGAAATTAAATTAGTGACAGAAAATTAAAATTCATCGCAAAAATATGCGATGAAGAATCAGATTACGTCGGTAAACTTAGCAACGGAGAATTTTAAATCCGTTGTTAATTTAGCAACAACTAAAATTTTCGTTGCAATGTTTAGCGAGGAGGGTTTTACTGATAGAATTTTTTCTGTCATTAATGTATTTAACGATGAAATTTTTTTTTGCGACGGAAATATCTATCACTAAATCAAGAAAATTTTGTGTAGTGAATAGAAAGTAATAACCTATTAGTGGTCATTTTAATCATAAGAAATAATGTGTTCCAAAATTTAATATCATAAGGCTATGTAAAATCATTCATTACTAATCTAGTCTTATCAATCAATCTTTTACTTGGGTTCCTCTTTATTATATATATTTGACTATAATGTAATTGGAATGTCCAACTCATTATTCTAAACTTGATCAACTAATATGATAGAAAACTCATCTAAAATAGAATGTGAATGTATCCATTTAGTATATACATCTTCAGATTGGGATCATCGAGTCATTTAATGATTATTTCAATCTCTCTCTTGGTGAGATTTAAATGTCATGTCCAGTGGATTATGATTGCTTTAGAAGTTATTATTTTATATGTATATATTAGAGGTCATTGTCTTGATGTGATGACAAATATCTTTGTCAAAGTACAATAAGTCTTGGATTTGAGATTTATTAGACGGAGCTTTTATTGTTTTTTGAATGAATATTATTGAGATATCAATATATCATAAATCTTGCTCTAAGTGAGAGTCTTGTATACTGGGTACAACCTCCAATGATATTAAAATTTTAAAAACTAAGAGATAATTTATTGACTATCTCATGTCCATACATCATGATAATATAATGTAGATAAGTGAAAAGTAACATTTGGTTGGGGTATATATTTAGGAGAGACAAACATTTTATAATTACATAATTAATTGGACTCTCTTTAATTTTTAAAAATTGTATTTTAATTTTTTTATACCATCTTGTTTCTAAGACAAATGATTGATACAATATTAAGCACACACATCAAATTTCAATCAAATATTTTGTTAGAAAATAATAAATCAAAATGACATCACAATGTTTTCCAAAGATTTTTTGGAATATTATAGCATGTTATTTCATATCATATTTTTATTAAAATTTGCTTATTATTTTCAATTTTTTTTGGAGTGATAATGATTTTGGGTATTCCTCTCAAGATGTTAATTATTGAATAATGTTTTTTTTGTAGTTCTTATAAAGTATTTGTCATTTAAGCCTTTTTTTAATTTTAAGGATTATGAGATAATTTATCAAACATCTAGTATTAATATTCTTTTACAAATTAAAATTGGTCAGAGAATAAACACATATCTAATTATAATATTTTAAAAATTTAGTACTCTTAGATAATGATGTTCTTTCATTAATATTCTCTCTCTAGGTAAGTTCGGGTAGGTCCATTTTTCTCTTGATTTAGGGTGATATTCAAACTCAAGGCCTCACTGATAAAATATAATTTTTTAGGCTGTCTTCCATCTGGTTTTGAGTATGCTTTTTTAATGAAGATGCAATTTTAAACATTCATATGTTAAAATTTAATCATTTATTTTAGCTTGTTCTAATATATATATATGTGTGTGTGTGTGTGTGTGTCCATGTATGTATGCATTGAACTTTCATCCAGTAAAATCCAGTTGCAAATTTCTTGTGCATTGTGTTTATAGGCCGATGCAATTTCGAACAAACAAAGATGATTTTTGCAGCCTTGTTAAGGTGTTTATTCCTTTTTTTTAATGCTTATAATAGAATATCTAGCTGTTTGATGTTCATGCTCCATAATGGATATTCACGCTTTACTTTATATAAATATGTGTAGTAGAAAGAAAAAAAAGAATGAGATCTTATATGTATGTATGTATCCATGTATGTATGTATGTATTAAACTCTCATCCTATATAATCTAATTGCAAATTTCTTGTGCCTTTATTTGAGGGTTCGACGCAATTTTGAACAAACAAATATAATTTTTGCACCCCTGGTTACGGTGTTTGTTCTTTTTTTTAATACTTATGACAGAAAATCTAATTGTTTGATGTTCATGCTCCATAATAGATGTTTACGCTCTACTTTATGTAAATATGTGTACATATATACCAGTATATATGTATATGTACATATATACCAGTATATATCATATATACTGGTACATATATACACATATACTATAGTGTATACGTACATATACTAAGTATATATGTAAATCTAAATACATGTAAATATATACCATTATATATGTACAAGTATTTATATGTACATAAATACTTAGTATATCTACATATACATTGTAGTGTAAATGTACATATATACTAGTATATATGTTCATATATACCAGTGTATACATATACACTACAGTATATATGTACATATATAATGGTATATATGTACATATATACTTTAGTATTATATGTAACTAGTGAAATGCTAGTATATAAGTACATATATACTATAGTATATGTGTACATATATACTGATGTATTATATATTTATCAAAATAGAACTTTATTCATTTATTTATTTTGATTTGATTGACTGGTTTAATTTTAATACATATATGGTATCGCAATATTTTCCATTAGAAGCTTGTAGAAGAGAATAGATTTTTCACTATACATGACACGTCGCGACTAGGACAACATTGCTGCAGTAGAAAGATAGTGACCGAATGAGTTGGGAGAGAGAAAACAATGTTAATTTCACGGGTGAATTATACTTTATGCAATATCATTAGATATATTGATCAAGATATAATAAAATTTTGTTATGTTTTTGTTTTTACTATATAAAACAAGAGTTATGTGTACCTGCGGTTATTCAATATTATTATGCAAAAAAATATTTTAATCATCTTGTGTTGCACGTGAGCATGGTAGAATGCTCCATTTTTCTATGTTCAAGTTTCTTATTGATTTGTTGATGGTTACTGCTGATGATGATCAATTTCAATTTTCATCTGCTAGTTCTTTTGTTATTGTCAGCTTGGTAATGGCGGGGCAGATCAACACCCTTATAGGCCTTGGGATTGGGAAAAAGTTCTCGGTTGCGAGGAGGCAAGATGCGAACTTTGATGCGACAAGCATGGCCGTGGCTTGTCTTCCAGGTTTTCCTCAAAGAGTTTTCAGAGATATTTTCTTAAACTTAAATAATTTTGACATTTCTTATTTATGTTGATAGTGAAGTTTTGTGCCAACTTGGTAAAGTATAAATGGGATAATACTAATTTTGTTGTTGCTTTGTGTCATCTGAGACTATGTGATTATATCTAAGTAAATATAATACTACAATATATATATATATATAATGAGTATATACGTACATATATACTAAGAATATATGTACGTATATACTGAGTATATAAGTACATTTAAACTGAGTATATAAGTACGTATAAACTGAGTATATATGTACATATATACTCAATATATCTACACATAATACTTTAGTATATATGTAGATATACTGAGTTTATATGTATGTATATTATTGAAGTATATATGTACATATATACTCAGTTTAAATGTACATATAATACTGTAGTATATATGTACATATACTATAGTAATATATGAAAATAGTGAAATGCTAATATATACGTATATATATACTGTAGTTTATATGTACATATATACTGGAGTATTATTTCATTATCTAACCATAACATTTTTTATTTATTTATTTTGATTTGATTGACTGGTTAAATTTTGTACAGATATGGTACCGCAATGTTCCCCATACGAAGCTTGTAGAAGTGAATGGATTTTTTACTAGAAATGATGCGCCACGACTAGGACAGCTTTGTCGCAGCAGAAAGATGGTGACCTTAGGAGCTGGGGGAGAGAAAGTAACGTCAATTTTACGGATATATTATACTTTATGCATTATCTTTAAATACATTGATGAATAAGATATAATAAAATTTTGTTATGTATTTGTTTTAACTTTGCAAAATATAGAAACAAAATAATTTATCAACTAATTTTAAGTTTTGTTAATATATCTGTAAAATTATTTAATATAATATAATATAAAATAGTGAAAATAGTTTCTGTTTTTATTCAATTTAATATAAAAACATATAATTATTTAGTTAAATTTTTTGAATTAAAAAAATAGTGAAAATAGTTTTGGAATTAAAATTGCTAGAAATTTTTCGCTTGCTAATTTAGCGAGTAAATTTTTGCTAGCTAATTTAGCTAGGAAATTTTTCCTTAATAATTTAGCTAGGGAATTTTGTGAAGCTTCAAATTGAGGTCAAAATTAGATAGAGAAATAATTATTTTAGCTAGGAAATTAACTATCACTAATATATTTTAGCTAGGGACTCTTCCCTTGTTTATTTTTAGCGACAAGCACTTTATCTATCGGAAAGGTTCCGTCGGAAAGATTCCATCATTAAATTATTGGTATATTCAATTTAGTGATAGAAAACCCCCATTTAGTTAGGTAAATTTTGTTAGCTATTTGGGATTTTTTATTGTAGTGTCTATCTATCTGACTCTCTATCTATCTGTCTATCTATTTGTGTATCTATTTTTCAATCGGTCTATCTATCTGTCTATCTATCTATCTATCTATCGAGCTATCAATCTATCTATCTAATTGTCTCTATATTAATCTGTTTATCTGTTAATCTATTTGTCTGTCTATCTATATATGTATGTCTATGTGTTTGTATATCTATCTGTCTATATGTCTGTCAATTTGTTTGTCTATCTATTTATATATTTATATATATATCTATATGTCTATCTATTTGTCTATCTATCTATCTATCTATTTTTCTAACATACCTCTTTTTATATCTATTTATATACAGAAAGATAGATAAATAGACAGACAAACATATAGCCAGATAAACAGACATATAGATAAGTAGATTGATAGACAAATAGATAGACAGATAGATAAGTAGATTGATAGACAGATAGACAGAAAGATAGATAGACAAGTATACAGATAGATAGATAGACAGATACACAAATGGATAGACATACTAATAGACATACAAATAGATTGATAAATAGATAGACAGGCATAAAGCCAAATATAAAGATATATAGACGTACAAATAGATAGACAAATAGATACATAGATATATATATATATATATATATATATATATAGAAAGACAGACAAATAGATAGATAGATAGGTAGATTAACAAACAGATAGACAATCAAATAGAAAGATAGATAGAGAGACAGATAGATAGACAGATGGACATTCATATAAACATATAGATAGACAGAGAGATAGAAGGATAGGTAGATAAACAAATAAACAGATTGATAGAGAGACAGATAGAAAGATAGATTGATAGACCGATAGATAAATAGACAGGTAGATAAATAGACAGATAGATAAATAGACAGGTAGATAAATACATAGAAAGACAAACAAAAATAGACAAATAGTAGATAGATAGACAGACAGACAGATAGACATAAAGATAGACATACAGATCTACACACAAATAGACAGTCATAGAAATAGACATATAGATAGAATGATAGATAGACAAATAGATAAAAAAACACATATAAAGATAGATAGACAAACAAATAGATAGACATATCGATTGATATATAAATAGACAGATAGACATATAGATAGATAGACAAAAAGATAGATAGATAGACCGATAGATACACTGATAGATAGATAGACAGATAGCCTGACAGATAAACTAACGAATAGACAATGAAAAAACAAATAGATAGATAGACATATAGATAGACAGATAGATTGACGGACAGATAGAGAGAAAGTTAGACAGACAGGCTAATAGACAAATAGATAGATAGATAGACATAAATACATATAATTAGATAGATAGAGAGATGGATAGACAGATAGATAGACACACATATATACGAACAGATCGATAGACAAATAGACACATAAATAGATAGAAAAAAATATAAAAAGAAAGATAGATAGATTATATATTGGTAAACAAATACATAGACTAATTGACATATAGATAGATAGACACATAGAAAGACAGATAGACATATAGATATATATACAAATAGATAGACAAATAGATAAACAAATAGATAAAAAGATAGAAACATAGATAGATTGATAGATTGATTGACAGATAAACACAGAGATAAACAGATAGAAAGATAGACAATAAACATACAAATAGGTGGACAAATAGATTAATAAATAGACAGATAGATAATAGACAATACACAAATAGTAAGATAGATAGATAGAGAGACATAGAGATATATAGATAGATAGAAAAACAAATAGATAAAGAGATTGACATACAGATAGATAAACAGAGAGATAGATAGATAAATAGACAAATAGATAGACATACAAAGCAATAGAAAAAGAGACAAACTAATAGACATATAGATAAACTAATAGATAACTAGACAGATCGACAAATAGGTAGACATACTGATAGAAAGATAGATATTCAGACAAATAGACAGACAGATAAACATATAGATAGATAGACAGATTAACAGACATATAGACAGACTGATAGAAAGACTTAAATACAGACAGATAGATAGATATATATATATATATATATATATAAAGAAAGAAAGACAAAGAGAAAGACAAATAGACAAATAGATAGAAAGATAAATAAACGAAAAAATTGATAAAGAGATAGATAGACATATAGACAGATAGATAGACATGAATTGATAGACAGACAGATAGATGGTCAGATAGATAGATAGATAGATAGATAGATAGATAGATAGATATATAGATAGATAGATACACATATAGATAAACAAACTGTTAGACTCATAAAATAATGAATAGATAGATTGACACATAGATAGACAGATAGATATACAGATTAAAAGAAAGATAGACACATAGATAGATAGATAGATAGATAGATAAATATATAGTGAGATAGATAGACACATATATAGATAGAAAAATAGATAGACAGACAGATAGACATATGAATAGATATATAGATAGACAAATAGACAGACTAAAGAGGTCATAAGTTTTTTATATTTTTTAGATATTTTATAAAATAATAAAATAAATTTTGATAAAACAAAAAAAAGACTATGTATTAAAATATAAGTTAAACAGAATTAGTACTTATTGTATGAATCATAAGATTGTATATTAATTTTAATGTGTTTGTACATAGCCACAAAGTTAGATGGCTAAAATGAAAAATAAATAATTAGTTGAGATAACATGGGCATTCCTATTTGGGAGAAATATTTTGAAATATTTTTAGGGGGATGTAATTTTAATCACAAACTATCTTATCAACTCGATGCTCTCTTTTATTTTTTTTAATGTATGCCCTTTTAGATCATATATTATTGAGAGAGATTATTTAGCTTGATTCCTAGAGTTTGTGAGAGTACTTGCTTTGACCACAATCTTCCTCTAGGATGAAACAATTTGATATCCAAGTCTTGGAAAGAGATTGTGGTCCGAAGTACATGATCTTAGTACATGATCTCATATGTATTATCGTATACATATTTTATTATTTATTTTATTATTTCTCTTGATAATACTAGGATATATCAGTCTTTCTATAAGATAGTATCTCACCTAGTAATATTGGAAGAAGTAGATATCTTTTATTTTAGTAGAATTTGGGGACTAGTATTATGATTTGTAGGAAGGTATGTTGCTAGTTGTAGTTGTGTTTTTATTATGAAGACATGTCCATATGTTTGAGTTGCTGCGTTATCTTCTCTCTAGTAACCAAGATAACCTATCTATTGGTAGAATTTCATAGATAAAAGATATATCAGCTAAACATGAAAAATAATTTTCTTCATAATGATCTTGAGGATGAGATGTATATGAAGCATCCACCTAGGCTTTTAGCAACTTATTCAAGTTCAGTTTATAGATTTAGAAAGTTATATAATTTGAAGTAGCTACTGATATCTTAGTTTTGAGATTTTCATAAATAATCACTTCTTTTTGGTTACACAGATGTATTATATATATTTTTTTATTTTTTCTGATAAGTTCTAATATTATAAGTAAGTGATGATAAATCGAGAATTATTTAACTCAAAAAGTACCTTTAATCAAAGTTTTAAAATGCGAAAGCGTAAGGCAAGGCTTAAGCCTCGAGATGTCGAGGCATAGGTTTTTTGAGCATCACAATATATTATTTATTAATATTTTAAAATAAATAACATAAATAAAAACAAGAAAATAATTCATTAGAATTATAAAAAAAACATACCAGTTTACTAATTTCACATAAAATTAAAACAAAATCATAAAATAAGAACTAAAGTAAATTATTTCAATTTAAATTCTCCTATTAAAGGACATCATCATTCTCATCAAATATATCAAAATTAGAAAAATATTCAGTGTCATGAATTCTCATTTCATCTAAAACTTCATTTTTATCAATTGGTGTCAGATTGAACTCCTCTTTACCTTTGCCTCCGTTTGTACCTAATAAAAAAATATAAATTAAAAATTAGGTATAAATACTTTATGTTTTTTTTATTAAATTTAATTAAATTTATGATATTAATTTTTGTGTACTTACTTAGTATTTCATTAAGTTTTCTTTTATAATAATGTGAAAAAAACATTTGATCTAATGATGCTTGAGTCTGTTGGCAGATGAATGACACAACTCTAATAGTGTCAATATTAAATAGCTTATCATCCTGAAGCTGACAAAGATCGAGGGGGAGGAGGGGATCTTCTTTCTCCGTAACCCACTCATCATCCGAATTAATCTCTTTTATCAAAATTGGATTAATATTTTGTTTCATTTGTAAACTTCGTTCTCTCAATCTATTGTTTTACCTTACATACACTAAAGCATTTAACTTTTGATGTTCAAGTCTATTTTTTTTATATGTATCTACAAATAATAAAATAAAGAAAATTATGTGTTAAAACAAAATAAAGTTCTCTAATATTGAAATAATATATATATATATATATATATATATATATATATATATATATATATATATAATAAAAATATTATCTATTCTAATGTACTTTCATTTCTTTCACATCCTGAAGCACTATAAGTAAGGCTAAGGACTTGAATAGGGAACTTTTGCAACTCTGGTATTAAACCACCAAATTGCATTCAATAACTTGTAAAACTTTTTAAATGTTCGAGAATTAATCATAATACGACTCTCCCATTCCTTGGTCAAATGAGTCATACTGAATGTCAGCTTTTAAATGTATATATTCAAATAATTTCTTCTTCACCTCATCAATATTAGAGAAATTATCCTCATACCACAATTGAGGATTAAGATAGTAACATACTACATGTAAAGATCGATGAAGTTATAGAGTCCATCTTACATCAAATTTTTTTCTAAATTGGGCCATATTTTATCTCCACACCCTCATAATTAAATGTAATTTTCTCCTCGTTAGAATCCATCAGCTCATAAATATAATTCATGGCTGGTCTTTCCTCTGAATTAATCTCTTTCAAGACACTAACTAATGGAACTGTGGTCGTAATGCTAAAAGCAACATGTGGCCAAAAAATTGGATTAAATAATATTATATTTTGAGCTTTCGCACCTTCTACCTTTTTAGTTCATTTGCTTGAACATCAATTTTCTGAGGAGAACATTGTTATAAGACTTTTCTTTTGCTTATAAAATTTTTGAAGAGTAAGAAATGAAGTAGCAAATCATGTAATTGCTGGACGAAGAAGTTCATTATTTTTTGTAAATGACCTCATCAAGCTAAGAACCTAAGTATGGTCATATTTGAACTTCACTACTTGCCTAGCTCGAGTAAAAGTAGTATTATGAATATTTAACTTTTCAATATCTACCAACATCAAATCAATACAATGTGCTGCACAAGGAATCCACCACAATCTTCTCCTTCTTTACCATAAACCTCATTCTAGCATTTATATAATTAGAAGCATTATCAGTGATGATGTGCACAACATTCTCCTCCTAATTATTTCAACAATGTCATCAAGATATTTAAACATCAATTGTTTATTTTTTATTGTATCAAAAGTATCAAGTGATTTCATGAATCAAATACTTATTATTTCTATGTTTTTTTGTGATCTTTCATAATGATACATAGGTCATTCATCTCTTCTTTAAAATTTTTCTTGTCCTCAATTCGTGCAGAGATGGAGACTTAAACTCGGGCTCAAAATTTATAATAGCATCCATTATAAGAATCTTATACGGATCATTAACAGTGTTGAATGGAAGACTTTTTAAATAAATATATCTATCAATTTTTGTATATACTTTCTTTCTTTTTTCTTGCTTCTACCAGGAATTCAAGTATTTTGATGAGTTTGTGAAGTAGTAAATTTATCCATGGGTCTTTTAGGAATAGGTTCCACACTCCCACTCCCACTCTCACTCCTACTCCCACTCCCACCCTTTAGATATCTTTTGTTTTGGACAAGGCACTCTCATTTATTGAAGTTGGATCATACTAATTTCTTTAAGTAATTCATCTCTTTTTAGTTTTAAATTCTTATAATTGGTCAATATCTCTTTGCTTTTTAATCTAACATCTTTACTAACTTTGGGACATAGTTTCATATTATGATGAGTTCAAGCTAAGTGATGCTTTAGTCTATTCGCTTCTCCCGCATATCTTTGATTGTAAGATTTACATCTCAAATATTGCTCCGCAGAAACTTCAATAACATATTTTCACACAAAATCTTTTTTTGATTTTTTTGAATCAGAGGAAATCTTGAAAAAAATACTAATAATAATATTTAGTTATTCATATTTCTATATAATATAAAAATTGACAAAAAAATAATCACAAGACATAATTGAAAGAATTTAAAAATTAAAATGAGAATTTAAATTACTTGAATTGATTATGAATGCTAATGTATATGAATATTCATATATATTTTTGGGATGATATTACTTTGTTCATAAATTATTTGAATTATTTATCCATATCTTAACTATATATACTACTATATATTAACTATATACAAAACTATATATCTATAATTTTATAAATCATTATTTTTTATAATATACATAAATATAAACACATATTTAACTATATATAACTATTTATAATTATATAAAATATAAATTAATATGCAACTATCTTCATATCTATTTATATTATATGTATAATTATTTGAATACTTATATGTTTTACTATATATAACTAATTATAATTATATGTATAACTATATATAACTAATTAACTATATGTCGCATCTCGTGTAGCTCTTCAAACCTAGACGAATGACAACGAACTATGACGAACGATGATGGATGACGATGTGCCTCTGCTAGTCAACAATGATTGCTACTATTGCCCTCCATTGTGATCTCAGGCTACACCTCGACTAGAAAGTAGAAATTAATTGGAAATTGGAATCCTTGTCACAAAACTCAATTTCTAGTCGAGTTACAAGTGTCTTTTTTACTGGGAAATTCTCCATTTTCAGCCTAAAAAAGCCAGATTCAAGCTCGAAATGGAGCAAAATGACTTCCTTGCTAATAAGATGTCCTTTGCCTCAATTATGCAAGAGACCGCCCGTGTTTCTCCTACCTTTGGAAACAAAGAGGAGTTCCCGTCGGTAATTTTTTCAAAGGTCGAGCTCGACCAAATGGTAGCTCCCTTCAATAACATGCTTGTAGGGAAATTCTCCCATGACAAGCCTCGGGTAAACAAAATACAGGACTTCGTCACCTCGTTGAAGCTTAAGGGAGTAACTAAAATAGGAGTCTTTGACTCCAAGCATGTGTTTCTACAACACACGATGGAGGAAGACATCAACAGACTATGGCTGCAAAGTCTGTGGTACATTAATGGCTTCCCAATGCGTGTCTTCAAGTGGACGATAGATTTTAACCCTCTAGAGGAGCCACCATTTTCCCCGGTATGGTTTTCACTGCCGAACTTGCCTCTCCCCTTCTATAATAAATCTGCTCTTCACTCTATTGCATCTTGTTTGGGAAGGCCTATCATGAGGGATGAGGCCACGGCCTCCATGACCAGACCAAGCAGTGCTTGAGTCAGTTTTGAGACTAACCTACTTTCATTGCCTCCACAATAATTATGGATAGGCAACGAGGGAGAGAAAGGATTCTAGAAAGTTATTGTTCCTGAGTTCCATCCCAATTACTATAAAGGCTGTAGCAGAATGGGCCATGAGCTAGCCGAGTGTAAGTTAGGTATGGGGAGGGCAGAAGAGGAACTAGGTAATAGGGGAAGATGATTGAGTAAACAGAAATGGGCTAGGAAGGATATGGGGCAGGGCATGGTAGTGGAAGGTAATGAGGAAGAGATGGTGGGTAAGGAAAGAAAAGGAGTGGAAGTTAAAAGGGGCAGGAGAGGGGAGGTTCCAGAATAAAGGAACCCCATTAGAAGGCTTTGATAGCCTGAATTCAGAGGGTGAGTGCAGAGAAGGAATTGAGAAGGATAGGGTAGGTACTGAGGTAATGGAAGAGGAAGGGCAGCTTAATTTTCTAAAGGAAGTTAGAGCAGAGATAGAGGTTGCTCTTGCCTCATCTGTTAATTTATAATGCAAAAGGTTAAACAGAAAAAATAGGCAGAGGAGGATAGCTAAAACTAAGCCCAGGGAGGAGAATTTAAGCTGGATAGAAGATGATGAGTTAGATTTTTTTGAATGTGAGTTAGAAACTAAAAGGTGCAGCTTTGTAATTCAGAACATGAACATGAGCAGGTTAGAAATTGAAACCCTAAAGATGATCTAGATACGGCAATATCAAAGTGGGATGCTTGTTCTAGAGAGGAAGCGATGGAGGAACTAAAAATAATGGCCTTTCACCTTGAGAAAAGTTTTAAAAATATAGAAGCAGAATCTTCGTCCATAAAACCACAGAGGTACATGAAGAAATACATAACGAGGAAATATGATTCGAAATGCATGACGAGAGCACAAGCAAAATCAGCTTTTAAAGGTTAGGCTCTTATACTGGAACATAAGAGGGGTGGCGAATACACCCTATTTAATTAGGTTAAAAAAAGTTGATTAGAATTCATAAACCTATAGCAGTCATGATAGCTAAACCGATGGTAGATAGTAATCAGGTTGAAAATATATAAAAAGTCTATGGGCTTTGATAATATTATAGCAAACCTTAATGACAAGGTTTAGGTAATATGGAATAATAAATTATATGTCACAGTAATAAAAGACATAGAATAAATGATTCATTTAAAACTTAGTGGACTTTCAAATTTGTTATTAATGGTAGTTTACGCTAAAAATTCAAAGAAGGAAAGGAAAACTCTTTGGCAAGAAATGTCGGAGGTCTCTTCTAATGACCTATCATTGTTGACTGGGAAAGACTTTAATGTGATCAGGAACCCCTGCGAGAAGAAAGAAGGTATAAGCCCTAATGCCGAGGCTATGTCTCATTTTAATGAGGCAATTGCTAATGCTAATTTAATGGAAATTGATTATCTTAGAGCAAATTTTACTTGTCGTAATAACTAGAGGAAAAAAGACGTCATCTGGGCAAGACTAGACAGATTCTTGTGTAATTAAAAATGGGTAGTTTCTTTAGGAGCTACATGTTGTAGACATTTAAGTAGGACCTATTCGGATCATAGCCCAATTTTGTTAACGTGTAAAGGAAAACATAGGTCGGCAACCCCCTTTGTATTTCAGAATATGTGGGGAATGCATGGAAAATTTGAATTGGTTGTAAGTGAATCATGGTCTGAACCGGTGATAGGGAATCCACCGTAGGTTCTGGCCCTTAAGCTGCATAGGTTAAAGTTTCGTCTAATTAAATGGAATAAAGAGAATATTGGAATCATACACGCACGAATTTTACAGGCGGAAGAAAAAGTAGAGATGTGTGAAATAGAATATGAAAGGGACAAAAAAGAAGAGACTATATACGATCTGAGTAAGGCTGAGGCAGAGCTATGACTGAGACTAAGCATGGAAGAGGTCTTCTGGAAGCAAAGAACAAAAATAAAGTGTCTTAAAGAAGGAGATAATAATACAAGGTTTTTTCATTCAATGACAAAACTTAAAAGTGAGAAATGGAGAATTAATGATATTAAAAGTCTTGAAGGTGAATGCGTATTAAAATAGAATGAAATAAAGATATATCTGGAATAATATTTGAAAAAACATTTATGTGAAAATAGTATGCATATAGGGGACACCTATTGTGGGTAAATAGGAATGGAATCTTAGAGGAGGATAATAGCAAATTGGCAGAACCCCCGAAAGAAGAAGAGGTAATGTTAGCAGTATTTAGCATGAATAAGGATAGCGCGACAAAATCAGATGGATGAAATAATGCATTTTTTCAATTAGGTTGGCAGATTATCAAGAAGAGCTAGTACATGCCATTAAATGGATATTTGCAGGCATAGAAATTACAAAATCATGGGCAAGTTCTTTTATTGTGCTTATTCTGAAAATTGATAATCCGCAGAGATGCGAGGATCTTTGGCCGATTAGCTTATGTAATTTCATATATAAACTTTTAGCTAAACTATTGGAAAATAGGTTAAAAGATATTATTCCAGATATGATATCACAAGAACAACCTGGTTTTGTTAGGAATAGATTAATGGCAGAAAACATAAGTTTGGCATCAGTGCTGATGAGAGATATTGGGGCACAGGTTAGAGGCCATAATGTTGCTCTTAAGCTGGACCTGTCAAAGGCTTTTAATAGGGTTGAATGGTCCAATTTATGTTACGTTATGCGGAGAATGAGATTTTTGGAGTTTTGGATAGATTTAATATATAGATGCATATCTAGCGTATGGATCAGAATAATTATAAACGGTGGAAAAAGTGAGGAATTTAAGCAGTAAAAGGTCTGATACAAGTGGATCTGCTATCTCCCTATCTCTTTAATATTTACTTAGAGATACTTCTTCTTAACTTAGAAGAAAGAATGTATAAGAGGAAAATATTAACCTTTAGGCAGCTGAGGAATACCCCGCATATTGGATGTTTGGCATATGCAGATGATGTGATCAAATTCACTAATGCAAGTAAAAAATCACTTATCAGTCTCATGAACTTATTAAATACCTTAGGTGAAGAAACTGGCCAAATCTTAAACATGAACAAATGTCAATTCATATTGGCAGCAAAAGCCCCGAATAGGGTAAGTCGGAGGGTTAGAAACATCACTGGCTTTACTCAAAAGAGAGGAACATTGATGTATTTGGGCTACCCAATATTTGAGGGCAGGCTAAAAGTAGAGTATTTAAGCTTTCAGGTAGGAAAATTGAGGAAGAAGATAGCGGGTTGGAAAGAAAACTTATTAAGCATGGGGGGAGAGCGACATTAGTCAAACATATGCTGCAAGGTTCTATTGCACACATTCTGTCGGTTATGCATCCACCGAAGAAGGTTATAAAAAAATTAGAAAAAGAAATGGCAAATTTCTTGTGGGGAAAAAAGAAGGGCAAGTCAAAATTACACTGGCGTAAATGGGAGGATATATGCAGACCTAAAGAAGAGGCTAGCCTGGGCTTCACAAGTCTAACAGATACCGCCAGTGCATGGGCTTGTAAGAGTTGGTAGAGGTTGAAAGAGAACGAGAGTATTTGGGCAAAATTCATCCGTGATAAATATGGTGGGGAAAAAGAGTCTCTAAAAAATGCTAAGAAGGCTTCAATCGCTTGGAAGGCCATGTATAAGCACAAAGAGCTAGTAGAATCTCATTCAAGACTTAATAGAAGTGGCTAGAAGTGGACCTTAAATGCACAAGGTAATTTTACTCTCAAGTCAGAAAAAGAATTGCTAAGAAAAAAGAGTAAGCCTCAACTCATATTTAAAAGGATATGGCAAGGAGATACCCCGCAAAAAATGAAAACCCTCCTATGTAAGACGCTCTCAGAAGCCATCCCGGTAGATACGAACATTCAGAAAAAGTGCATTAGGATAGCTTCTAGGCACGAATGCTATTTTTCAGTAGTAGAGAGCACGAATCACCTTTTTCCGACATGTGATATAGCAAAAGAGGTATGGAGACAGCTTGAACCTTCCCAGCATAATGAAAAATCCTTAGGCCCTAGAATTCTGCGCTAGGAGAAATTCAAATCTGGAAATAAAGCATGTAATTGGCTTATGGAAAATCTCTCTCCAGTAATAGTGTGGAGTATATGGATAGATAGAAACAAGAGTAGATTTGATAACATTAAAATGAAAGTGGAGAGTATCTTGGAGGATATTAAAAAAAAATTTCAATAATATCTGTCATTAATTCGGTTAGAGGAGTGAATATAGAGGTTTGCAAGGAGCTGAGAGATAAATGGGATTTAACATTAAGAAAAGAAAGATGGTTTGGCTTGAAAAGTGTTACTTGGGAAAAACCGCCTATTGGCTGGGTAGAGCTTAATACAGATGGTAGTTTTCATAGGAATATTGGATTGGCAGGAGGGGGGGTTAATTTGTGATAAGTGGTAGTTTTCAAGTGGGAATATAATCCGATCTTTCACAATGAATAGTAAGGCCTGCTCGGCTTTATTAGCAAAGATTCAAGCCTTACTAAGAGGCTTGCAAATTTGTGATAGGCTTGGACTTATGAACATCAAGATTCAAGTGGATTCAAGTCTTCTAGTTGGACTAGCCTCTAAAAGGTTGGAACTGTGGAAATACGAAGAAGAGGTAGGAAAAATTAGAGATTTAATGAGCAAATGAAATGTCATAATTAAACATAGTACAGGGGGGCTAATGAACTAGCTGATAGATTAACAAGGGAGGGTATTCGTAAAGGTGAGCAAGAATTCGATGGGAGGTGAATTCCAGCTAGTTTTTAAGGAATAGTTAATTTAGATAAACTAGCATATCCGTATGTTAGAATGAGAAGAGGTAAGGAGGATGCTGCAGCACAACAGAAAAATGAGAGGAAAGGAGAGGGTTAGGTGGGGTGAATGCGAGGAAGGCGGGAGAAGGTAAGTGGGGGATTGAGTGGGACGTGAGATAGGGATGTTTGTTGCTCTTGCAGGCAGCAGGATACCAAAGCTGTGGCAGGCAAGGCGAGGAAGGAATGAGGGGAAGCTGCAGGAAGCTCATGATGTCCAGCTGGAAATAATGGAAGGAGCTCTACTGGAGGCACAAGTTCCTAGATTCACTTATGTAATTTGTATTAGTTAGGGGGGAATGGTGGTTTTAATGTAAGGGAATGGGACTCAAGGGTTGAGGGTAAAGGTTGGTTGTGTATTTCTCTTTGGTGTAGGAAAGGAAGATCACTTAATGAAGGAGAGACAATGAGCTTCGTGGAATGTTGCTAGGAGGGACAAGAGATAGAGGAGTGCTCGGGCATGCTTTATTTTAGGAGTGTTTGTTTAGTCTGTAAGGGGTTGTGTATTAGGGGGGGGGGGGGGGGGGGGGGGGGGGGGGGGGGGGGTCTTGTGTATGCGGGTCTTTGTGTGTAAATAACAAGAGGAATATGCGGAAATGAGATAAGTAACAAGCTTTGACGGAGGCAAAGAAGAGCAGGAGCATGGAGTGATGCGGGCCTTTGTGTGTTTGTTCTATTCTTTTCTGCCTTACTTTGGAACAAATGGCAATGTGTTAAGGGGTGGGAAAGGGTATGTATAGCTTTATGCCACTGCAGTACAAGATAGAAGCTGAAGTCTATAAAGAGGCAGCAATAGAGGAAAATGGGAGGTAGAAAGCAAAGAAAATGGCCTTCAGGATTTCAGAATCTCACTATTTAGAATAACAAGCAAAAACAAAGAACAAAACCATGTAAATGCGCTTTTTAATTTGTAAATAGTAAATAGGAAAAAAGAAATGGTGTAAAAGAAAAATGCGTAGCAAGTAAGTAGGTTGTAAAAATAATATTACTCCACCAAAAGAGAGGGTTAATAAAAAAACAAACTTTTCAAAAAAAAAAAATTTAACTATATGTATAAATATTTATAATTATATATATTATATCTATAATTTAATTTTTAACATATATAACTATATGTTAAAAAAAATACATATACTTATTTATATTAAGCTTGATAAATCTTTCAACTATATATACTATTACTATATATAATTGTAAATAATTATGTATTACTATAAATGTATAATTATATATATATATATATATATATATAATTAAATATATACTTATGGAGCAGTGCTGGAAAAATTAATATTATATGGCGTGGGCATTGGCGTCAGATTATATGTAATGTCGAAAAAATCGGATAATATGTAGCAATGCCGAAAAAATTGGCATCAGATTATTCAGAGCAGTACTGAAACAATCGAGAATTTCAAGCGGGGAGCATCAGAGTTTGATTTGGAGTCGGCTTTGGCATCATAATTTTTGAACAGTGCCAAAAAATTGAACACTATTTAGATTTTATGGAAACTATTTTTTTATTATTTTTTAAAGACCTTGTAAGCGTATGCCTTTTTCTTTGAGGCGTGAAAATATGTTATTGATTGCATAATATTTATATGTTCTAGTGCTAGCAAGATAATTAATTTTTCATAAAATTTTCTTGAAAGTAATTGAGTCGACTAAAAGAGTCACATTAGATAAAAAATTATTATTTGGGTCAATTAGAGTATTTGTTGGAGAATAACCCAACAAACCAATATTTATGAATGTATTAACTATATACTTCATCAATAATAAGAAATACCTTTTTGAGAATGGGTTACTCCTATCTTAAGAAAGTATAAAGTCTTTCAAGATCATTCATTTAAAATTATGGATAAAGATAATTATTGAGTTAAATGATTTTTAACTCATCTCATATAATCAGAATATCATATACATACATAATAAACAAAATTTTCATGTTATCAGAATTCTTTCAGATAATCAAAAAAAAATTTATATTACATTTATGTAAATCAAATTAGATGATTATTTGTGAAAACCTAGTAAACCAAGCTCAAAGTGATTATTTCAAGTCATATGATGTCTTTTGTAGTTTGCATATAGCGTATGATTGTGTTGTCCAAAACTAAGTTTGCTTCTTCATATGCTTCTTCTCTTGAAGGTATCCATGAAGAAAGTCGTTCTTCATGTCTTGCTAGCATATTCTTCATTGGTAGATGTTGATAGTGAAATAAGAATTCATAGGGAGGTTTATTTGGCCCTAAGAGATAGTATTATGATAATCTATAGTCTATAGTGAATATCTAAGTGAACTTACTACAAGTCTTATCTTAAAGTGATATACATTATCATTTAGATTTATCTTTGTAATGAACATTCATCTGCAATAAATAATAGACATTTTTAATAATCATGATGCTAGTTTCTAAGTCTCATTAGAATGAAGGCTTATATCTCGTTCAATATGATTTGGTATCATCTTGAGTAATATGATTGCTTAAAAGGAGACATAGGTGTCATACTTGTGCCATCAAGTGAAGTAGTTAGTGAAGTAAAGGTAGGGAGAAGGCATGTATGTGACAAAATTTGTGGAGTCAGGTGTTGAGAATAGCACTTGTATTTTAGTCTAAGCAAACTGTCCATATCTCATTCTCCTAATATAGTCTTTAAGTTTTGGGTGGTCAAGTCTCCATTCTTTAGCTCATCACGAGTCTGAACTATAGCAGATTTGTAGACTATTATGTCATCTAAACTCGAGGGAGATTTTCTCTCCTAGAAAATATTATTCTTTTCAAAATCAACATAATTTATACTAATTAGTACAAATGATGAATTCATACAAGTATTATCATAATATAAACTAATAAATTCTAGTAAATAAGTGACTCTCTCTCATACTTGGAGGTCTAAGTGAGACTAAATATGAATAAAAAAAACAAATATTTTCATATGTATCTTATGGACTCTCACTAATCTCAGAGTATCTAAAAAATGAATTCTACTTAAAAAAATAATATTAACACTCATTAAAATTTTATTAGACACTGATAAAAAATACTTAAGCTCTGGAATAAATAAGAAAGATATATCTCAAGGCCATGGGTGTTATCTTACTCATTATTAGGAGAGATGGTGAACAATGTAAATACTTTCAAAGACTAGTAGATAAGTTAAATAATTTCTTTCTATATTGTAGGATCTGAAAGGGAACATAGTAGAAAAGGATAGAAAAAAATATTTTTGTTGATAAAGTAGTTTATAGTTAACATTAAATTTCACCAAAAATATTTTGAAACACTCTTATCAAATAGGAGTATATGAATTATCTTAATCATATATTGATTCTTTCTTTTTGCTTACTCATTTTATAGGGATGTACCAGTATAGGAAGTGTAGTGATAATCATGGGTGAGAAATTTGATCAGACTTGTCTGTTAAATCGGTCCAATTATTAAGTGATAATTGGATTGGTTCATTTCTATCAATTATGTCAGGATCAAACTAACAAAATCAGTAGTCGGACTAGTGGACCAGCAAAATCAATCAATTTTTAGCTAACAACCAAATTGAATGTCCGCTTAAAAATTTTTTTCATGGAGACTGATGGGATTCGAACTTATGAACCAATAACCATAATTTTTTTTTGAAAAGTTTATTTTATTATTATAGTCCTCTCTTTTGGAAGAGGAATATCATTGGTACGATTTAAAACTTCCCTTAACCCATTTACACCCTTCTATTTTCTAGAAATAAAGCTAGCTAAATAACAAAATAACAGGCTTCGGTTATCCATAATATCTCTATTCTATTTCTTTGAAAATTAAACCAAGTAGTTATCGTCTAGTTAGCTTTTCCTTACCATATCCATCCTGATTTAGAGTATATTCTACCTTTTCTTTTTTTAGAAACTAACTTTGTGCTTCTTATTTTCCACTTTTCTTCTCTTTGTTCCACATTAGTGTTTAGATCCTCCTATTTATTTCTCCTTTCTTCAACTAATACTTCTTGCTATCTATAACATCACAGAAAAAACACAGTAGGATAACATAACATTAGCAAGGATCGTAATCGGCTTCCGGTCTTATCCTCTTGTTTTAACTAATTTTCCTTTTAGCTCCAGCCACCTTTCCTCCCTATTGTATGTCCTTACATTAAAAGTCTCGAGATTGATCACAATAACACTGCTAGCAGAGTACATCCCACAGTACATGGATGCGATTTTTGTAGTGAGCACGGGCCTCCACCGAGTCAAATTCTACATATGTCTATTGATGTATACTACCTTTTATGCAACTTTATTACTGCTCTTTTAGTTCCTGCAAGATAGAAAACCTTTTCTATCTATCCCTCTCCCCATTTTTTTCTATTCTTATATCCTTCCTGCAAAAGAAGCAGCACACTTATCCATGCCACTCCCAATCCCCCCCCCCCCCCCCCCCCCCCATTTCTCTTTCCATTTTATTTTTATTAATAGCTAGTAACGATCAGGGAATAGCTCATTCCTTATCTACTGTACTAGCCTGCAAACATAATAAATAAATACTGCAATTATTTCAACTACTTTTCTACTTTAATTGTAGGGCTAACCATATGCTCCTACTTTTTGCTTATACCTCCAAACATAATATATTCACGCCATCAAAATTACAGTATCAACAATCCTAGCAGAGCACATCCCACAGGATCAGGAAGAGATGATTTCTATATCAAGACATCCCGCTAGACCAGGATGTTTTGAGCCAAGGTTAGAGAATCCTTTCTTGCATGTGCCCATAGGACTAGATTCTGCCTCCAAAACTTGTCTGTTGCTGTATGCTACTATTTACTGACACTTTACTACTGACAAAACCTTCCCCCCATATATCTTAGGCTATCTCTCCTCGCTCACCCTTCTTACATATGGACACCCTATCCTATCTAAGTGTACAAATCCTTTTATATTGCCCGAAATATTTTCAAGAAGCCACTCTTTATTTTTATACTTGAATTCCTCTTGTCAGTTCATCCGCCACTGCATTTACTTTTTTGTATATGTGTATTATACTACATTATAGGTTTATGAACAAGCTTCTAATATTTTACATTTCCTCATATTTCCATAATTCTAGTTTTCCTACAACTAGCTTTACCAGTCGAATCTACTTGTATCTGACTATTGTAAACATTTGTATTTTTACATAGTTTTAACTTTAGATGTAGGGCCAATATTTCTGCGTGTAGTGCAAAATCAGCCCTACCTCTCAAGGCGAATGCTTTAATTATGCCCTCCTCATCTTTCCTCAGTATGCCTCCTCTCCTGCGATACCCATTTCTCTATTAAAACTATCATCCATATTTTGGATGGTTGTCCCTTGCGGCAGCTTGTTCCGTTTGAATATTTTAATGCATTGAGAATGCATCTTTTTAAATTTTAAGTCTCATTCCTTCACTTTATCTGGCTTTGTTTTCCATTTTATAATCTTACTCGGAAATATATCCGATAGCCTTTCTATTTCTTTTTTCACATTTACCAATATATCCTCTACTTTCATTTTCGTTCCCTCGAATCTACTTTTATTTATTGCCTTCCATCTCACCAAATTGCTATATGCAGCACATTTGCTCTTATATACCTTTCTTCATAGTTTTGTTTACCTTTCTTACTCCTTCTTAGTAACATATCTTTTAATCCTTCTTATTTGTTTTTAAAACCTATTTCTTTTCCCAATCTTTTCCATACTTCATCTACTACTCTTCCTGTCAACAGTAAGTGATCTATTGTTTCTTTAGCAGATTTGCAGCACTCGCATCTTGAAACTAATGTTATGCCTTTCGACTGTAGTCTCTCATCCACTGGCACAGCCTTTTTTAAGACTTTCCACAAGAAAAATCTTTATTTTGTTTGGACAAACACCTTCTCAGACCCATTTATACAGTTCTGATGAATATCTACTACGTCTCACTAATTTTTTTGTACTTTTCAATGTGAAATATTTGTGGAGGTTGAGAACCCATTTTCATCTATTCTTAGTCAGCTTTGAGTTAGATTTCATTGTATGTCTTTGATTAAACATTTATTTCAATGTATTCGAAGCCTTTTTTGAGTTTCAAAATTCATTATTGCCTTTATCATATTTACCTTTCATAAAGTCTACCCAAAAGTCCTTATTACTCATGAATCTCCACTAGTTATTACATGCCCAGGCTTTGGACATGTCCATTAGGTTAGTGAGTCCTAGGCCTTCCTCCTCTTTGGGGTAGCATAGATCTCCTTTTACCCAATACATCCTATATTTCTCATTCCTCTTGCCTCATAAGAAGTTTAACATCTCTTTCTCTAACATTCTTATTAACTTTTTTGGTGGTTGAATATTCATTAATATATACATTAATAAACTTTGTAGCACATTCACTATCAAAGTAGTTCTACCCACTATACTTAGTAGCTCTTCTTTTCAGCCTACTATTTTCCTTCTTAGTTTTTTAATCAGGAAACTTAAGTAGTCTTTCTTCAACATACCTTCAAAAATTAGGCAGCCTAGGTATAGTAGAGCTCTCATTTTTTGAGTGATCCCGGTAATTTTATTTATATTTTGGACCAACCTTTCTGAGGCTTTTCTTTTAATTAAAAACTGACATTTATTTTTGTTTAAGACTGACCAGTTTTTTTTTCTAGATCCGGAAATGGCTCCACTAAATGTTTCATTGAATTTTTACTCACATTTGTGAATATTATCACATCATCTATATAGGCTAAACAGCTTATCCTCGGCGTATTCCTCGGCTATTTATATGGAAATAATTTTCCTTTTTCTATTTTCTTCTTCATATTCAAAATTAATACTTCCATATATATATTAAACAATGACAAGATGGGTTCTCCTTGCCTGAGACCTCTTGTAGGTTTAAATTCCTATCCTATTTGTCCATTTATTAAGATTTTTACCGAAAGACTTGAGATGCAGCTATATATTAAATCTATCCAAAACACTGGGAATCTCATTCTTCTCATTCTATAATATAATATGTTCCATTTTACTCTATTGAATGCTTTTGATAGATCAAGTTTCACTATCATATTATACACTCTTACTTTTGTGCCTGTGTCCCTTGTCATTTCTGAGGCTAATAAAATATTGTTCATCATTAATCTATTTGTAATAAAACCTATTTGTTCCGGGGAAATAATATTAAGTAGAACGTCAATCTATTTTTTAACAACTTAGCCAATATCTTATATATCAAATTGCATAGACCAATTGGTCTAAAGTCTTCGCATCTTTGAGGATTCTTTATTTTTGGTATTAAAATAATGAGTGAGCTAGCCCAACATATTTGAAAAAAAATCATTATTCCATCAATCTGGTCGCGTCGCACTTTTTTTCTTAATACTGAAAACTGCCTCTTTTATCTCATTCTCATCAGGATCTCTGGTAAGTCTTCTATTTTCAATTTCTATTACTTTATTTTTAATATTCTGCGACATTTGGTGCTCATTCTCTTATTTTCCCACATAAGTGTTGTGTAAAGAAATCTTATAATATCTCTTTCATATCCTTTTCCTTTTCTATCCATTTTCCTTTTTCATTTTTAATACCTCTAATCATGCTCTTTTGCTTTTTAATTTTAAGCATTGTATGAAAGAATCTAGCGTTCTTGTCACCTTCCTTTAATCATTTTACTTTTTCCCTTTGTTTCCAGAATACCTCCATTTGTAGCTTAAGTTTTAACTTAGCATCTGCTTTACTTAGCTCACACCTGTTGCTCTCATTTTCATTGCCCTCATATTTCTTCTACCATTTCTCTACTTTATTTTCTGCCTCATGAATATTTTTTTCAATATTTCTAAAAGTTTCTTTATTCCACTTTGTCAGTATAAGTTTTAGCCTACGTAATATTTTGTGATAACCAACAAAGGATTTCTCGTGACTGGTATAGACCATGATTCCTCCACCACCTTCATGAAGCCTGCATGTAAATCTCACATGTTCTAGAATGTAAAATGCTTATTCTCATCTGTTAACATATGAAAATTTAGGAGAAGTGGACTATGATCTGAGCATGTTCTATTCAGGTGCCTAACCCTTATGCCCCCGAACTTAACTAGCCATTTTGAGTTATATAGCACCAGTCTAGTCTTGTATATATTACCCCTCTCTTGCTCTAACTATTACACTAGGTAAAATTTGAACTTGAAAAACTAGCCTCCATTAGGCCAGCTTGCAAAATTACCTAGTTGAAATTTTTAACTGCTTCTGTGTCCGGTGCTCTCCCTCCTTTCTTGTCATTACTCATTCTAATAACATTAAAATCCCCTCCAACCACCCATGGCCTCTCCTAATTTGCTATTTTTTCTATCTCCTGCCATAATACTTTCTTATCTATTTTAGAGTTTTTAGCATAAATTGTTGAGATTATAGCTTCAGGAAAGTTAATCTCAAAGCTTATTATCTGGTCTGAATCTTTTATAATTTTATCTGAGTTATATTTTTTCTAAATTAACCATAGTTTATTACTTAGATTTGCATATGCATGCTCCATCCCCATCATTTTTATATAAATATCTATATTTTTATTTTCCATCAGTGGTTCAGCTAATACTAAAATCTTAATATTATGCATTTTTATTAACTTTTTAACTCTATTAATTGATGACATATTCGCTATGCCTCTTATATTCCAATATAAGCAACTACCCTTCCAAACCATTTTTCTTTTGTGATATAGTTAAACAGTTTGACTCATATTTTTTATCAATAGTTCCCATAATCAAATTATCATCAGTAAATATTATTATCACATATTGTATAGGCTGATTAATATTAGTAGAAAAAAGAATAATTCAACATGCATCTTCTAAGATTAAAAATAATGAATACTAAACACAACGAAACTAGGAGTGTCAACAAACTCGTAAACCCAAAAAAATACAATGAGATGGAAGCTTTGATTATATTGAATTGAAAGAATTTATTGACTTTATTATTTGAAAATTGATTAAACAAGTTTTGATTAAATTTTTGTTATTTTGGATTTAATTTGTATTATTTTTTTAAAGTAATTTAATTTTTTTTAGGGAATTTTAAAATTAATAATTGGGTGTAGTATGAATTTATATTTAAAATGATTAATATTTATATATGGATGTAACTCAAACTTGAAGACCAATTTTAAATTTAATAATAAAATTTAAGTCCAATTTTATGTCCTACATGACTACTCAACCCAATCCAATCCTATTTTTGGGTTGCAACGGGCTACGGATTGGATTGGATGTAAATCTGATAAATGTTTTGCTTGGAATTTGGATTGATTATTATTTTTTCTCCAACCTTAAACGAAACTATGCCATATGAGATTGTTTTAGGGTATAATGAGTATTTTTTAGTCCATACACAATCACTCCCCATAAATATCTTAATTTCAAGACCACCATAAAAAAATATATTTTTCATTTTCGACTAATATATAATCCAATTGTGAGAAGCAATAATATAAAACAACATTTTAATAGTAATAATCTTAATCACATGAGAAAAAGTATCCTAATAATTCATATCATAAATTTATCTAGCCTTCTATGCTTACTAACCTGATCTTTAGTTGATTAATTTTTATAACATTATTTCATGTATAATTAAAAGTGATTATACTCTATCTATCTATTATTGTCTATCACAATCTTGGGTTACTAAGTGTCTTAAAAAAATATTAAAGATATTATAACTATAAAGAGAGAATAAGGACTAGAATATTTGTGATAATAGGTATTAAGTAGAGTACATCATTAGTTTCTTCTATAAATTAATTGAATGTTTCATGGCATTATTCAAAATTGAATTAGCTGACTTTACATGGGACTCTCTTAGGGAAACCCATAGATGATTCATCTAGTTTATTTCATTAGGTTTAATTCAAATCTCTCAACCTTAATCCCCTCTTGGAAAAACTTATTTCTCATATTGTGTCATACTCATGTTATGCTATTCCTGGCACTCATCTCCAAGATATATCCCACCACTCTTTACAAAACCAACTATGCTAGTAGTATTAGGCACAAAACAAGGGGAATCTGTCACATTACAAGTAACAACTAGACAAAAAAATAACTTATCATTATGGTGTCCGAATGTACATTTTCTTGAATCGAGTCCTTAAAAAAGAACTTATCCTCAAGGAATATTACATTCATACTCTCAATGATCTTCTTGGTCTCTGGTGAGTAGCATATGTACACATCTTGAATAATAGAGTATCCAAGAAAAATATATTTTATAATACAAGCATTCATTTTCTCTCTATAAAAAAAATATAAACAAAATAAGTACAACTAAAACTCATTGGTAAAAAGTAAAAAAATCTTTCTCAGATATAAAAAGTAATATATGATATGATATATGAATATTGAATACTATATTCAGTTAATTAGGAAGTTAGTAGTTAGTATTACTTCTATGCCCTAGTTATCTCCACTAAATATAAAAATTAATATATGATATGATATAAAAACTATCATATTTTGTATAAGAGTGTAGCACATTATTTTTTATGAATTATTCAATACCTCTCAATGAACAAGTAAATTGATAAGAATTATATTTTATATTATTATTACTCCTTAATATTTTAATACTGCGACCAAGCTACATTTATATTTTTCATAAATTTGATAAATACAAGTAAAAGTTATGATTTTTCTTTAAAAATAAAAAAATATGTATATTTAGTATAATCATCAACAATGATGACAAAATATCTTGGACTATTATGTATTGTCATCATATAAAGTCTATAAATATTTGAATGAATTTGATAGAATAAATCTCCTAACAACCTCTTGACTTGTTAGATAAGAAATTTTAGTATGTTTTCCTAACTGACATACCTCACAGTCAATGAAAGTTAATCTCTCAATTTTTAGCTATAGAATATTTAGTTTATTTAATGATGAATATTCAAGTAGAGAGTGCATAATCATGAGGCAATGGTAATCGAACACCTAGAGGGTGTCCTATGAGTGAAAAAATTTTAGTATAGTTTATCTCGTTTAATACTTAGGAAGGACATCCACTTGGTTAGCTAATCGCACACAGAAATATCAGAAAAATAAAAAACTTCATAATATAGTTAATTAGTAAAATGACTAAATAAAAATAAATTATAATTAAACTCATGTAACATTAATATTTGCATGCCCACTAACACTTACAATGATGATATTTATCATAATAATATCAAAAACTCTATATAAAATAAATTAAAAATGTATGATCAATTATGCAATGGATATTAGTTTATGAATCTACGACTCAATAGTTTTGAGGGAGGTGAGGAATAGAAATAACCATAGAAGCATAAGTGTCTTGGCTAGCTAGCAATGCTCAAGGAAGAAAATCTAAAATAATTCTCTTGAGTAAGCATTGTAAAACCATTAGGTGTTCACATAGACAATCCACCTTGAGTGGGTTTGATAGCTTGTTGTATAACCTATTAATCTCAAAACATCATTAACAAGTTAGGAAACAACATCTAACATTTTTCCGGAGTATGTATTAACCTTCCACAAAAGAACACATTACTATTGGGTTCCTCTCTCTCTTAGAGAACCTCTTATTGGCTCTCTGATGATCACTAGATGGAGAAGTCGCTGTAATAGTCTGATTTATCATCCTAACTCTACTCAATATCCACTTCCAAAGACAGCAATGAATTGGAATCATTTTTTCTTAACCCATCGCAAAAAATTGTAAATGAAGTTAGTCTTGACATGAATAAGTACATATAGTAGATGTTTTTCCTAAAGAATCTGCTCAGGACTTAAGGATTGATTAGTAGTTTCGAATGCTCCCACATCACTATCTTTATATTTTTATATATATATATATATATATATATATATCTATCTATCTATCTATTTATCTATATATTTGTCTATGTATATATCTATTTATCTATCATTTGTCTATCTATAAATCTGTGTATCATTTTATCTGTTTATCTATATACCTATCTACTAAAATATCTGTCAATCTCTGAATCAATCTATCCAATGATCTATTTATTTATCTATTTGTCTAACTATCTATCTATATATTTATCTATATGTATATCTATATATGTATCTATTTGTCTATATATCTATCTATTTATCTATCTATCGATCTATCGATCTATCTATCTATGTAAATGACTATCTATCTATCTAAATTTTATTCTATCTAATTATATTTTTATATGTCTATATATCTTTATGTTTTTCTGTCAATCTATGTATTTATCTATTTATCTATCATCTTATCTCATTATATTTCTATCTATTAGGTTCTCTTTCTATTTATCTATATATTATTCTATCTTTTTGTTTATCTGTATATCTATCTATCTATCTCTCTTTATATATTTGTATTTGTATATATGTCTATTTGTATATCTATCTATATATCTATCTGTCTTTCTATCTATATGTCTATATGTCTATTTGTCTATTTATTAATCAATCAATCTATTTTTCTTTTTATCTGTCTATCTTTCTATTTTTTATCGATATATATGCCTAACTATTTATATGGAAATCATTTTATTAATCTATTTATCTTTCTATATATATATATATATATTTGTCTATATCTATATATATATATATATTTATCTTTATATGTCTCTATCTATCTATCTCCCTCTCTTTATCTAACTATATCTCTAACTATCTGTCTATCTCTATATCTATCTTTTTCTTTCTTTATATTTGTCTATATGTTTATCCGCCTATCTACCTTTCTATCTGTCTATCTATATGTAAATTTATGCATGTCTATTTTATAATCTATCAGTATATTTATCTTTATATATATATATATATATGGCAATTAATCTATCAGTTAATCTATATGTCTAAATGTTTATATGTCTATCAATCTAAGTGCCAATTTATCATTGTGTCAATGTATCTATCTATCTATCTGTTTGTCTATCAATCTGTCTACCCATCTATATCTCTATCTAAATGTCTCCCAATCTTTGTATCTATCTATCTCTTATTTGTCTATCTATATATATGTCAATCTGTCTATCTATCTTTCTATGTATCTATCTATCTATTTGTCTATCTATAATTATATTTATCTATCTATCTTTTTGATTATCTATTTATCTATCTATATATCTATATTCTTCTCTATCTATTTTTATATTTATATATATATATATATCTATCTATCTATCTATCTATCTATGTATTGTCTCTATATATATATGTCTATCTTTTTATCTATCTATCTGACTATCTTTCTACTTGTCTATCTAATTATTAATCTATCTATTTATCTATCTATTTATACTTCTATCAATCTATATATTTGTATTTCTATCTATATCTATATATTGGTCTTTATGTATATTTGTCTATTTGTCTTCCTTTGTATCTGTCAAATTATCTATCTATCTAGTTATCTATCTATTGATATGTCTATCTATTTTTCTATCTCAATATATGTCTATCTATATATCTAGCTTTATCTATGTATGTCTATCTATCTTAATCACTTGATTTATTTATTTATCTATATTTATATCTATTAATCTATATGTCTATCTATCTATCTATTTATCTATTTATATGTATATTTATTTTTTTATATATATATTGATTTATCAATATCTCTATGTATCTATCTATCTCTGTAGATATCTATCTATCTAGTTATATATCTATCTATCTAGCTATTCGTCTATTTCTCGATCAAACTATCCACCTTTCTATCTTTCTATTTATTTATCTATCTATATGTCTACCAGTTTATCTGTCTATCTATCTAACTTTCTTTCTGTCTATATAATAAAACTGTCTTTATAATTGTCTATCTGTCTATGTGGAAATCTATCTAACTAATATCTATTTATATTTATATCTATGTATCTTTCTAAGTGTTATTATATTTATATATCTATCTATTTATCTATTATTACTCTATCGGACTATCTTTATATTTGTTTAATAATCTATCTATATGTCTCTCTATCAATATATCTATTTGTGTATCTATGTTACTATCTATGTGTCTATATAGTTAGTTGGCTATCTCTATATAAGTCTATATGTTTATCTATCTAAATGTATATCTATTTATGTGTTTACCTATCTATCTATACGTCTTTATATTTGTCTATTTATCTTTCTATGTGTCTATGTGTCGATATGTAAATGTATCTATGTGTTTGTCTATCTATCTGTCAATTTGTCTAACTTTATATCTATTTATTTGTCGCTCTCTCTCTTTCAATCTATCTTTCTATATGTTTATCTTTCTATCTATATATCTATATATCTATTTTTTTTCTATCTGTACATCTGTCTATCTATCTATATATCTATCTATCTATGTGTCTATCTCTATATATATGTAACTATCTTTTTGTATACCTATTAATTTATCTATCTGTCTACCTGTCTGTCCATCTATCTATTTATATATCTGAGTATCTAACTATCTATATAGCTATCTATCATTCTTTTTATCTTTTTAACTATCTTTCAAACTATATTTTTGTTTATCTATCTATCTTGTCTATTTGTATATGTTTGTTTCAATCTAACTAACTATCTATCTATCTATTTCCTCTATCTTTGTCAATCTGTATATCTGAAAATCTATCTACTTCTGTATCTATATATCTTTCTATCTTTTATTTATATATGTCTATTTATCTATCTATCTTTTTATCTCTCTCTAAATCTATATATATGTCAATTTGTCTATTTGCCTCTCTTTATCTCTCTATCTATTTATCTATCTCTATATATCTATATCTCTATATATGTGTATATATATATATATATTTCTGTCTCTATCTATCTATCTATCTATTAATTTATCTATCTTTTTATATACCTATCTATCAAACTATTGATCTATCTATATTTCTGTCTATCTAGCTAGCTTTATATCTTTCTATCTTTCTATTTATTTATCTATCTGTCTATCTATCTATCCATATTTTTATCTGTCTATCTATCAATCTATCTTTTTATCTGACTATCTATCTAACAATCTATTTATCTATCTATCTTTCTCTCTCTATTTATCTATCTATATTTATGTCTCTGTCTATATGTCAATTTGTCAATCTATTTATTTATATGTTTTTCTGTCTGTCTATGTATCAATTTATATGTCAATCTATGTATTTTTATAAGTATATTTCTATCTATCTATGTATTTGTCTATCTATTTGTTTATCTATTTATCAATCAATTAATCTATTTAGAAATCTATCTATCTGACTATCTTTATGTCTATCTATTATTCTATCTATGTATCTATCTATATATCAATCTATCTATTTGGGTATTTATCTATCTATAATTCTATTTGTCTCTCTCTATTTGTCTACATATTTATCTACTTATATATCTACCTATCTGTCTATCTATCTGTTTGTCTGTCTGTCAATCTATCTTTCTATCTATCTATCTATCTTTTTATCTATCTTTCTATCTATCTATCTATCTTTTTATCTATCTTTCTTTCTATCTATCTATCTATATCTCTATCTATCTATCTATATAACTATATATCTATCTATTTATCGATCTGTCTATATATCTATCTTTTGATCTAGTTTTCCTTCTGTTTACATGTATATCTATTTATTTGTATCTCTATTTATCTATCTATCTGTTAATCTATCAATCTCTCAATCTTTCTATTTGTCTATCGGCCTATCTATATGTATTATCTAGCGATCTATCCATCTATTTATCTATCTTTATATTTATCTATCTGTTTATCTATCACTCTATCTATCTATCTATAATTGTATCTATAAATTTATTTATATGTCTATCTATGTATATTCCTAACTATATATGTCTTTCTGTCTATCTATGTACCTATCTATCTATCTATCTATTTTTATACCCATCTATTTATCTATATATCTATCTATCTTTTAACTTATATTTTTATCTAATGATCAACCTTTTTATATTGTAATCAATATATCTGTATATCTGTCAATATATCTATGTATTTATCTATCTATATTTTTGTCTATGTACTTGTCTTTCTTTGTGTCTATCTATATATTTTTCTATTTGTCTATTTTTTTATCTTTGTATCTATGTATCTATCTATGTATCTAAGTTTCTATATATCTATTATTTTATATGACTTTTTCTATGTCTATTTTTCTATGTATATATATATATATATATATATATATATATATATATATATTTCTATAATCTATTATTTATCTATTTATTTGTCTATTTATTTATCTATTTCCTATCTATTTTAAATATATATACATCCGAATATTTGTTTATATTTTTTTCTATCTATATATTTACCAATATATCTATCTGTGTGTCTATTTGTCTATCTGTCTAATTATCTAACTATTTTTCTAACTACCTATATATGTTTATCTGTCTATTTAAATTTCTATAAATATATTTATCTATATGATGATCTATCTATCACTCAATCGGTATATATGTCTATCTATTAATATGTATATATGCCTATATGTAAATTTGTTTATCAATAAATATATATATATCTGTTTGTCTAATTGTATATTTAACTATCTATCAATCTATGTATCTATCTATTTGTTTATCTATTTATCTATCTTTCTTTCTATCTGTCTGTATGTCTGTCAATCTATCTATTTATCTATCTATGTTTCAATATGTCAATCAATATATCTATCATTCTTTCTTAAGTTTATCTATCTATTAATCTTTCTGACTATCTATCTATTTATATATTAATCTATATATCTATCTAAGTATCTATCTGTCCATCTATTTATATATCTATCCATCAATCTATCTATTTATTTGTATATCTATCTATGTGTCTATCAATTTCTATCCATCTATATATCTATTTTCTTTCTATCTATCTATTTTCTTTCTATCTATATATCTATCCATCAATCTATCTGTTTATTTGTATATCTATCTATGTGTCTATCAATTTAACTCTTTATCTTTGTATCTATGTATATGTCTATCAAGCTACAAGCTACAAGGAAGAAAAAAAACAAAAAAAAACAAAGAAATGGTGTAATACTTGAGAAGACAATGTGTAATGTGGCAATCAATTGTAATGTGCATGATTCATTCATTAATGACTAATTTATGAATAATTTGAATAACACTCTTGTAATCACAATATATAATAATGGAGTGAAAAAACAATACTCTCATATGCAAATAACTAAAATAACCACGCATAATTTCTATGGTAGTAAATATCGTAGCATAATACTCTGCTTGAATTGAAGATAGAGAATTAGATAATTATTTCTTATAGAGAAAGCAAAAAATCAACTACATGAACAATATTAATAATATCAAGATGTGTAATAGTAAGATATGTTAAGCTCCCAACAATAGTATGACATAATATAGGATCAGACAAAGGCACATTCACTATAAGAAAAATCACATTTAGCTAGGGACTATTCCCTAGCTAATTTCTTGAAGTGTGAGATTTTTCACGTTTGAGATATGTATCATATAATAAATTTAATAGTATAAAGCAACATAAAATATATTCTCACACATTAAAACATATACAAAAAATATTAAAATATTAGAATATATAATAAAATATAAATGTTAATAGACTATGTAAGTTTATAGGCTTGAAAATAAGAAATTTCAACTAGATATCAAGCATCATTGAAATCATACATATCTAATAATCATACATATCATTATAAAATATCTGACAATGTTAAGAAAAAAATTTAAAAAAATAATAATCAATGACTCATACTAGACATGAGATTTTACTTTCTAAAATTTATAATAATCTTCTATAATATGATGAATATTAATTCATCTACAAATGCTCATACATTATACTTGGGTATATATGCAATATGAATAATATATTTACCAAATATAAAGAATATTCATTTTTTAAGACAATTAACATATAAAAAATATTTTAAATATAAATTTTTTATTTTATTTTTTTACTACTTAATTGCTTATATAAATCATAGGATTAAGATCATAATAATAATAATATTATCAAATTTATATCAATTTTCATAAATTGACTATAAGAACTTTAAAATAAAATTTAAGAAAAGTTATATAATTTATTTAAATATTATAAAAATAAATATGATATTTTTAGTGATTATCTAAGTATGGAGATCAATATCATATTTGAAGATTAATTTTTTCATTTTGTTAGCTAAATACAAATGATAAAAAAGTCATCTAAATAGGAATAAGTTATCAAGATATTTGAATATTATGTACTATTTCATTTTATCTAATAATAACAAATAATAATAATAATAATTTGAATAGGTAAAAATTATACAAATACACTTTTTTCCTGTTATCTTAGATGATATTTGAACATGTTATACTAACTCCTCAGATATCTAGTATATCATCAAAGTTTTTTTTAATGAATATAATTTTAGATAGAAAGACCGGGTTATAATCAAATATTATTGAATCTTTATCATGCTTAAATAATTAGGAGAAAGCATGAATGAGTCTTTAAGATAAAATCTAAAAACATATACAAAAATAATGAAATTAAAACTTATAGATGTAATAATTCAATGTTGAAACATGAACTTATTTTAACAAAAAAATAATAATAATTTTAAATTTTGAAAATTCAAAGTTAAAGACTTGGTCTAAGTTAGTTGAGAATTTAATGCAACTTTGAATTTTCAAAATTCAACGTTTTCAAAATTCAAAATTTAAAGTTAAAGACTAAGTCTAAGGTAGTTGAGATTTTTGTGTGCTCTTGTAACCTATAAATAACTATATTGTATTTGTGTTTAATAACATTTCATTATTATGTGTTACCAATGATATTATAACACTAACTCTGCCCTATCATATATTTTATTTTATAATCTTTATATTGTATTTTTTATAAGCATTTATATTTGCATTTTTAGACTTGTATATATTTTTAATATACCTTTTTACATTGATAATCATATATAGTGTGGTTTAAATTTTATAAATTATAAATTTTTTATAATATTATTTTTATTTTTTTTTCTCAAATAAATAAATATAGATATAGTAAGTAGCCAAGAGGGGAGAGAATAGATCCTAGTCAAAACAAGCCCAAGCTAGCATGAGTTAGCCACATGTTAATTTTTAACCTGAGCCAAAACCAATCTAATGAGTCCCATTATGCCCCAGGACAATGTGCCATGCCAGACACCTTTGTTTATTATCGGGCCAGCATGACATGTCCCAAGCTAAAAAGCATGATGTGCTCGACACCACATTGTGTTCTAGTTGAGCCTCAAAATAATAGATCATGTTGGCCTGGTATGACCTATTTGTCACCTCTAGTTTAGCTTATTACATTATTATTATTTTGTTATGTTATGTTGATGAAAAACTCACTACATATAGACAGAGTCAGTAGCATTTATCTATTATATAAGAGTATTGTTTATATGTATCTTTCATATTAAGTATCATGAATATTTTTCTTCTCTTTGATTTCTACATATTCAATAGTAGATCTCTATAATATTAAAAAAATAATTCTTTTTTATTTTATAAAAATGTATCAATAAAAAACACTAAGATTATATAAATCAATAATAAAGATAAAATACAAAATATTATTATAAGTAATTACTCTAAAAAGTCTTCAAATCAACGAGTTGTAATTTAATCTATAATGATCTAATAATTAAAGTCATCTAAGATAAAATAATCAAGTCAAGTCATACCTACTCAAAATTATAGGCAAACAAAGCCAACTAAACCCATGTCCCTAAAATGGGGCCCTGCATGGTAGTTATCGATTAGGTTTGTCACCTAGAAAAAAATAAATGGTTAAGATAAGCACGATACAATTTTATTAAAAATAATTTTTCCCTACTACAATGGAGCAAGATCGAATCAGGCCAAGCAACTGAGACTTAAAATATATGTATATGAACAATCTCAATGGCCTAGCATGATCTAGGTTGGTACAAGTTTGAGTAAAATATTTTTGGATCTTAGGTCAGACAATAGTTTATATATTAAAGCAATTATACTATATAAAAATATATATATATAACATGAATAGTTTAATTAAGGTTTTTCATTCATGTTATTTTATACACAATTTTAATTTAGTTTTTTTTTCATTCATATTAAAGCATAGTAAGATTAATTGATTTCTTGTATCTTTTTGTATTAAAATATAATAATTCAAAAAGATATAAAATCAAAATTTTAGTATCTCAATAACATTACTCTATCCGTGGTAGTAATTATTACAAATGATCAACTTAATATTAAGAGTGAACTTATCTTATGGTCATCTTTTTCTAAAATAATATAAATATTTGAAGTCAAGTCAATATATTTTAAAAAAATTTCTCGAATGATTGACAAAATAATGATGTTAATACTTATTAGCTGATAAGTTTTCCCTCTAAATCCTATATGATTATTCAATAGTAATTAGTTGTTATTACCAATTCAGATTGACTTCGATTAGCCTTTAATCAACTAATCAATGAAAACTTAACTATTTATTATCATAGTTATTAGTCATTGATAATCAAGAAGATTTAATTGTCACATGCAGAAAATTTATGATCTCATGTAACGAGTGATTGAGCATTTACTTCCTCATCCCTTTATAAGAAGACTTAAGTTGTAGCAACTTTCATATATCACTTTACTAGTTTTTAATTATTAGATTTAAGATTAATTGATGAAGATAATAATACTCCAATTGGAAAAAAAAATGCACGAGCATCATGAGAAAACATTAAATAGTCAATTTGACATTGTTCTATCATGAAAAGAAAAAAAAACAAACTAATAAAATTTGAGGTTCATATCTCGAGTTGTAATGAACATTCTTAAACATACGTGTTGTCAATCATATTACCTGGCCTACTTAAAAACTATTATAGATTATATTCATTAATTTTATAATGATTTCATAAAAAAGACTCACCTTTTTTCTATGATTCAAGATAAATTCTCATGATCTAAATATTTTAATGAATATATATCTACTTTCACTACTAACAAGAGGATAATTGAAGGCTCATGACCCAACAATCATGTTAGAGATAGTTAATTTTTATTTTCTTTTCTTTTTAAGTCTAGATCCTTCTATATAACTATAGTCAACAACATTGTTGTCTTCATAATAAAAGTATGATAGCATTGATGTTTGTTCCTTCATAACTTTTCACATTTCTTATATTTTAAATTTTTTTGTCTTTTATTTGTGAATTATTTGGCTAAATAATGAAAATATAATTTAATTTTTAGAATGACTTGTAATCCATTCTTAGAAAGCCCACTAGGCATATCTTTAAGCAAAATATTGAAAATTATTGAAAAAATTAGAAATATAGTTAAAACAATATATTTCTCAATTATAAGATAGTAACAAACATGTGATATATTTTTTGAGATTTTTCTTTCCAAAATTTTAAAAAAACAATCAGAATGCAATCACCAAACAAAGGTTAGAAAGTATTTGCTCCTTAAGCCAGCCAAACATGAGAAAGTATCTTTATTTATTCGCAAAATTAACTAATAATGACTTAAAGATAATTATCACTGCTATTTTGTTCATGTAAGGTGACTACATAAAGCACAATGCGTGATTTGATGGAGTTGCAAGAAAATTTTGCAAAAGATCGTTGAGGAATTAAAGCCTGGTAACTCTCACTTATAAAAATGAAAGCAAAGATTACCAAATTTCATGTGAGAATATGATAACAAGAAAACATCTAGCAATACGGAACAAAATAAGAGAACGACATATGTACGACCAAGGCTTTGATTGCTACTCTCAATGGCTACCAAAGCGAACAATGAGATGCTCAAATTTATAAACAACACACCATTATACAGCACTCCAAGTTATCCAAACAATACACATCCAATCTACGCCATGGCGTGCACCAGCATCAATTTCCTACCAAATCAACGCTATTAAAAAAATGAAAAAGACGAAAAAAACCTTAATATATATGAGAAGGACGATAGACTTTAAGAGAAAATCCATGATTTTATTAGCAAAGAAAATCCATCGCTAAATCCCTCACTAAATTAAGGATTTTATTAACAAGAGATATTCCATCACTAAAGTCATCGCTAAATCAATGATTTTATTAGCAAGGGATATTCCGTCACTAAATTCGTCGCTAAATCAAGGATTGTATTAGCAAGGAATATTCCGTCGCTAAATCCATCGCTAAAAGATTTTATTAGTAAGGGATATTCCATCGCTAAATCCGTAGCTAAAATCCCTACTTTTCTTAAGTGAATGTTACGAAAATTTTCCGTCGCTATGTCCATCGCTAAAATCCCTACTTTTTTTGAGCAAAATTTACAAAAATTTTCCATTGCCAATCCGTCGCTATATCCTCGCTTTTCTTTAGCAGAATTTTAGAATAATTTTCCCTCGCTAATCTGTCGCTAGTCCATCACTAATCCATTGCTATTTTTTTAATAAAAAACCCATCAATCCATTGATATTCCCTAGCTAATTCCTTGAAATTTAGCTAGGGATTGATCCCTAGCTAAAATTCCCTAACTATAATAATATTTTCTTATAGTGTCTGTCTCTCTATCTAGCTATCTATCTATCTAGCTATCTATCTATCTATTTTTCTTAGTATAATTAAATCTATATGACTATCTATATTTCTATTTATATAAATGTCTATATGACTATCTATCTATTTATCTTTTTATCTGTCTATTTTTATATCTATCTATCTATGTTTTTTTCTTTCTATCTATCAATCAAACTATAAATCTATCTACCTATTTATATATCTATCTCAATGTCTATCTATCTATGTATCTGTCTGTCTGTCTATCTATCTATTTATCTATTTGTTTATATATTTATCTATTTATCAATCTAATTATCAATCTATCTGTCAATCTATCAATCAATCAATCTCTATATCTATCTATCTATTTATCTATCTATCTATATATCTATATATCCATCAATCAATCTATTTATTTATCTATCTGCCTATATGTATATTTTCAACCTATGTATCTATCCATATGGCTATCTATTTATTAGGCTATTTGTCTATATATCTTTCTATCTATTTATCTATCTATCAATTTGTCTATATGTCTATCTATCTATATAACTATCTATCTGTCTATATATTTATCTATCTATCTGTATATCAATAAATCAATTTATCTATCTATCTATTTATCTTTTTATCTATCCATCTATCTATCTATCGATCTATATATCAATCAATCAATCTATCTATATTTTAATGTGTTTGTCTATCTATCTATTTGTGTCTATCTATCTTCAATATATATATATATATATATATATATTTGTCTATCTAGCTATGTGTCTAACTATCTATATATCTTTCTTTTTATCTGTCAATATGTATATCTTGTTATCTATCTATTTTTCTATGTGTCAATGATCTATTTATCTATTTATCTGTCTATATGTCGATATGTCTATCTATTTACCTATCTATGTGTCTATCTATATATCTTTCTATCTATCTATCTGTATATCAATTTAACTATCTATGTATCTATCTTTCTAACTAACTAACTATCTATCTATCTATCTATTTCTCTATCTATCTGTATATCTGTCTATATGTCTATCTGTCTATCTCTTTATCTATTTATCTCTTTATCTATCTTTCTATATGTCTATCTATCTAACTCAAATTCTTTCTATCTATCTATCTATTTATCTTTCTTTCTATCTTTCTATATGTTTTTCTATCTATCAATCTTTCGATCTATCTATTTTTCTATCATTCTATCTATTTATCTATCTATCTATCTCTCATTCTATATATCTATCAATCTAGCTATCTATTTATTTATCTTTCTATCTATTTATCTCTCTAGCTGTCTATTTGTCTATGTATCTATCTCCCTTTTTATCTATCTATATATCTATCTATCTATCTATATATCTATCTAATATCTGCCTATCAGGCTATTAGGCTATCTATCTATCTAAATACCTATCTATTTTTTAATGAATCTATCTATATGCATATATGGCTATTTGGATCTCAATCTATCTTTATATCTTTCTATCTATACATCTATGTATATAATTATCTATATATCTATATATCTAACTATCTACCTACCAAACTACCTATTTTTCTATCAAACTATCAATTATCGGTTAATCTATCTATCTATCTATCTCTCAATCTAGGTATCTATCTATTTATCGGTCTATCTGTATATGAAACTATAGTTCTATCTATCTATCTATCTATTTGTATTCTATCTATTTGTTTATATATCTATCTATCTATATATCTACCTACCTACCTATCTATCAATCTATCTATATATCTATCTATTTGTCTATCTCACTATCTATCTATATGTCATTCTGTGTATCTATCTAAATTTGTATATAATTATTATTATATTTGTCTATCTATATTTTGTCAATTTTTCTATTTTTCAATCTATCTATCAGTCTATCTATCTCTATGCCTATCTATCTAAATGTTTATCTGTAAATGTGTCTATCTGTGTATCTATCTATCTGTATATATGTCTATCTACCTATTTGTTTATCTATCTATCTAGTTTTCTATCAGTATAACTGTCTATCTGTCTTCTACCTATATGTATTTCTAACTATCAGTCAATATAACTATTTATCTATAAATTAATCTATCTATTTGTTAATCAATCTATCTATCTAATAATTTTTTATCTATATATCTTTCTATCTATCTATATATCTATCTATCTATCTATCTATTTATCTATTTATATATATATCTATCTATCTATCAATTAAACAATCTATCTATTACCCATAAACCTCTATTTATCTATATATACGTCAATCTTCATATCTATATATATATATATCAATCTATCTGTCTGTCTTTCTACCTATATGACTTTCTAACTATCAGTCAATATATCTATTTTAGTTGTCTGTCAATCTGTTTTGTCTATTTGTCTATCAATTTGTCTATCTAACTATTTCTTTTTCTATATATCTTTCTATCTATCTATATACTATTTATCAATTTATCTAGTTATCTATAAATCTATCTATCTATTTATGTATCTATCTATCAATTATTTAATCTATCTATATATATAACTATCAACCTATATACTAATCTAACTATCTATCTATCTATATATCTATATGCTTATCAGTATATCAAGCTATCTATTTATCTTTATATTTGTCAATCTCTTAATTACTATAACTATCTTTCTATCTATCTATCAACCTATGTGGCTATCTATCTATCTATCTGTCTGTCTGTCAATATATCTATCTGTTTATCTATATATCTATCTATCTATCTATTTGTCTATCTATATATCTATCTATCTATCTAGGTATCAATCTTTCTATCTGTATATCTATTTATCTGTCTTACTATCTATCAATATATCTATCTATCTCTCTATCTATCCATGTATCTATCTATCTTTCTTTCAATCTATCTATCTATCCATCTATCAATCAATCTATCTTTCTATCTACCTATTTGTCTATTTGTATCTCTAACTATCTATCTATTTGTCTATCTGTCAATATGTATTCTATCTATCTATTTATCTATCTATTTGTCTATCTATCTATCTACATATCCATCCATCTATCTAACTATCTATCTATGCATCTATCTATTTACGTGTCTATGTGTCTATCTATGTGTCTATTTGTCTATCTGTCTATTTGTTTAACTATTTATCTATCTATCTATTTGTCTGTCTATGTATCTATCTATCTGTCAATTAATCTATATGATTATCGATCTATCTATCTATCTATCTTTCTTTCTTTCTATCTATCTGTCTATTTTTCTATCTGTCTATGTGTCTATATATTTATTTGTATATCTTTCTTTCTGTCATTCTATATATTTATCTATCTATCTATATATCTATCTATGTGTTTATCTATCTATCTGTTTATTTTTCTATATATATATCTATTTATCTGTCTATTTATATAACTATCTATTTGTCTATCTATATAGTTTTTTATATGTTCATCTCTCTTTCTATTTGTCTATCTATCTATCTCTCTATATCTTTTTCTATCTATCTATCTGTCTGTCTATATAGCTATCAATATGACTATCTGTCTAAATGTGAATATATATATCTGTCTGTCTACTTATCTAGCTATCGATATGTCTATATGTCTAACATTCTATCTATCTATCAATCTATTTATGAATCTATCTATCTATTTGTCTGTCTACCAATCTATATATATAAATATCTATCTAAATCTCTAACTCTCTATCTATTTATCTCTCCTATTTTATCAATCTGTCTATTTGTCTATGTTTTTTGATCGGTCTACCTATCTATCTAATCTATCTATTTATCTACCTACTTTTTGTATATTTGTCTATATGTCTATCTATCTTTATGTCAATCTATAAATCTATAAATATTTCTATCTATCTATTCGTATATATGTCTATATGTCTATTTGTCTAACTATTTATCTATCAATCTATCTATTTGTGTGTATCTATCTATATGTCTATCTATCTATCTAACTATCTATCAATATATCTTTATATCTTTATTTATTTCTATCTATCTATGTATATATTTATCTATCTATCTATATTTCTATCTGCATATCTGTCTAACTATATATTTGACTATTTGTCAATAAATCTACCTATCTATCTATCTACCTATCTTTCTTTCTTTCTATTTGTCTATCTCTAAAAAAGTTTATTTTTTTATATATATGTCGATATGTCTATTTGTCAATATGTCTATTTGTGTATTTATCTATCTATCTATTTGTCTATTTATTTCTCTATCTATCTATCTGAGTATCTATCTATGCTCTCTATCATTCTAACTATAATCTATTTATATGTCAATCTGTATATCTATCTATCTATCTATGTATCTATCTGTCTATCTATCTATCTGTAAATGTGTATATATGTCGATGTGTGTATCTGTTTATATGTCTATCTGCTTATCTGTAATCTATCTATCTATCTATAACCAATCTATCTATCTACCTATATGTATATTGTATATCTGTCTATATATCTATCTTTCTTTCTTTAAATCTGTCAACTCTCTATATATCTTTCTATATATATATATATATATATATCTATCTATCTATCTATGCCTGTCTATCTATATATTTGTAAATTTGTCTATATATATATATATATATATATATATATATATATATATATATATATATATATATATTTGTCTATATATCTCTTTGCTTATGTATATCTGTATATCTATCTATTTGTCTTTCTATCTATTTGTCTGTCTGTTTATCTATCTTTATATTTATTTATTTGTTTATCTATATATCTATATTCGTGTCTCTTTGTTTTTATATTTATTTGTCTATCTAACTATCTATCTATCTATCTATGTGTATATTTGTTTTTCTATTTAAATGTTAATTTGCCTATCTATCTATATGTTTATTTTTATATCTATCAATCTATTTATCTATTTGTCTATCTATCTATCTATATGTCTATCTATTTATCTATCCATCAATATATCTGTCTATTCATCTATTTGTCCATCTCTATATCTTTTTATCACACTATTTATCTATCTATCTATATGTCTATCTGACAATCTATCTATATGTCTGCATATCTTAATTTCTATCTCTCTATCTATCGATCAATCTATCTAAATGTGTGTATGTATATCTTTCAAATTGTCAATTTGTCTATCTATTGATCTATCTATTTGTCTATTTTTTAATCTATCTATATGCCAATCTATAAATCTATCTATATGTCTAAAAATCTATTTGTGTATATGAAAATATGTCTATATGATTAACTATCTATATTGCTATCATTTTATTTATCTATCTATGTGTATATCTATATATTTATCTATCTATCTGTCAATCTAAGTTTCTATCTATCTGTCTATTTAACTATCTATCTATATATTTATATATCTATTTATTTATCTATCTATCTATCTATCTCTCTTTCATTCTATGTATCTATCTATCTATTTTTGTATCTATTTGACTATCTGTCTATATGTATATCTATCTATCTAACTATCTTTGTATCTATCTATCTATCAATATGTATTATGTCTATTTGTTTATCTATCTATGTATCTATCATTATATCTTTCTACCTATCTATCTGTCTATCTATCTCTCTACCTATTTATATATATGTCTATCTCTCTATCTGTCTATCTATCTAATTGTCTATCTCTCTGTGTCTATCTATCTATCTAAGTATATTTTTATCTATATATTTGTATATCAATATTGTGTCTATTTGTCTATCTATTTATTTATCTATCTATCTATAAGTCTATATGTTTATCTGTATATATGTCTATATGTATATTTGTCTATCTGTCTATATGGCTATCTTCCTATCTATCTGTTTGTCTATCTATCTAGGAACCTTCTGTCTATCTTTCTACCTATTTTTCTATAATGCCATTCCATCAATATATTTATCTATCTGTTTATCTATCTATCTATCTATTTATCTATCTATCTTTTATCTGTGTATGTTTATTAATCAATATATATATATATATATATCTTTCTATCTTTTAACTAACTATCTATCTATTTATCTAACTATCTATATATTTATTTACCTATTTGCTTATCTATCTTTCTAACTATAAATCTTTTATTTCTATCTATCTTTCTTTCTTTATTTCTTTTTTTCTACCTATCTTTTTATCTATCTATGTATCTATTTATCTATATATCTATATATTTATCTATCTATTATTCTATATATCGATCTATCTATTGGTTAATAAATCTATCTATCTATGTATCTGCCTATCTGATTATCAGGCTATCTGTCTATCTTTATATCTATCTATTTGTCAATAACTCTAATTTTATACTATCAATCTATCTATATATGAATCTATTTATTTATATATCTGTCTATCTATATGTATATAATATATATATATATATATATATATATATATATATCTATCTATCTATCTATCAGTCTATTTGTTTATTTGTCAACTATCTATCAATCTATTTATGTGAGTATCTATTTATCTATCTATCTATATTTTATTTATTTGTATATTCTTCATATCTATTTATCTGTCTATATGTCTATCTATCTATCTATTGGTCTGTATATGTGTCAATCTATTTATCTATCTATCTATCGATTTGTCTAACTATCTACCTACCTATTTATCTATGTATCTATATATCTATCAATCAATCTATCTATCTATCTATAATTCTATCTATCTGTCGATCTGTCTAACTATCTACCTATCTATCTATCTGTGTATCTATATATCTATCAATCAATCTATCTATCTATCTATATATCTATCTACCTATCTGTGTATCTATCTATATGTGTATCTAGCTATCTATATATTTATCTATCTTTCGTTCTTTCTTTCATAATTTCTATCTATCTATCTATTTATATATCTATATATCTATTTATCTATCTAACTATCTATTTATTTATCTAGCTATTTATATTTCTATCGATCTATCTATCTATATATCTATCTGCATATCTTGTTAGATGGCGATCTATATATATATATGTCTGTCATTTTATCAATTAATGTACCTATTTATTTATCTATCTTTCAGCCAATCTTGCTATCAGGCTTTCAATCTATCAATCTATCTATTTATATATCAATCACTTTACTTTTCTATATGTCTATCTATCTTCATGTCTATCTATCTATGTATCTATTTATCTATTTGTCTATGAGTTTATATAAGAATTTATTTATTATTTATCTGTCTATCTATTTGTCTATTCTTTATATTTGTCTACTGGTCTATATGTCTATTTATCTATATGTCTATTTGTCTATCTATCTCTATATGTGTCCATCTATCTATCTGTCTATCTATCTATCTATCTATGTGTCCGTCTCCATATTTGTTTACCTATCAATCTATTTATTTATGTATCTTTCGATCTACCTTTCTTCCTATATGTCTATCTGTCAATCAGTCTATATATCTATCTATATATTTATCAATCAATTTATCTATGTCTCTATCTGTGTATCTATCTATCAATCTATCAATCAATCTATCTATTTATATATTTATAAGTCTATTTATATATCTATCTATCTTTTTATCTAACTATATGTCTATTTGTCTATCTATCTATATACATGGATGTCCATCTATCTATCTTTCTATCTATATATCTGATTTTCAATCCATCTCTCTGTCTGTCTATTTATTTTCTATCTATTTGTCTATTTGTATTTTTATATATATGTCTATGTGTCTATCTATCTATCTATCAATATATTTTTCTATCTGCCTATATGTCTATTTATCTGTTTGTATGTCTGTCTATCTGGCTGTTTGTCTATCTTACTATCTATCTTTCTATCTATCTATTTGTCGGTCTATTTGTCTATCTACCTATATGTCTATCTATTTATCGATCAATCTATCTGTCTATCTATATTTTATCTATTTGTCTATCTATAAATCTATTTATCTATATGTCTATCTATCTGTCTATGTCTATCTATCTGTCTATGTCTATCTGTCTATCTGTTTATTTGTCTATCTACCTATATGTTTATAAGTGTATCTATCTATCTGTCTATCAATCTATCTAACTATCTATATATTCGTTTATCTATCTATATATCTATATATCTATATATCTATATATCTATCTGTCAATCAATCAATATTTCTATCTATCTAGTTGTCTATCTATCTATCTGTCTATCTATTTATCTATCTATCTTTCTGTATATCTATCTATCAATCTTTTTATTTGTTTATATATATATATCAATCTATCTGTCTATTTGTTTATTTGTCAATCTGCCTATCTATTTATCTATCTTTCTATCTGTCTATCTATCTCTCTGTCAATTTGGCTATCTATCAATATGTCTATCTATCTATTTGTTTATATATCTATCTATCTATATATCTATCTATCTATATCTATATCTTTCTATCTCTCTATCTCTCTATCTGTATATCTTCTATTTCTTTATCTAACTATCTATCTATCTTTATTTATATCTATATTCCTATATGTTTATCTATCTATCTGTCTATATGTTAATTTATCTATCTATCTATCTATTAGTCTTTTTGTTTATTTGTATATCTATCTATTTGTCTACTAGTGTATTTGTCTATCTATAAATCTATAAATCTATAAATCTGTCTATATGTCTATATATCTATCTATGTTTATGACAATATGTCTATTTATCGAACTGTCTATCTTTCTATCTATCTATCTATCTATCAAATTTTCTATCTAGTAGTGTATCTGTGTATCTGTCTATCTATCTTTCTATCTATATATCTATATTTTTGTTGATTTGTATATTCATCTAATAGTCTATCTATCTGCCTATCTATCTACCTATCTTTCTATTTATCTATCTATATGACTATATGTATATCTATCTATTTTTCTATGTATCTATCTATCAATCTGCCTATTTATTTATCTGTATCTATATATATATATATATATATATATATATATATGGTCTATTTGTCTATCTCTTTATTTGTATATGTGTATATCTATTTATCAGTTTATCTTTTATCTATCTACTTGTCTATTTGTCTATCTATCTATTTGACTATCTATCTATCTATCAATTTGTGTATATGGCTATGTATATATCTTTTTAAATGTCTATCTATCGATCTGATTATCTCTCTATCAATCAATTTGTGTAAATGTCTATCTATCTCTCTAAATGTCTATCTATATATATGACTATCTTTCTATCAGTCTATTTGTGTATATGTCTATCAATCTCTTTATAAATGTCTATATGTTTATTTCTATATATTATCTACCTATCTATCTATATATCTATATATCTATATATTTATCTAATTATATATATATATATATATCTATATATATCTATCTATCAATCTATCTATCTACCTTTCTGTCTGCCTATTTGTAAATCTTCTTGCGTGTCTATCTATTTTTTTATTTTTTTTGTCTATCTATTGGTCTATTTGTCTAACTATTTTCATTCTGTATGTGTGTTTGTCTATCACTCTATTTGTCTATCAGTCTATTTGTCTATCTATCTATCTATCTTTATATCTATTATTCTATCTATCTATATATCTATCTATCTATTATTTTAACTATCTATCAATCTTTATGTATAATTGTCTAGCTATCTCTTTGTCTATCTATCTATCTACATACTATCTATCTGTCTATTTGTATATCTATCTATCTGTCGATCAGTCTATCAGTCTATCTGTCAATCTTTATATCTACATATCTTTCTATCTATCTATCATTCTATCTATCGATATGTCTATCTGTTTATCTGTCTATTTGTCTATATATATGGTCTATCTTCCTATTTCTCTATTTGTATATCTATTTATTAGTTTATCTCTTTATCTATCTACTTGTCTATTTGTCTATTTGTATAAATGTCTATCTGCCTAACTATCTATCTATCTACCTATATGTATATCTACATATCTATCTATTTATATAATTGTTTATTTGTCTATTTATGTCTATGTGTCTGTTTATCCATTTGTCTATATGTATGTATATCTATCTATCTATCTATCTATAGATCAATCAATTTACATATCTATCTATCTATCTAACTATCTTTCTATCTATCTATATATATATCTATCAATCTATCTGTTTGTCTGTCTATCTATTTATATATCTATCTATCTATTTTTCGATCTATCTGTCTATTTGTCTATCTATCTATCTATTGATCTGTATATCTAGCTATGTATTTTTTTATCTATGTATCTATCTAATAATTTGTCTATATATTTTTCTATATTTCTAAAAATCTATCTATCTAACAATTTATATATATCTCCATCTATCAATCTATTTATTTTTCTATCTATTTGTTTATCTATCTATCTTTCTTTGTTTTTATCTCTTTATCTGTATATCTATGTATCTATCTATTATCTTTCTTTCTATCTATATGTCTATCTATTTTTCTATCTATCTATCTTTCTATCTACATGTCTGTCTATATATTTATCTATCAATGTGTTTATTTATTTGTCTAACAATCTATATATCTATCTGTGTATCAATATGTCTATCTCTCTATATATCTATATGTCAATATATCCATCTATCTATTTTACTATCTAACTATCTATCTATCTATCTATATATCTATATATCTATATATCTATTTGTCTATGTATCTAAAAATATTTTTTTCAATCTATCTGTATATCTATTTGTCTATCACTTTTACTATCTATCTGTCAATCAATTAATCAATCTGTTTGTCTATATATCTGTATATATCTGTCTATCAATTTGTCTATTTATCTATCTATCTATTTATTTAACTATCTATATATTTGTATATATATCTATCTATCTATCTATATAATTTTCTATATATATTTCTATCATTCTGTCTAATGATTTATCTTTCTATAAATCTAATTATCTATCAGTCTATTTATTTTTTAATCAATCTGTTGATATATCTTTCTATCTATCTTTCTATATGCGTGTCTTTGTATTTGACTATCTATTTGTAAATATATTATTAAATCTATCTATCTATAAAATTGTCTATCAACCTGTCTATCTATTTGTCTAACAATCTATCTATCTATAAATCTATCTATCTATATGCCTATCAGTCTCTTTGTCAATCTATGTATTTGTAAATCTATTTAATTCTCTATCAGGTCATATGCCTTTAAGCCTTTCTATAAATCTATCAATCTGTCTATCTGTATATTTGTCTATCAGTCTTTCAAACAATTTGTCTTTCTAATTATTTTTGTCTATCTGTCTTCAATCTATATGTTTATCTACATATCTATCTTCTGTCTATCTGTGTATCTGTCTATGTGTTTATGTGTCTATCTGTGTGTGTGTGCGTATATATATATCTCTCAATCAGTCTATCTGTCTACATGTCTACTTGCTAATCTATCTATCTGTCTATCTGTCTATATATCTATCTATATTTATGTCTATCTATCAATATATCTATCTAACTTTCTATCTATCTATCAAAATATCTATCTAACTTTCTGTCTATCTATATATTTATCTATCAGTCTATATATTTATCTGTCTATCTATCCATATTTTTATTTTTCTATCTATATATCTATCTATCTGCCTATCTGTCTATCTATCAACATGGACTATCCATCTAGTTGTCTCTCTATCTATCTAATTATCTATCTTTCTATCTGTCTATTTGTGCATATGTCTATCTATCTATCTGTCTGTCTATATGTATATCTGTCTATCTATCAATATGTCTATCTATCTATTTATCTATTTGTCCAACTATCTATCTATCTTTCTATCTATCTATCTATCAGTCTATCTACTATCTATCTGTCTACCAATCTTTCTATCTTTCTATATGTTTATCTATCAATCTATTTATCTATCTAGTTATATATCTGTCTAACTATATATATGTCTATATAACTTTTGAATATCTGTCTTTTTGTCTATTTGTCTTTCTAGCTATCTGTCTTATGTATATCTATATATCTGTCTGTCTGTCTATCTGTATATCTCTCAATCTGTCTATGTATCTATCTGTATATGTATCCATTAACTATCTGTCTATCTATCTTCTATATATTTTTTAAATGTATCTAATTATCTGTCTATATGTCTATCCGTCTATCTATCTATCTGTTGTCTATCTATCTATGGATCTATCTTACTATTCGTCTATTCCTCTATCTACCTATCTATCTATTTATCTATCTACCTATTTGTCTATCTGTCTTTCATTCTATATGTTTATATGTCTATGTATCTATCTATCTATATGACTATCTGTCTATCAATTTATATGTCTATTTGCATATCTGTCTATATGTTTATAAGTCTATCTGTAAATCTAGCTATCTAGCTATCTACCTATCTATTTATTAATCTATCTATCTGTCTATTTGTCAAACTATATTTGTGTCTATCAGTCAATATGTCTATATGACTTTCAAACAATATATTTATATGTCTATATGACTAACTATCTATCTTTCTATCTCTTTATATGTTTATCTGTGTATATGTCAATCTGTCTATCTATCTAACTATATATCTATCTATCCGTCTGTCTATCTATTTGTCTATCTATCAATCTCTCTATATATCAATCTATATATATTTTTTTCTATCTTTCTTTTTTTTATATGTATATCTATCTATCTATCTATCTACAAGTCTATCTGGCAATCTGTCTATATGGTCTATTTATATATCTATCTATTTGTCTATCTATCTATATGTCTATCTATCTATTTTTCTATCAATCAATCAATCTATCTGTATTTCTATCTATTAGTCTATTGGTCTATCTATCTATCTATCTACTTGTCTATCTATCTATATGTTTATCTATCTATCTTTTTATTTGTCTATTTGTCTATCTATCCATCTATCTATCTATTAGTATATCTAACTATTAGTATATCTATCTATCTATTTTTTGTCTATTTGTATCTCTGTCTATCTGATAATCTTTATAATTGTCTTCTATATATCTGTCTATCTGTCTATCATTTAATTTTCTATCTTCCTATCTATCTATTTATCTATATTTATATTTGTCTATATGTTTATATGTCTATCTACCTATCTTAATTTTGTCTATCTATTTATCTTTCTACCTTTTTATATGTCTATCTGTTTAACTATATATCTATCTATCTATATGTCTATCTATCTGTATGTCGATATCACTATCTATCTATCTGGCTATCTATCTGGCTATTTATCTATCTATCTGCTTATCTGTATATTTGTCTATCTATCTATCTATATATCTATGTAGGCTATCTATCTATCTATCTCTATATCTGTAAATCTATTAATCAGTTTATCTTTTTATCTATCTATTTGTCTATCTATCTTTCTATCTTTTTAGCTATCTATCTTCTATCTATCTATCTGTATATTTATCCATTGACTATCTATATATTAAATTTCTATATATTTGTGTATTTGTCTATCAATCTAACCATATGTCTATCTGTCTATCTATTTATCTATCTAGGTTTCTATCTATCTTACTATCCATCTATCTGGCTATATACCTATTTGTCTATCTGTCTATCCACCTATCTGTCTATCTGTCTATCATTCTGTATGTCTATCTGTCTATATATCTATCTGATTACTCTCGATCTAATTATCTATTTATCTGACAATTTGTCTATCAATTTATAGGTCTATTTGTCTATCTGTCTATAAGTATATATGTATATATGTGAATCTAGCTATCTACTAATCTATTTATTAGTCTATTTAGCTATCTATCTATCTATCTATTTTTCTGTCTATCATTCTATATGTCTATATGACTTTCTGTCAATCTATTTATATATCTATATGACTAGCTATTTATCCTTTTATCTCTTTATCTTCCTTTTTGTGTATCTGTCTAGCTGTCTATGTATCTATTTATCTATATATCTATCTATCCGTCTATATATCTATCTCTCTATTTATAAATCTCTGTGTATATCTATCTGTCTATCTTTTTTTCTATCTATCTATTTATCTTTATGTCTATCTATCTATTTATCTATCTATAAGTCTATCTGTCTATATGGTATATCTATATATCTGTCTATCTATCTATATATTTGTCTATCTATCTATGTATCTTTTTTTCTATCTATTTATCTGTCTATCTGTCTGTCTGTCTGTCTATCTATCTATTAGTATATTGGTCTATCTGTTTATTAGTCTACATGTCTATCGATATATATGTCTATCTATCTATATGTCTATCTTTCTATCTGTTTATCTATCTATTTGTTTATATATCCTTCTATCTATCTATTTGTCTATCTAACTATATGTATGTATATATATATATATATATATATCTATCTATCTATCTATTTATATATATTTTTATTTGTTTATAAGTTTATATATCTATCTACCTATCTTTCTATCTATCTGTCTATCTATCTGTCTATATGTATATTTTTCTATTTATCTATCTATATGGTCTATCTGTCTATCTCTCTATCGGTATATATGTTTATCAGTTTATCTTTTTATCTATCTTTTTATATATTTGTCTATCTATCTATCTACCCATCTATCTATTTATCTTTCTTTCTATATGTCTATATGTCTATATGTCTTTATGTCTATATGTCAATCTGTCTATATGTATATCTATCTATCTACCAATCTGTCTATCTATCTTTCTATAAGTATATGTATCTATTTGTCTATCTATCTATTTGTCTATTTATCTATTTGGTTATCTATCTATCTATATATCTATCTTTTTATATATTTATCTGTCTATCTAGATATCTACCTATCTATCTATCTATCAGTCTATATGTTTATCTCTCTATGAATCTATCTATCTAGCTATCAGGCTATATGTCTATCAGTCTATCTGCCTATCAGGCTATATGTCATTATGTCTTTCTATCAATCTATCAATCTGTTTTTCTGTCTATTTGTCTTTCTGAAAATATATTTATCTCTTTATTTTTGTCTATCTATCTATTTATCTATCTTTCTTCTATCTATCTACCTATCTATCTTTTTGTAATTTTCTCTATCTGTCTATCTATATATCCATCTATCTATTGTATATTTGTCTATATATTTATCTGTATATCTGTCTACCTGTCAATCTACTTCTCTACTTATCTATCTATTTATTTGTCTATCTGTCTATCTTGTTGTCTATCTATATATTTGTCTATGTGTCTATTTATTTATCTATCAATCTATTGATTTGTCTATTTGTCTATTTGTCGATCTATTAATATAGTCAATCTATCTATCACTTTATCTCACTTTATCTATCGATTCATCTCTTTATTTATCTACTTGTCTTTCTGTCTATCTAATTATCTGACTATCTTTCTATTGGTCTATATGTGTATATGTCTATCTATCTATCGGTCTATCTGTCTATCTATCTATCTATCGGTCTATCTGTCTATCTATCTATCGGTCTATCGGTCTATCTGTCTATCTATCTATCTATCGGTCTATCTGTCTATCTATCTATCGGTCTATCTGTCTTTCTATCTATCTATCTATCGGTCTATCTATCTATCTATCTTTCTATCTATCTGTCTGTTTGTCTATCTTTCTATCTATTTGTCTATCTGACTATCTATCTATTTGTCTATTTGTCTATATCTCAATTTGTATATTTACTATCTATCTATCTAAATATCTTTTTGTCAGTCTCCCTATCTGTATATCAATCTATATGTTAATATATCAATTTATCAATTTATCAATCTATCTCTATGTCTATCTTTCTATCTATCTATCTTACTACTATCGATCTATTTAAATTCTATCTATCTCTCTGTCTATATGTATATCTGTGAATTTGGCTATCTATGTATCTATCTAAAAGTTTATTAGTCAATCTATCTATCTGTCAACCTATTTATTTATTTATTTATTTGTCTATATGACTATATGTATTTCTATCAATCTTTGTATTTATCTATATGTCTATCTATATATTTATATATCTGTTTATCTCTTTATCTTTCATTTTATGTACCTGTCTATTTGTTTATCTATCTATCTGTCTATCTATTTATATGTCTATCTATCTGTCTATCTATTTGTTGATCTTTGTATCTGTCTATCTATTTGTTGATCTTTCTATCTGACCATCTGTCTATCTGTCCATCTATCTATCTAGCTATTACTAATCTGTCTATCTGTCTATCTATTTATTTTTCAATATGATTATATGTCTATCTATCTGTCTATATGGTCGATATATATATATATATGTCTATCTAACAAAGTATCTGAATGTTTATCTGTCTAACTATGTATTTGTCTATATATGTATTTTTCTATTAATCTATATGTCTCTCTATCAATTTGAATATCTATATATCTGTTTATTTTCTTCTATATATATGTTTATCTTTCTAACTGAGTTTCTATATAATTGTCTTTTGTCTATCTACCTATCTGTCTAATTGTTTATCTATCTATCTATCTATTTTTCAATCTTTTTATCTATTTGTCTATCTGTGTTTCTATCTATCTATCTGTCTGTCTATCTATCTAGCTATCTATCATTCTATTTGTCTATCTGTCTATCTAGCTAGCTAGCTATCTATCTATCTATGTATCTTTCTATCTATATATATGTGTATCTTTTTATCTATCTCTCAGTCTATATTTCTATGTTTATCTATCAATCTGTCAATCTATCAATCTGTCTATCTATCTATCTATTTATCTAATTGTATATTTATCTATCTATCTAACTAACTATCTATCTATTTATTTGTGTATATGTCTATCTATCTTTCTCTCTAAATATCTATTTGTCTATGTCTTACCTTTATCTACTTATCTATCTATTTATCTGTATGTCTATCTGAAAATCTATATGTATATCAATCTCTCTATATGTATTTCTATTTGTCTATCTATTTTTCTGTCTTTATGTCTGTCTATCTGTATTTTGTCTATCTGTTTGTCTGTATCTCTGTCTGTCTCTTTATTTATTTGTCTATCTGTCTAACTGTCCATCTATCTATCAGTCTTTCAATCAATCTATCTATCAGTCTATCTGACTATATATATATATATATATATATATATATCTATATCTATCTATCTGTCTGTCTGTCTGTCAATCTGTCTATCTATCAATCTGTCTATCTGTCTATCTGTCTATCTATCAATCTGTCAATATGTCTATCTGTCTTTTTGTCCAAATGGCTATCAGATTATTTGTATTTTAGTCTATCTGTCTTCTATTTATATGTTTATCTATCTATGTGTCTATCTTTTGATCTATTTTCTATCTATTTGACTATCTCTCTATTTGTACATCTATATATCTATCTATCTATTTGTCTATCTGTCTATATGTCGATCAATCTATTTGTCTATCTCTCTATCTGTCAATCTGTATATCAATTTATTTATCTATCTGTCTATCTATCTTATGTCTATCTAACTATCTATATATCTATCTGTCTATCTTTTAAGCTATCTTTCTATCAATCTATCTATCTATATAACTATTTTTCTATCTCTCTATTTGTGTATTTGTCTATCTGCCGTTCTCTTTAAATGACTATCTTTCTTTTTGTTTGTCTGTCTATCTATCTATTTTTTGTCTATCTATCTGTAAGTTTGTCTATCTATCTGTCTGTCTATCTATCTATTTATCTTTCTATCTTGCTATCTATCTATCTAGCAATATATCTATCTAGATATCTATCAATATATCTATCTATTTATATATATATATCTCTCTATCTTTATATTGGTCAATTTGTTTATCTCTCTATCTGTTTGTCTGTCTATATGTCTATCTGTCTATTTTCCCATTTGTCTCTTTATATATCTATATATTTCTCTATCGCTCTTTCTCTATCTATCTATCTGTCTGTCTATTTGTCTATTTGTCTATATATTTATCTTATTATCTGACTATCTATCTATCTGTCTATCTATCTATATATCTAACTGTCTATCTGTTTATCTATCTGTCTATCTGCCCATCTATCTATCTATTTATCTATCTATATATCTTTCTATTTGTCTATCTCTCTATCTATCTTTCTATCTTTCTATCTATCTGTCAATCTCTCTATATGTCTATCTATCTATCAGTCTATGTGTGTATCTAATTATATACCTATCTATCTATTTGTCTATATGTCTATCCGTCTATCTATCTATATATTTATTTGTTTATCTATTAATCAGTCTATTTGTTTATCTATCTATTTGTCTATCTTTTTTCTATCTGTCTATCTGACTATCTATCTATATGTCTTCTGTCTATCTGTCTATCTGTCTATCTCTCTATCTTTTTAATAGTCTTCTATCTATATATCAATTAGGCTATCTGTCTATCTGTCTATCTGTCTATCTATCTATATATATATCTACCTATCTACCAATCTGTCTATCAGTTTATTAATATATCTATATATCTGTCTTTGTGTCTATCAGTCTATATGTTTATATGGCTATCTACTAATCTTTCTATTTATCTATTTGTCTATCTTTCCATCTGTCTATCTATCTATCTGTCTATCTATCTATCTATCTATATATCTATCTATGTGATTATCTGTCTATTTATTTATTTGTCTATCTATCTTACTATCTTTATATCTATCTATCTTTCTATCTTTCTATCTATATGTCTATCTATCTATCTATCTGTCTATGTGTATATCTGATTATCTACCTATCTTTCAATATGTTTATCAGTCTATCATTCTATCTGTCTATATATCTATCTGTCTATCTTTCTATCAGTCTATATGTTTTTATGTAAATCTAACAATCTATCAACCTGACTTTTTATCTATTTGTCTATATATATATATATATATATTTGTCTATCTATCTATCTATCTATTTTTTCTATATGACCTATCTATCTATCTATCTATCTGTTGATCTATCTCTCTATCTGTCTATTTTTGTATAAGTTTATTTATCTCTCTGTCTATCTATCTATCTATCTGTCTATCTATATGTCTATATGTCTATATGTTTATATGTCTACCTGTCTATATAATGCTTGGGTCTATAGGCCACCTTCTTCAATAGCTAATGCATGTGGCCTTTCATTGCCTTACAATACTGATGGCTCCACCCCACTTAATCATGTAAACTTGCACCCTTCATCTATCGGATCTAAGTCTAGGCCATCAACCGTAGGTAGTGAAACAGTCTGTGAAGTCATTTCTTGCTCTCATGGGCCAAATTCGAGGCCACTATCAACTTCTACAGCATTGATACCTGAACAGACACCATTTGGTTCCTTGAACCCTCATAGTTCTAAAACAAGACCTGGCAACTCATAGTTATCTCGGTTTGCTGAATGTTTGCCTAATTATTATATTAAGTTGGATGTCAATGGAATGTCTGAGAAGTTGGTATATCTCTTTGTACTCAAATATTTCATTTTAATGTAGCAGCTTATTGTGGCGTCCACCTATTTAAGGAAGAAGCTGGTTAATAACTTTATCATCTATTTTGTTGAGTATTACATATTATATCATTTCAAGTTCAAATAAATTATTTAAAAAATATTTTCTCTAGAAAATAAAATATAATCTTATAACTAAGTAATCTCAATAATAATAAAATTCATAATACATCTCAAGTTATTCATTTTAAATTCAATATGCATGAATATTTTTCATTAAGATATACTAATTTAATCATGACTGATAATAAAACTAATTTCAACAAATAGTACTAATATCATGTATTACCTTTCTAATCCATATATACACTTCATAAAACAATAGAACCGAGAAGAATCCAAATAATTATAAGCATTGTCAAATTTTTATCATATATGGACAAGTGCACACTCAAATTTTGTATGTTTCAATTAAACCATATATTTTATACCTAATTCATGATGAAAAAAATAAGAACAACCTAAAATATATTTTCTTAAGTCAAAAATAATAACTTCTGAAGATTAATAATTAAACCAAAACTCTACATAATTATTTCTTGCTATAAACAATATTTTGTTGTCTATAAACTATACATGAATTCCCTAAAATAGTAAAGCATAGAACTATCCCAATAAATTTATTTTAATAATTAATATTGGTTATCTTAGACATATGAGAACAAGTTTTCTATTAATTAATGTCATGAGTTTGTGTAAACCCCTCACTACCAAATTAGTCTTGAGTTTATTGACTTTTCTTTTAGATATTATTTTTATCACACACACACACACACACACACACACACACCTACATCCTACTATTATATTATATGAAGTCCTCGAAACAAATCTTATGTATTATTTTAGGTTATTATACTTAGTTTATCCAACATGAAAACCATTTTAAATGAATAAGTGCCTCAGACATAATATATAGGGTCTTATAATTTTCAAAATAAAATAAAAATTAGAATTTATAGTATCAAAATAAAAATACAAAAATATATTTATAAAAAAACAATAATTTATAACACATTTTTTGTCTCTTTCATAGAAGTTAGAATAATCAAAAGATCAAATCATTATTTTAAAATAGATCATTATTTTGATTTTTGTAGTCTGTTAACTTATAAAATAACAAAAATATGTGCCAAACATAACACAAAAGGGTCCCTAAGCAATGTCATGCCAGCACGGCAACATTGTATGTCAGCCCAACATGACCTAACAAAATGCCATTCCAAACCTAGGGCATTGGGTGATGCATGCTTTGGTAAGCACACAGTAACAAGGTACTTCCATTTCCACTAGCCACTACGTTTCCACTAGCCACTACATTGCCAAGCTTTATGGCCCAACCCATTGCCAATAAGTATGGCCCAATCATTTTAAATAGCTAATTTTTTAGAAAATCAATTGTGCCTATGCCACATGTTCTAAAATACCAGGATTGCTGATGATTCCGAGCACGGAATGAGGCAAGATGGGTGTAGGCCCAATATGATGCCAGTTGTGCCCGAGCTGCCTAATCAACTTTATACATATAAAATAACTCTACTAAGAAATAGTGTGAATACATATGTTTAGTATATATTTTTAGATTGTAATCATCAATTATTTCAATCTTAATCTCCTCTTGAAGAATATCACATCTTGTCCTTTGTGTGACACTCTCATATGAAGACTCCATCTCACTCATACCACTAGGAGCCTCAAAAAATTCTAGGCCAGTAGAGGTACTATGAGATGTCTCACCACTTCCTCAAAATCAACTAAGATTATAGTATTAGGTTCAAGAACATATTCATCGCCACTCTAAGGAATAACAATGGAATTGATACATATCTTATCATTACAGTGTCTAAATATATGTTTTTATTAAATCAAGTCCTTTGAAAAAAATAATATCAAAGCACACAATTATATATGAAAGATCTTATCATTTTTAACCATAATAAATCTCATTGTGTATGATGAGTAATATTAATATCATATTTAAATACAGGAGTATCCAAAAGGAAAACAATTAAGTACACATGTAATTATCATATATCTACTATGAAAGAGCATGAACAAAAAGAAATATACATAAAATTTTGAGTGAAAGATGAAAAAAAATTTATCCAATATGCATGAACTAATATGTGATATGACTTAAAAAATCTAGTCAAAATATTAGCAACAAAAATAACTACCCCCCATTAACATATATAAATATTAATATATAATTAAAGTATCATTGTCATCTGAATCAATATTTATTTTTCTTCTGATATACCTCATTCTAGGTAGGAGTTTTTTTATCAAATATTCTTTCTACTAGTATAGAGACCATTAACAAAATAAATGTGCCTAAAAATTTTGAATGAAAGTTTTCAAATTTTTTTTCAAGATATATAAGCTAACACGGAATATTACTTGAAAACATCTCTCAAAATATTAATGATTAATATAACTATCCCTGTGAAAATTTAGAAATACTTTTATGCAATATAAATATTCTGAATATTTCAACCAAATATTTTTATTTTATCACACACACCTCGTTTTACTTAGAACTATCAGTACAAAATATCAAGTAAAGTATTCACAATTTTTCAAAAAAATTAAAAAAATATATAAAAAATTTAAAATAAAATACTTTTTTTAACAATTTAATAGTAAATTCAAATTATATTTTCATAGCGTAATAAAAATTTATAAAAATTAACACAAATTGAGATGTTTCTCTTAAAAAATATAATAAAGACTATTTAGTACAACTTTAAATAAAAATTATAAAATATTTAAAATAATAGTATATGATAAACCTACAAAATCTCCAATTATTAAAATAAACCATATATAATTGATGCTTAACTAACACACTCATGACGTATTAAAATTGATGTTTTAGAATTTTTTCTAACATACCTAATAATCAATAAAATTAAATCTCTCATGTATTTTTTTTTCATAATTTTTTGATTATACAATAATAAATATTCAAATTGAGAATGTGTAATAAATGAGTTAATAATAACCAACTGCCTAGAAGAGCTTCTGAGACTAAATAAGATTATATAGAATGTATCTTGCTTAATTTTGCTAAAAGTTATATGAATAATCTATGAATCATGCACATAAATATCAAAAGGATAAAACATACATTATTATTTTGTTGTTTAATATAATAACTAACTAAAAAATTAAAATAATACTGAAATATTAAAATAATTTGTATCAAAAAAATAGGCCAAACAGTAATATTTTTATAAATTATTGCTTGTACAATTACATTATTAGTCAATATAATATCAAATGATTCAGATTTAAAAAAAATAAAAATAATTACTTATGATATGAATGTTAACATGTATATCTATGATACAAAAATTTAGATTAAGAGAGAAAATAAAAAATAATAGAAATATTCATATAATAAGTATCCCAATTAAAATTAGTAGCATATATGAAAAGAAATTTAAGATACCTATCATGAGTATGTATAACAAGGCCCATAGATGTATACATAACAAATCCTATTTGAATAAATATAAAAGTCTAATGCACATACACTGAACCAGAAAATATTTTTTATAACTCATAATATAATGCCCAAGATATTAAGAATGTAATGCAACAACATATGTCCTATATGGAGTCACAATTAGTGGCATTGATGTGATAGATAGTATTTTGAGATCTAGCTACAAAACCTCGTTGGAGAGGCTAGTAAAAATTCAGCAAGTAATTATGAGGATGATTTGTATAAAAATTATTTCTAACTATTTTTGATTTTTTTCTATGTGTAGCAAAAAATGATGAAATTTTTTTGGAGGTTTAAATTTTTTTATTTTGTTTTTGTTCTTTACATTGCTGATTAACCTAATAATGAATCTTTTCAAGACATCTGATGAGAGATGCACGAAAAAATTTTGATTCAAAGCCTTTAGACATTGTCACGGTCCTTCCTATGCATTCATCACATCTTTACCGATTTAAGCTGGATCAAAAGGAGGCTGAGCTTCTATTATCTTCATTTTTCCTGAAATATTATTTTTGCACTCTCTTTCTCTCTAAACATCATTTCTAGACATCTTTTAGATATTTATTGAAGTTGTATGAATATCAACTCAGATTTGTGTTAGCTCATGTCTGTAATTACTGTTTTTATATATCTGTAAATATGTTTGTGTGTACATGAATATTTTGGGTAGAGTTTTAGCCTATAATAGGGATGTAAAATTCTTGGCTGGTCCTCATGGTGCTGGGAACATCACTTTAGCTTCTGAAGTTGTGAGATGAACGAAAAATTTTGGTCTCAAACAAATGTATGTTTGTTCTTGACACTCTTATTTCTTGCAGATCTACTTCCTCCTATGCATTGCATTTTTTTTCTCATTTTTGTTTATTAATTTCAGGTTTTCTTGCTTCAGTGGAATCCTATATGAACCTACAGGTATGAAAAAATTCAATACCACGCAGTCTGTTGTCATTTTAACTTATATTTCTCTTTTATTTGGCACTTTTTAACTTTCTTATAATTAACCATGGACTGATGCGTGAAACTGGGAAACACAGAAGAATATTTTGATGGGCAGTTCACTACAAATCTTGGAGTGATCTTGATTCGGTAATTTAAAAGTAAGGTCTTGACTATCTCGTTATGTGAAATTTCTAGCAAATAGTAATTGGTGTTGTATGCACTAGTCTATCTATTTATCAGTGGCATGGTGTTGTGTTATTTATTGGTTTGTAAATGTACTATGTTATGCTCCATGTGCAGGTATAACAATGTTCTTTATCTGCATGGAGTACTGGAGGACAAAGAACTAAAAGATGTTGACCATGCCTGATAGACCTATATGTGTGTTTTTTAAGCCCTAGATTATTTCCTTCTGTTGTCTTTGATGGTATGTGTATTTGCATGAAAGTATTTTTGTATATATTAATTTTTAGACATGTATATATTGTCATATATACACAACCATTTACACACACACACACACTAACACACACATGTTTGAATATATAATTGCTTGGGTTTGTCTGGTCATCATCATGCATTACTTACTGATGCATGTCATAAAAGCCATAGATATTAGACCTTCTACAAAGCTGTGGGAGAAGCAGCTCGCTGCCTCATCAAAAACTCACTCAATCTCAAAACGAGTGGTTGGTAGAAAAGGTCATCAGTCGAGCATCATTGCTAACCCCACTTTTATTATCAGTGGCAAAAGTAGTAGCAGCAACAATGGCAGTAGCGGTAGCAGGGGCAGTGGTAGCAACGGTGGCAGTGATAGGAGCAGTCGTGACAGTAGTAGTAGTTGTAGCAACGACAGCAAATGTGATATATACATACATATATACTCGGTATATACGTACATATTATACTATTGCATTGATGTACATATATTCTGAGTATATATGTACTCAGTATATATGTACATATAATATTGTAGTTTATATGTACATATACTATAGTAATATATGTATGAGTGAAATGCAAGTATATACGTACATAAACATTACATTATATATGTACATATATACTACAGTATTATATATTTATCAAAACATAACTTTTTATTATTTTTTTTTGATTTGATTAAGTTGTTTAAATTTCTTATAGATATGATACCGCATTGTTCCCCATACAAAGCTTGTATAAGTGAAATTATTTTTCACAAGACATGACATGCCGTGACTCGGACAGCTATGTCACAGTAAAAGATGGTGATGGGAGGAGCTGAGAGAGAGAAAGCAACGTCATTTCACGGATAGATTATACTTTATGCATTATCAGTAGATACATTAATTAATAAAATTAAATAAAATTTTGTTATGTTTTTGTTTGAATTATGTAAAATATTAAAACAAAATAATTAATTAGATGATTTTATTTTTTGTTAATAATAAATTAACATTTATAGTTTCTCCTTTTATTCAATTTAATATAAAAATATTTTAATATTTAATTAAATTTTTTGAAAAACAAAATTTCTAAAAATAATTTCAGAATGAAAATAGTTAAGGAATTTTCTCTTACTAATTAAGCTAGGGATATTATTATTTAACCTATGGTTTTTTTTCATAGCTAAAATTTTTAACCATGGACTATTCCCTCGCTAGTTTTTAGCAACAAGCACTTAAAATTAGGAAAGCTTTCATTGTTATTTCATCATTATATCAATTTACCGACGTAAAATCTCCATTTTACTAGGGAATTTTTCCTTGCTAATTTAGCTAGAGAAATGTTCCCTTGCTAATTTACCTAGAGAATTTTTTTTTGGCAGGGAATTTTTCATCGCTAAAATTATTAGCTAGAGATTCTTTCCCTCACTAAATTATAGCAACGAGCACTTTAGATTGGGAATGCTTCCATCAATAATCAGTCACTATATCTCGTTTAACGACGGAAAACCACCATTTAGCTAGGGAATTTTACCTTGCTATTTGAAATTTTTCTTGTAGTGCAATCTGTATATCATTTTCTCGATCTATTTTTCTATTTATCTGGCTATTTTTCTATCTATCTATCTATTATTTTATCTATCTACCTATCTGTCTATATGGTTTATCTATCTATTTGTTTGTCTATCTATTTATTTATCAGTTTATCTTTTTATCTATCTACTTGTTTACCTATCTATCTAGATATCTATCTAGTAATTTATCTATCGATTAGAATATTTGTCTATCTAAATATCTATCTATCTCTAATAATGACAATCTTCCTATGTCTGCCCTCATTGAGCCAATCAATCAATCTATCTATCTATTTATCTGACTATCTACCTATCAGTCTCTGTGTTGTATGTCTATCTATGTGTCTGTGTGTCTATGTGTCTATTTATCTATATGTATGTCTATCTGTATGTTTGCTTATTTTTTTTCAGTGTGTATGTGTGTTAGAGTGTCTATGTGTCTGTCTAAATGTATATTAATCAATCTATCTATCTATCTAGATATATATATATATATATATATATCTATATATTTATCTATCTATCGTTCGATCTATCTATCAATCTATCTATCTATCTACCTATCTACCTATCTATCTATCTATTTATCTGGCTATCTGGCTATCTGGCTATCTGGCTATCTGGCTATTTGTCTATCTATCTAACTGTCTATCTGGCTATCTAGCTATATAGTAATCTATCTATCTATTTATTTGGCTATCTGTCAATCTATAAATCTATGTATCTATCAATTTGTATATCTATACATCTATCTATCTATCTGACTATTTATGTATATATCTATCTGTCGGTTATCTATCTATCTATATATTTTTCTATCTATCTATCGGTATATCTATCTATCTATCTATTTGTCTGTCTATTTATCTGTCTGTATGTCTATTTGTCTATCTATCTATTTATATATCTATCTATATTTCTATTTGTTTATCTATTTATCTGTCTATCTGTCTATTTGTTTATCTATTTATCTCTCAATTTGTCTATCTATCTATCTATCCCACTTTTTATCTGTCTATCTGTGTATAAATCTGTCAATCTATCTATTTATATATCAGTCTATATGGTCTATCTGTATATCTGTCTATCTATTTATTGGTTTATATCTTTATCTATTTATTTGTCAATTTTTCTATCTATCATATGTCTTTTTATCCATCTATTTGTCTATCCATCTATCTATTTATCTCACTAAATGTCCATCTCTCAGTGTCTATCTTTTATATAACTATCTATATATATATATATCTATGTATCTGTATGTCTATTTGTTTGTCTACCTGCCCTTCTACATATTTTATATCTGTCATTGTTTCTATCAATCTATATATATATATCTATCTATCAACCTATCTACCACTAGGTCGATCTATCTATATGTCTATATATATATATATATATATATCTATCTATCTATCTATCTAACTCTCTATCTATTTATCAACTTATCTATCACTCGATCGATCTATCTATCTATCTATCTATATACCTATCTATCTGTCTATTTGTCTGTCTATCTATTGATCTGCATATTTGTCTATCTATCTATCTGTATATCTATCTGTTTATCTAACTATCAATCTGTCTATCTATAAACCTATCGATCTATCTATCAAACTATATGTCTATCTAGCTATCTATTCTTTGTCTATATATCTATATATCTACCTATCTGTCTTTTTGTCAATATTTCTATATATCTATCTATCTATGTATCTATCTATCTGTTAATATATCTAACTGTCTATTTGTTTGCTTGTCTATCTATATGTTTATCTTTCTTTATATATATATATATATATATCTATCTTTCTATTTTATTTACTCTCAAATTGTCTATCTCTCTGTGTCTATCCTCTCTTAGTCTATCTTTCTATCTATCTATCTATCTAAATTTCTATTTATTTATTTGTCTATCTATATGTCTTTGTGTTTGTGTGTTTGTCTATATTTCTGTGTCTGTATGTCTGTTTGTCTGTCTGTGTGTCTGTTTTTATGTCTATCTTTTTGTTTGTATGTGTGTCTGTGTATTTTTGTGTCTGTGCATCTGTCTATGTGTGTCTATGTGTATGTATGTCTGTGTCTGTTTGTTTGTGTGACTATGTGTCTATATGTTTGTGTGTCTATCAATCAATCAATCTATCTATCAAATAATCTATCTATCTATCTATATATCTTTCTATCTATCTATCGATCAATCTATCTATCTATCTATATATCTATCTATCTATATATCTATCTACCTTTTTATCTATACATTTATTTTCATATCTGCCAATCTTTACAGATAGCCATATAGACATGTCTATTTGTCTATCTATCTAAGTGTCTATTTGTTTATATGTTTGTGGCTATCTAGCTATATAGTTATATGTTTATCTATCTTTCTATCTATCAGTCTACTATCAATAAATCTATCTATCTGTCTATTTGTGTTCCTAACTATCTATCTATCCATCTATTGGTTATTAATCTATCTATCTAATTGTCAATTTATCTATCTATCTATCTGTTTATCAGTTTATCTATATACTTATCTATCTATCTATCTATCTGTATTTCTATCTATCTATGTGACTTTCTATTTATTTGTCTATATGTCTATCTGTCTATCTGTCTATATGTCTAAATGTCTATATGTTTATCTATTTATCTAATTATTTACATATCCATCTATCTATCTATTAGTCTATTTGTCTACTGTAAATCATTTAATCTATCTATCGATCTATCTATCTATTTGTCTATCTATCTATTTATCTGTCATTAGGTTTATATGTCTATTTGACTATCTATCTATTTGTATATCTATTTATCTATTAATATGTATAGCTGTCTATCAATCTATCTCTCTATATGTCTATCTGTCTATCTATTTATATATCTCTCTTTATATCTATCTATCTTTATATCTATCTATCTTTATAACTATCTATCTTTATATCTATCTGTCTGTCAATCTATATAACTATCTTTTTATCTACATATCTATCTATTCTTATTTGTATCCGTATAACAATCTCTAAGTCTTTTGGTCTATCTGTTTATCTCCCAAAAATGTCTATAGCTTTGTGTCTATTCTATATCAGCCAATCTATCTATCCATCTATTTATCTATTTGTCTATTTATCTATCTGTGTTTTTGTGTCTATCTCTGTGTCTATGTGTCTGTGTATCTGTATGTCTAACTAAGTGTCTGTTAGCATGTCTATCTATTTGTCTATCTATGTGTCTGTGTGTTTGTCTATCTTTATGTCGATCTATCTATCTATGTATTTAACTATTAATCTATTTTTCTATCTATTAATCAATTAATCTATCTATCTATAAATCTATTTAGCTATCTATCTATTTATTTGCCTATCTTGCTATCTGTCTATCTATCATTCTATCTATCTATCTAGCTATCTGGCTAAATAGTAATTTGTCTATCTATCTGTCTAACTATTTATCTATCTATACATTTATTAATCCGTCAATTTGTTTATCTGACTATCTATCTATCTATTTGTTGATTATAAATCTACTTATATATTTATCTGTGTGTCTATCTATCTTATATCTGTGTATCTATCTATCAGCCTATCCATCCTATCTATTTATCTATATGTCTATCAGTCTATCTGTTTATCAATCTATATATATATATATATATATATATATATATATATATATGTGTGTGTGTGTGTGTGTGTGTGTGTGTGTGTGTGTGTGTGTGTGTGTGTGTCTATTTGTCTATCTATTCATCTTTCTATCTATCTCTTTATATGTTTAGAAGTCTATCTCTCAAAATGTCTAACTATCAATTTGTTTATCTATCTATCTTTCTATCTGTGTATAAGTGTATCTATTTATCTATCTGTCTATCTGACTATCTGTCTATATGTCTAAATATCTATCTGTCTATCTATATGGTCTATCTGTCTATATGTAAAGTAGTTTATATCTTTATCTATCTACTTGTGTATTTCTCTATCTATCTATCTATTTGTCTATCTGAGTATCTATGTATCTATCTAAATGTTTATCTCTTTGTGTCTATCCTTTAGATGCCTATTTATCTATCAATCAATATATATATATATATATCTATATCTATATTTATATCTATCCATCTATCTATCTACCATCTGGCTATCTAGCTATCCATCTATCTATTTATTAATCTATTTCTTTATCTATCTTTCTATCTCTCAAAATGTCTCTCTATCTATGTCAATCCTTTATCAGCCTATCTATCTACCTATCTATCTATTTATCTATTTGTTTGTATATCTATCCATGTGTAGTTGTGTCTATCTCTATGTATGTGTATTTGTGTGCCTTTGTATATGTTTGTCTATATGTGTGTCTGTCTGTATGTCTTTTAATATCTCTATGTGTCTGTATGTCTGTCTGTCAATCATTATATCCATCTATGTATCTATTTAGTTATCTATCTACCTACCTACCTACCTACCTATCTATCTATCTATTTATTTGCTTATCTGGATATTTGACTATCTTTTAATCAATCAATCTATCTGTATATCTGGCTATCTAGCTAATGGGAAATCTATCTATTGGTCTTTCTATCAATCAATCTATATATCTATCTATAAATCAATCTTTCTATCTATCTATCTAACTAACTATCTTTCTATCTATATATCTATCTATCTATTTATTGGTTATCTATCTATCTTCTGTCTATCTGTCTTTTTATCTATCTATGTATCTATTTATCTTCCTACCTATCTATTTATTTATGTATATATCTATCGGTCTATTTATCTATCTATTTCTCTGTCTATCTATATATTTGCCTATCTATCTATCTATATGTTTATCTATCTATCTATTTATTTATCTATTTGTTTATATGTCTATCAATATTTTTGTATATCTGTCTATCTCTGTCTTTGTTTATCTGTCTATTTGTCTATCTATCAATCTATCAATATGTGTATATGTCTATCTGCCTATCTTACTATTTATCTATCTATATTTCTATCAATCAGTCTATATGGTCCATCTATCTATTTTTCTATCTATCAATCTTTTTATCAGTTTATATCTTTATCTATATACTTGTTGTCTTTTTGTTTATCTATCTATCTATTTATCTATCTGTATGTCTATCTAACTATATATCTATCTATCTACCTACCTATCTATGTATCTGTCTATCTATCCATCTATTTATCTTTCTAAACGTCTATCTCTTCATGTCTATCCTTTATCTAACTATGTATATATCTATCTATCTATTTGTCTATCTATCTATCTGTCTATCTATCAATATGTCTGTCTATCTATTTATCTTTTTATCTGTATGTCTTTCTGTCTATCAATGTTTCAATCAATCTATATATCTTTCTAGCGAGCTATATATCTATCTAACTTCGATATATCTATCTATCTATCTATATATCTATGTATCTATCTATATACCCATCCTTCTATCAATTTAACTATCATCTGGCTATCTAGATATCCATATATCTATCTATCTTTCTATATGTCTATTTGTTTATTTGCTTATCTGGATATGTGGCTATCTGTCTATATATTTATCTATCTTTCTAATTATGTATTTATCTATCTATCAATTTGTATATCTTTAAATCTATCTATCTGTCTATCTATCTATCTTTCTTTCTTTCTTTGTTTTGTCTATCTAACTATCTATCTACCTCTCGATCTATTTGTATTGTTATCTTTTTTTCTATCTATCTATCTATTTTCCTATCTGCCTATCAGTCTATATAACTATATGTCTATCAATCTATATGTCTATTTATCTTATGTCTATCTATCTATATATTTATTTTTTATCTATCTATCTGTATATATATCTTATGTCTATTTGTCCATCTATTTGTTTTTCTATCTATCTATTTGTCAATCTGACTATATTTCTATTTATCTATCTGTCTGTCTATCTATCTATCTATCTATCTATCTATATGTCTATTTGTTAATATGTTTATCTGTCTATTAGTGTATCTATCTATCTCTATATCTATCTATCTATTTGTTTATCTATTTATCTGCCTACTTGTCTATCTATCTACCTACCTATCTATCTATCTTTCTATCTATCAATACATCTCTGACTTTCTATCTATATGTCTATCTAACTTTCTATCTATCTATCTATCTGTTCATCTATATATCTATCTATATATCTCTTTATCAATCTTCCTGTCTATTTGTTTATTCATCTAATTATCAATCTATTTAACTGTATATGTTTTTATTTTTCTATCTTTTTATATGGTCTATCTGTCTATCTATTTATCTGTCTAATATCTTACTAACTATATACCAGTCTATATATCTATTTATGTTATGTATATCTATCTATCTATTTATTTTTATATGTATCTATCTGTCTATATGTTTATTTATCTTCTATCTATTTGTCTATCAATTTATTTTCTATTTATCTATTTGTCTAACGGTCTATATTATATCTGTATATCTATCTATCTATATATCTATTTATCTATCTATTTGTCAAGTTTGTCTATTTGTTTATCTATCTATCTATCTATACAAATTTCAATCTGTCTATCAAACTATCTGTCATCTATCTATCTATTTATTTGTCTATCTTTATATCTATCTATCTATTTATTTATCTATCTATCTGTCTATCTATCTACCTTTCTATCTATCTATCTATTTCTCTACATGTCTATCTGTCTACCTATCTATCTATTTTCTATCTATCTAAATGTCTATATATCTTTCTATCAATCTATCTGTCTATTTGTATTTCTGTCATCTATAAATCTATTTATTTATATATTTATATATCTGTCTATATGTCTATATGGTCAATTTAACTATTTGTCTAATTGTCTATCTATCTATCTATCGATCTCTATATCTATCTATCTATCAATATATCTGCTTAACTATCTATCTATCTTTTTACATATCTATCTGTCTTCATGTCTATCTATCTTTCTATCTATCTATATGTCTATCTGTCTTTATATCTATATGTCTATCTGACTATCTATCTATCTATCTATCAATCTATCTGTCTATTTGTCTATCTATCTATCAATCTATTTATCTGTATAATTGCATATTTATCTATTTGTCTATATGGTCAATATTTCTATCTTTGTAATTGTTTACCTATTTATCAGTTTATCTCTATTTCTATCTACATGTATATCTATCAATATACCTATTTGTCTATCTATCTATCTATCTCTGTAATTATCTATTTAGCAATCTATCTATCTCTCTAAATGTCTATCTGTATGTGTCTATCTTCGATCTGCTTATCTATTCACCAACTTATATATTAGTCTATCTGTCTGTTTGTTTATCTTTTTTCTATTAATAAATCTATCTATCTATCAATCTATCATCTATCTGTCGATCGATATATATATATATTTGTCTGTCATTTTGTCTGTCTGTCAATATGTTTGTCTATTTGCCTATCTATCTCTCTATCTATTTTGTATGTCTATCTGTCTAGTTTTATATCTATCTATCTTTCAATCAATCAATCAATCTGTCTATCTATTTGTATATTGTCTAACTACCTATCTATTTATCTACCTATCAATCTATATATCTATTTGTCTATCTATCTATTTGTCTATCTTTTAATCATTTTTTCTCTATATGTCTATCTTTTATCTGTCTAAGGATCTTTCTGTATTTCTTTCTATTTGTCTTTCTTTTTATCTGTCTATCTATCTATCTATATATCTCTCTATATATCTATTTATCTATCTGTCTGTCTAAATATCTATATGTTTATCTATCTATCTATCTATCTGTCTATCTATCTATCAATCTAAATATATGTCTATCTATTTATATGTCTATCTATCTAAATATCTATATATCTTTTTGTCTACCTATCTATCTATATATCTACCAATCTATCTATCTTTATATCTTTCTATATGTCTCTCTATCTTTATGTCTATCTGTGTTTATCTATCTTTCTGTCTATTTGTCTATCAATCTATCTATCTATATATCTTTTTATCTATCTATATATCTATATATCAGTCTATTTGTCTATATTTCTGTATGTCTATCTGGATATCTAATCGTTTGTGTATATGTAAATCTATAAATATGTATATCAGTATATATGGTCTGTCTATCTATATTTCTATCTTTTTATTAGTTTCTCTTTTTTTATTTTCTTGTATTTTTATCTATCTATCTATGTGACTATCTTTCTATACTTCTATTTGTGTATATGTATATATATATATATATATATATATATCTATCTATCTATCTATCTGTGTATTTTTCTATCTTTCTATCATTTTACCTATGTATTTGTGTGTGTATGTATATGTGTTTGTGTCTATCTGATTGTATATCTGTCTGTGTGTTTTTGTGTCTATCTGTATGTCTATCTGTATGTCTATCTATCAGTCTGTGTATGTGTGTATTGTGTGTGATTGTCTATCTATCTGTATTTCTATCTGTCTAACTATTTTTCTATCTATCTATCTCTTTGTCCATAAATCAATCATTCAATCTATATATCATTCTATCTAGATATCTATCTATGTGGTTTATATCTATATATCTATCTATTTATCTATATATATATATATATATAATCTATCTATCTATCTGTGACACCCCATTCCCGGCCCGACCCATTTGGCGGATCCGAACCGAGTCCGGGATGCTACTAAAATCACTCAATCACTCAATCAAAATCATATCCTTGCGGAAGCGTTTTCAAATTTTGGGCAAGCCCATAAACACTTACATTTAATATAATACCTTTATAATGAAGGCCTTCTATGCCTTTTCAAAATGATTTCCAAAATAGATATCTAGAGTTCAAAATGTTTTTACAAAATATCAATGTTCAAAAAGAAACATGACATGAATGAACAAGTTGGAGCATACTCCAAATTTCCTTCTTTATGACTCGACGCTCCTCGATCTTGGGTCTGTTTTCGATCCCTATCTATCACTCGGTACCTGCGCATTGGTAAAACAATATGCTAAGCATTTTCATGCTTAGTGGTTCTATGCAAACCCATTCCTCAGTTTCAGTTTAAATCCAATCATGCAATTGAACAATTAAAACTTTTAAATCTTTGTGGATGATCAATGTAATTACAATACATATACTTGTTTTAAATACAATCATTTCTGGTTCATTGATCATAAAAAAAATTACACTTTCATATTCAATAAATCATGCATTAATCAAATCATGCATATCTTTCAATTCCAATAATTCACAATCTCAAATCAATTCAGTTATGCAATTCAATTCAATTTTGCAATTCAATTCAATTCAATTCAATTATGACAATCAATTCAATTATGCCCTTAAAGAATTTAACCTATGTCTTCGATATACAGGATATCAGAGTCACCGGCACGGTCCCGCTGGGCTGCAGGCCGGTATCAAACGGTTTTATAACCAGTACGGTCCCGCTGGGCTGCTGACTGGTTATAAACACTCAATTAGTGAACACTACCGATACGGTCCCGCTGGGCTGCTGATCGGAGTGACACCTCAATACAATGGTTCGCAGTACTGCTATTTGACCCTATTGGTATACCAATCTATCCTTAATACGAACTAAATGGTTAACATTCTATTAAGGGCGTTCAAATCCTTTATTGCAATGTACAGCACAATATATATATACATTTGTAAAATAGTTCACTTTCAATAGTTATTCCATTTTCATATGCAATCATTTTACAATCAATTTCTTCAAATCATTTAAAACCATTCAATATGCCTTTCTTATTCATTTAGAACAAGTATTTCAAATATTGAAACGAGAATAAGAAAAGGTAGAACAAACATTCAAAAACTTGAAACTAGGAATATAAGTCAATAGAACAAACCAAAAAGATTGTCGTGCTTCAATTCCTGTCCTTGGAATCTCGAACTCAACTCGGGCTTTCCTCCTCGTTAACTCCTAATCCATCACACATATTTCACAATCAAAGAATAACCAAAAAAAAAAAAAATCACTTTTGCATTCTAGGATTTTTGGTTAGGGTTGATGTCTACCCAATACACCTCACTTGCCAAATTTCATGGGGACAATTGAGTCATATTTTGATCATACATCCTTCACAAAAATTATATCTCTATGAGTCTATTTTTAGTAGGAATTTGAATCATCTCATTTGGATCACCCTAACATAAGTTATGGCATTTTTATGCCAAGCTGGTCGGTATGCCCAATTCACTCGGTTACCTACTATTTTTCTCAATTTCAGAAATCTTAACTCCATAAATTGGTAATGTTCCCTTATACTAATTTGAATATATGGTTCTAAGGTTTCCCATCCAATTGGAATCATCCAATTTGGATCCCAAAAACTCAGGTTATGGAATTTTATATTCAGACTACTCTAATTTTCAAAATAGAAGCAGATTTTTTTTTCTTTCTTGCACATAGCTCCGCTTTTTAAAGATATATGGACACTTTTGGGTGATAAATTGTCTACTATTCCTTCAAGTAAATTATTCTCCTAGAAGTCTCGTTTACCTGGAAATTTGAATCACTCAATTCGGATAAGAAATGACCAAGTTATGGCTAAAACAAAAACATAGGTTTGAAAAAAATTTGACAGCATCTCCTTTGAAACACCATAATTTCCCTCTTCGTGATTTTCTTCCAAAACACCTCAAAACTTAAAATAAATCATGTCAATCACTCCTAATAACATCCTAATATCATCCTCAACCAATCACAAGCAAATCCCATGGATGATTAGGGTTTTTCCCAACTCAAAAATCATAAAAATAAAATTCTAGGGTTTGTGTTCTTACCTCTTTTCACTTGGATACACTTTCTCTAGCTTTTTCCATCTTCATTCTTGAAAAATCTTGAACAAAAGTGAGAAATCACCCAAAAGTTTGATCTTCTCCCCTTGCCCTAGGTTTTCTCTTCTTTTTGCTCTCTCTCCTTCTCTCAAATACGACTTTGGCAATTTGTGGTGTTCTAAGACCAATTTTTTTTTTGGTCTTTAAGTTAAGCCTCTCCTAATGACTTGTTTGTCCCTAACTTAATAAATCATTTTTATTTTATTTATTATTATTATTATTATTATTATTATTATTTTCCCTTAGGTTCTCATTTTACAAATTCTAACTTTGTCCTTTACACTTGGATTAATTTTCGGGTTCAATCAATTTCTCATTTTAACATATAACATTTAATCATACGCTTACATATTTATTTCACATTTCACAATTTATCGGTTTTCCCGGAAAAACCCAAGTTTGACTCACTTCATACCTGAAATATATAATAAAAACTATTATATAAAAAAAAATTCTATGGTATTTTTGGGGTGTTACAACTCTTCCCCACTTAAGAAATTTCGTCCTCGAAATTACCTTAGATGAACAGTTGCGGATATTGTTGCCGCATCGTTTCTTCACTTTCCCAAGTGGCTTCCTCGGTCTTATGGTTTCTCCACAACACTTTGACTAGCGGAATCTTCTTGTTCCGCAATTCTTTCACTTCACGAGCCAAGATCTCCACTGGCTCTTCGTCATAGGTCAAATCTGGTCTAAGCTCAATTGTCTCGGACGAGACTACATGTGATGGGTCTGATCGGTACCTCCTCAACATCGAAACATGGAATACGTTATGGATCTTTTCCAACTCCGGAGGTAATGCCAATCTGTACGCTAATGGACCCACTTTTTCAATCACTTCATACGGTCCAATAAATCTAGGGCTCAACTTGCCCTTTTTCCCAAATCTCATCACCTTCTTCCAAGGCGATACTTTCAAAAATACTTTGTCGCCGATCTCGAATCGAATGTCTTTTCTTTTCAAGTCGGCGTATGACTTTTGTCTATCCATGGCTACCTTTAGCCTTTCTCTGATCATTTTCACTTTCTCTTCGGTCTCCTGAATCAAGTCGGGACCAATTACTTTCTTTTCACTCAGCTCAGTCCAACACACTGGTGTTCTGCATTTTCTTCCATATAATGCCTCGTAAGGCGCCATTCCAATGCTTGATTGAAAACTGTTGTTGTACACAAATTCAACTAGAGGAATGTGTCTGTCCCAACTACCCTCGTAGTCGATTACACAACTCCTTAGCATATCTTCTAGGATCTAGATCACTCTCTCTGACTGTCCATCCGTCTGCGGGTGAAACGCTGTACTGAAATTCAGTCGAGTGCCCAAGGCCTCTTGCAATTTTTCCCAAAATCTCGAAGTAAACCTCGGATCTCGGTCTGAAATTATGGATATAGGAATCCCATGTAACCGAACTATTTCCTTGATATACAACTCTGCTAACTTGTCAAGTGAATAGTCAGTTCTCACTGGTAGGAAGTGAGCTGACTTGGTCAATCGGTCTACTACAACCCAAACTGAGTCATTCTTTTTACCTGTCAATGGTAATCCAACTACAAAATCCATGGTAATTCGGTCCCATTTCCACTCTGGTATTCTGATAGGCTGCAATAATCCCGAATGAACTTGATGCTCTGCCTTTACTCTTTGGCAAACCAAACACTTTGTTACAAACTCTGATACATCTCTTTTCATTCCGGACCACCAGAATGACATTTTCAAATCCTTATACATCTTTGTGCTACCAGGATGGATAGCAAAAGATCCACAGTGTGCCTCTTCCAGAATAGTTTTCTTTAGCTCGTCATCATTGGGTACACAAACCCGATCCTTATAATACAAGAATCCCTTATCATTCATTGAGAACTCGGTTTCTTTACCCGTTCCAATCTGTCTTACTATAACAGCAATTTTCTCATCTTTTTTTTGTGCCTCTAGCACTCGATTCAACAAACTCGGTCTCGCTATTAATTCTGTCACTACTGTACCATCTTCTGTCAATGACAAATGAGCATTCAACGCTCGAAGCGTTAGCATTGTCTTTCTACTCAAAGCGTCGGCCACTACATTAGCCTTCCTAGGGTGATAGTCAATCACGCAATCATAGTCTTTTATCAACTCTATCCATCTACGTTGTCTCAAGTTGTGAGGGCAATTCCATACAAATAAGCTCTCGTTGTGAGGGCAAATACTTAAGACTCTTATGATCGGTGTAGATGAAACATTTTTCTCCATACAAATAATGTCTCCAAATTTTTAGCGCAAATACGATTGCGGCTAATTCCAAATCATGCGTGGGGTAGTTCTTTTCATGCGGCTTCAATTGTCTTGAAGCATAGGCTACCAATTTACCCTCTTGCATTAGGACACATCCAAGTCCATTTAGTGAAGCATCACTAAAGATCACATATTCCTTACCGCAGGTCGGCTGAGTAAGAACCGGAGCCTCGGTTAAGAATGCTTTCAGCTTATCAAAACTCCTTTGACATTCTTCACCCCATTTAAATTTCACATTTTTCTGGAGCAGTCTCGTCATTGGAGCTGCGATCATCAAAAACCCTTTAACAAATCTTCTGTAGTAACCTGCCAGTCCCAGAAAACTACGCACTTCTGTAACATTTCTTGGTGGCTTCCATTCGACAACTACTTTTATTTTCTTGGGATCCACTCGGATTCCTTCTTTCGATACAATGTGCCCAAGAAATGACACTTCATTCAACCAAAACTCACACTTACTCAATTTCGCATACAACTGCTCCTTTCTCAAAGTCTCTAACACTACCCGAAGGTGTGTGTCATGATTTTCCCACAATGGGAGCAATGAGGAGCAATCTGTCCTCTAGAAGCACCTCCTGGTGTACTCCCAACTGACGGTGCCGATAGAGTAGTATTCCTATTGGCAGCTTGAGCTGTAGGCTGATTGGAACCCTGTGCTCCTCTGAATCTCTTACTTTGCTGTTGTTGTGAAATAGATTGACTAGGATATTTCTTTCCATGTCTTTTATCTTTTCTCTCTTTTTCCTCTTTCTTTACTCTTTCCACATTCAATACACATGTCACAATTTTGGAAAAATCATCATGGCAGAATCCTGTGACATGGGCCCGAATAAGGTCATTAAGGCCGTCTTCAAACCTACGACACTTTTCTTCCTCACTCACAAGTATCTCGGGAGCATACTTGCTCAACCGTGTGAATTCTCTTGGTCATCCTTAACCCTAAAGGGATCTGTATCCATGTTTCACCTATTAAACCAACAAGATCCGCGTCAGAGTCACATCATCCTTTATATGCAAATGCAATGCATGTCATAAAAAAAATTCAAAATCATTTACAAACAATTTCAAAATCATTTTGTAGAACCGCCTAAACCTAGCCTCTGATACCACTCAAATGTGACACCCCGTTCCCGGCCCGACCCATTTGGCGGATCCGAACCGAGTCCGGGATGCCACTAAAATCACTCAATCACTCAATCAAAATCATATCCTTGCGGAAGCATTTTCAAGTTTTGGGCAAGCCCATAAACACTTACATTTAACATAATACCTTTATAATGAAGGCCTTCTATGCCTTTTCAAAATGATTTCCAAAATAGATATCCAGAGTTCAAAATGTTTTTACAAAATATCAATGTTCAAAAAGAAACATGACATGAATGAACAAGTTGGAGCATACTCCAAATTTCCTTCTTTATGACTCGTGCTCCTCGATCTTGGGTCTGTTTTCGATCCCTATCTATCACTCGGTACCTGCGCATTGGTAAAACAATATGCTAAGCATTTTCATGCTTAGTGGTTCTATGCAAACCCATTCCTCAGTTTCAGTTTAAATCCAATCATGCAATTGAACAATTAAAACTTTTAAATCTTTGTGGATGATCAATGTAATTACAATACATATACTTGTTTTAAATACAATCATTTCTGGTTCATTGATCATAAAAAAAATACACTTTCATATTCAATAAATCATGCATTAATCAAATCATGCATATCTTTCAATTCCAATAATTCACAATCTCAAATCAATTCAGTTATGCAATTCAATTCAATTTTGCAATTCAATTCAATTCAATTCAATTATGACAATCAATTCAATTATGCCCTTAAAGAATTTAACCTATGTCTTCGATATACAGGATATCAGAGTCACCGGTACGGTCCCGCTGGGCTGTAGGCCGGTATCAAATGGTTTTATAACCAGTACGGTCCCGCTGGGCTGCTGACTGGTTATAAACACTCAATTAGTGAACACTACCGATACGGTCCCGCTGAGCTGCTGATCGGAGTGACACCTCAATACAATGGTTCGCAGTACTGCTATTTGACCCTATTGGTATACCAATCTATCCTTAATACGAACTAAATGGTTAACATTCTATTAAGGCGTTCAAATCCTTTATTGCAATGTACAGCACAATATATATATACATTTGTAAAATAGTTCACTTTCAATAGTTATTCCATTTTCATATGCAATCATTTTACAATCAATTTCTTCAAATCATTTAAAACCATTCAATATGCCTTTCTTATTCATTTAGAACAAGTATTTCAAATATTGAAACGAGAATAAGAAAAGGTAGAACAAACATTCAAAAACTTGAAACTAGGAATATAAGTCAATAGAACAAACCAAAAAGATTGTCGTGCTTTAATTCCTGTCCTTGGAATCTCGAACTCAACTCGGGCTTTCCTCCTCGTTAACTCCTAATCCATCACACATATTTCACAATCAAAGAATAACCAAAAAAAAAAAAATCACTTTTGCATTCTAGGATTTTTGGTTAGGGTTGATGTCTACCCAATACACCTCACTTGCCAAATTTCATGGGGACAATTGAGTCATATTTTGATCATACATCCTTCACAAAAATTATATCTCTATGAGTCTATTTTTAGTAGGAATTTGAATCATCTCATTTGGATCACCCAAACATAAGTTATGGCATTTTTATGCCAAACTGGTCGGTATGCCCAATTCACTCGGTTACCTACTATTTTTCTCAATTTCAGAAATCTTAACTCCATAAATTGGTAATGTTCCCTTATACTAATTTGAATATATGGTTCTAAGGTTTCCCATCCAATTGGAATCATCCAATTTGGATCCCAAAAACTCAGGTTATGGAATTTTATATTCAGACTACTCTAATTTTCAAAATAGAAGCAGATTTTTTTTTCTTTCTTGCACATAGCTCCGCTTTTTAAAGATATATGGACACTTTTGGGTGATAAATTGTCTACTATTCCTTCAAGTAAATTATTCTCCTAGAAGTCTCGTTTACCTGGAAATTTGAATCACTCAATTCGGATAAGAAATGACCAAGTTATGGCTAAAACAAAAACATAGGTTTGAAAAAAATTTGACAGCATCTCCTTTGAAACACCATAATTTCCCTCTTCGTGATTTTCTTCCAAAACACCTCAAAACTTAAAATAAATCATGTCAATCACTCCTAATAACATCCTAATATCATCCTCAACCAATCACAAGCAAATCCCATGGATGATTAGGGTTTTTCCCAACTCAAAAATCATAAAAATAAAATTCTAGGGTTTGTGTTCTTACCTCTTTTCACTTGGATACACTTTCTCTAGCTTTTTCCATCTTCATTCTTGAAAAATCTTGAACAAAAGTGAGAAATCACCCAAAAGTTTGATCTTCTCCCCTTGCCCTAGGTTTTCTCTTCTTTTTGCTCTCTCTCCTTCTCTCAAATACGACTTTGGCAATTTGTGGTGTTCTAAGACCATTTTTTTTTTTGGTCTTTAAGTTAAGCCTCTCCTAATGACTTGTTTGTCCCTAACTTAATAAATCATTTTTATTTTATTTATTATTATTATTATTATTATTATTATTATTTTCCCTTAGGTTCTCATTTTACAAATTCTAACTTTGTCCTTTACACTTGGATTAATTTTCGGGTTCAATCAATTTCTCATTTTAACATATAACATTTAATAATACGCTTACATATTTATTTCACATTTCACAATTTATCGGTTTTCCCGGAAAAACCCAAGTTTGACTCACTTCATACCTGAAATATATAATAAAAACTATTATATAAAAAAAATTCTAGGGTATTTTTGGGGTGTTACACTATCGATCTATCGATAGATCTATTTATCTATCTATCTATCTACCTATGTATATATCAATCTATCAATCTATTTATCTGCATCTCTTTATCTATCTATATGGTCTATCTTTCTATCTATCAATCTATCTATATATTTATTGGTTTATATATATATATCTATCTACTTGTCTATTTGTCTATCTACCTATATGTATATCTCTATATATGTCTTTTTGTTGATCTACTCTTTATTTATCTCTCTAAATGTGTATATGTTTGTATTTATCATTTATTTGCCTATCTATCGATCTATTTGTGTATGTCTATCTATTTGTCTATTTATCTGTCTATCTATTTATCTGTTTGTCATTATTTTTATCTATCTATATATTTATCTAACTATCTATCTATCTATATATCTATCTATCTATTTATCTATATACATATCTATCTATCTGTCTATCCATCTACTATCTGGCTATCTAGCCATCCGACTATTATCTATCTATCAATTTTTCTATCTATTTATTTTCCTATATAGCTTTCTGGATATTTGTCTATCTATCTATCTGTCTATATATCTATTTATCTATCTATCTATATATCTAATTATCTATCTACCTATATATCTAATTATCGATCTATTTATCTATCTTTTGTCTATCTATCAATCTAACTGTTTATTTATTTTTTGTCTATCTATCTATCTATCAATATTTTTATCTATCTTATCTATCTGTTTGTCAATCTATTTGTCTATATGCCAAAATGTGTATCAGTTTTGTCTATATGTCTATCTGTTTTTTTAATCTGTCTATCTATCTTTCTGTCTATTTGCCTATTTGTCTATCTTTATCTCTACCTATTTGTCTATCTATCTATTTGTCACTCTATCTACATATCAATCTATTTATCAATCTATATGTCTATGTGTCTATCTGGCTATATATACATACATACATACATATATATATATATATCTATCTATCTATCTATCTATATGTGTACGTGTCTAACTATCATTATATCTATCTATATGTCTATATGTCTAAAGTAGATATGTCTATCTATCTATTTGTCCATTTATCTATCTATATATCTATATATCTATGTATCTTTATATCTATATATCTTTATATCTATCTATCTCTCTATCTGTCTATGTATCTGTATATCTATATATATGTAAATCTATCTACCTGTCTATATGATCTATTTGGCTATCTGTCTTTATGTTTATTAGTTTATCTTCTTTTGATCTATTTGTCTATTTCTCTATCTATCTATCTTTCTCTCTATCTATCTGTCGATCTATCTATTTGTCTATTTGTCAATCTAACTATCTAACTATCTCTCTAAATATCTCTCTTTTTTTCATTCTCTATCTATCAAGCTACCTACCTACCTATCTATCTTTCTATCTTTTTGTCTGTGTATCTGTGTGTGTCGATGTCTGTCTAACTGTCTTTGTGTCTCTATGCCTATTTGTCTACTTGTCTGTTTGTGTGTTTGTCTATCTATCTTTATGTCTATCTACCTACTACCTACCTACATATCTATCTAACTGTATACTATCTATTTTTATATCTATCTATTTATAAATCAATTAATCTATCTATATGACTATCTGTCTGTCTATCTATCTATCTTTCTTTCTATTTGTATATTTGTTTAAATGTCTTTCTATCTGTCTATTTGTCTATCTGTCAATCTATATATGTATTTATCTGTCTATCTATCTATTTACCTATCTATATTTATATCTATCTATTTATATTTCTATCTATCTTTCTATCTTTCTATCTATCTATCTGTCTATTTATTTATCGGTTTATCTATTATCTATCTACTTGTCTATCTATTTATCGACGTATTTTTCTATCTATCTATCTATCTATCTATTTGTCTATTTTTCTAACTATCTGTTTGTCTGTCTGTCTAATTTTTCTATCTATATATCTCTCTAAATGTCTATCTAATTGTGTCTATCCTCTAATTCCCTTTATATATAATTACCTATTTATCTATTTAATTATCTGTCTGTCTATCTATCAATCAAGTAATCAATCCATCTATATCTATCTATATATCTATCTGTCAGTCTATCTATCAATAGATCGATCTATCTATATATCTAACTATCAGTCATTATGTCTGTTTGTCTATCTATTTTTATCTATCTATCTATCTGTTACTCTATTTATCTATCTATCTATATATCTATATGTATATCTATCTATCTGTTTATTTCTCAAACAATCTATTTGTTTATCTGTATATTTATCTATCTATATTTCTTTCTTTCTATCTATCTATATGTTTATCTAACTATAAGACTATAATTTATGTGTACATATATATATCTGTCTATCGATTTATTGTTTATATCTTTAATTATCTACTTCTCTATTTGTCTATGTATCTATCTATCTGTCGATTTCTTTATCTGTCTATCTATTTATCTCTCTAAATATCTATTTTTGTTTGATTCCTTTATCTGCATATCTTTCTATATATCTATCTATCTTATTTTCTATCTAATGGTCTGTCTGTCTATCTATCTGTCTATCTGTCTGTCTATTTGACTATCAATCAATCTATCTATTTACCAATATTTCTATCTATCGATTTATCGATCGATCTATCTATCTATATACCTATCGATCGATCTATCTATCTATCAGCCTATCTGTCTATCTGTCTATCAGTCTATCAATCAATCTATTTATCTATCTATCTATCGAACTTTCTATATATATATTTATCTGTCTATCTCTCTATGTGTCTATCTAACAATCTGTCTATCTATCTAACTCTCAATTTATCTATCTATCTATATGTCTATCTGCCTATCTTTTTATCTTACTATCTTTCTATTTGTCTATCTGTCTATTTATCTATATGTCTCTCTATCTATCTATCTACCTACCAATCTATCTATCTATTTATCAATATGTTTATGTATATGTATATCAATCTATCAATCTATCTATATTTATATATGTCAATCGATTAATCTATCTATCTATTTATATTGTCTATCTATCTATCTGTCTTTTAAGTTTATTGGTTTTATATCTTTATCTATCTACTTGTATTTATATCTTTTTATATATCTATCTATCTATCTATATATCTATCTATTTGTCTGTCTATTTTTCAATATTTCTATCTATTTATCTTTCTAAATGTCTATCTCGTTGTGTCTATCGTTTATTTTCCTATCTATCTATCAACATTCTATCTATCTATCTGTTTGTCTATATGTCTGTCTTTCTGTTAATCTCTCTATCTATTTGTCTACCTATGTGTATGTTAGTCTATCAATATTTCTATCTATCTATATATCTATCTAGCTTTTTATCTATCAATATATCTATCTATCTAATTATCTATATATCTATCTATTAGTCTATCTATCTATCTAAATATTTGTCTAACTATTTGATTCCGTTTTTAGCTATCTAGTTATCTATCTATGTATCTATTTTTATATCTATTTATTTATTTATATATCTGTCTATCAATAAATCTATCTATTATCTATCTATCTATTTATTTATCTATCTATCTATCTCTCTATCACACTTTTTGTCTGTGTCAATCTATCATTCTATCTATCTATCATTTTGTCTATCTATCTATCTATCTATATGTCTGTCTGGTTTCTATCTATCTATCTATTTATTTAACTATCTATCTATGTAAATGTTTAACTGTCTTCTTTCTATCTGTCTTTCTATTTATTTATGTATTTTTCTATTTGTCTATCTTTCTATTTGCCTATATGTCTATATGTATATCTGTCTATCTATCTATCTGTCTGTCTATCTTACTCTCTATGTTTTTATCTGTCTATCTTTCTATCTTTCTATCTTTCTATCTCTCTACCTATCTATTTATCTATTTGTGGATCTATCTATCTAACTATCTGTCTATCTCTCTATTTGTCTATGTGTCGGTATATTTTTTGTATATCTATCTATCTATATATCTATCATCTGTTAATCTATCTATATGGATATCTACCTATCTGTCTATTAGTCTATATGTCAATGTATCTATCTGTTTGTCTGTCTAATAGTCTATATATCAATATATCTATGTCTATCTATCAATCTTTTAATCTATCTATCTATCTATTTATCTATCGATCTATATATATGTCTTTCTATCTATCTGTCCATTTTTCTATCTGTCCATTTTTCTATCTATCTATCTGTCTGTCTGTCTATCTGTCTGTCTATTTATCTATCTATCTATCAAACTATCTAATTATCTATCTATCTATCTATCTATATATTTATCTTTCTATCAAACTTTTTATCTATCTATCTATCTATTTGTCTATTTATCTATCAATCTATAAATCAGTTTATCTATCTATCTATTTATCAATCAATCTATCTATCTATCTGTATATTTGTCTATCTATTTATTAGTTTAAATCATTATATATCTACTTGTCTATTTGTCTATCTATCTATCTATCTATCCATCGATCTATTTATCTATTTGTCTATCTGTCTATCTATTTATATTTGTAAATGTCTATCTCTTTATGTCTATTCTTTATCTACCAATTTATTTATCTATTAATCTATCTATCTATCTGTTTGTCTATCTTTTTATATTTTTGTTTGTCTTTCTATGTCTCTATGTATTAATATATCTATCTTGCTATCTATCTATCTATCTATTGATCAATAGATCTATCTATCTATCTATATATATATATATATATCAATCTATCTATCTATATGTCTATATTTTAATCTATATGTTTATCTATTTATCTATCTAACTATATATCTATAAATCTATCTATCTGTCTATCTATTTATCTATCTATTTTACTGTCAATATATCTATCTATCTATATGTTTATCTATCTATCTAACTATTCGTATATCTATATATCTGTCTATCTATCAATTTGTCTTCATGTCTATCTTTTTATCTATTTATATGTTTATCTCTCTTTTTTTCTATCTTTCTATCTGTCTATCTATATATCTATCTAGCTATATATCTCTCTATCTATCTGTCTATATATATCTCTCAATCTATCAAAATGTTTATCTGTCTATCTGTCCATATGGTCTATCTATCTATTTATCTTCTTATCAGTTTATCTCTTTTCTTATCTACTTGTCTATATGTCTATCTATTTATCTGTCTATCATTTATCTGTCTATCTATTTATCTGTCTATTTGTCTATCTATCTATCTTTAAATCTTTCTAAATATCTATCTATGTATCGATCCTATATATGCCTATCTATCTATCTAATTATCTATCTATCCAGTTGTCGGTCTATCTGTCTATATGTCTATCTTTATATCTATGTATTTGTGTATCTCTCTGTTTGTTTGTCAATTTGTCTGTCTATCTGTGTGTCTATGTGTCTGTCTGTCTGTATTTGTGTCTATGTGTTTATGTGTCTATCTAACTATCTATCTATTTGTGTTTCTATCTGTCTATATATTTATCTACTTGACTATCTATCTATCTATTTGTATATCTATATTTCTTTCAATCTGTCTATATATGTATCTATCTATTTCTCTTTTTGTCTATTTATCTATTTGTCTATCTATTTATCTGTCTATCTTTTTATCTATTTATTTATCTGTCTATATTTTTATCTTTATATTTGTCTTTTTTCTATCTATCTATCTATCTATATATCTGTCTATCTATATATATGTCTTTCTATCTATCTATCTATCTATTTGTTAGTTTATAACATTATGTATCTACTTTTCTATCTATGTATATACCTTTCTGTCTATCCATCTATCTTTCTATTTGACTATTTGTCTATCTATCTTTCTCTTTAAATATATATCTATCTGTGTCTATCCTCTATCTGCCTATCTACCCACCTACCTATCTATCTGTCAATATGTCCGTCAATATTTCTGTATGTTTATCTATCAATCAATCTATCTATCTATCTATTTATATCAATCAGTTTTTTTATCTATCTTTAACTATCTATATATCTATATATTTATCTATCTTTCTATTATCTATCTATCTGTTTGTCTATCATTCAACTATCTATCTATTTTTCTATCTATTTATATATTTGTCTATCTATCTGTCACTCTATCTATCTATATATCTATCAATATTTCTATCTGTCTATTTATCTATCTATCTATTGTCTGTATGTCTATCTCTCTATCTATTTGTCTATCCATTTGTCTGTATGTTCTATGTGTCTATCTATCGATCTGTTTGTATATCTTTCTATGTTTCTTTTAGTCTATATATATGTCTATCTATAAATCTATCTATCTACCTTTCTTTCTATCTATGTATATATCTATCTACTTATCAATCTATCATTCAATTTATTTAACTATCTATTTATCTCTATCTATTTGTATACTTTTTTATCTGTCTATCTGTCTATCTATCTATCTATCTATTTATTTGTCTATATGTTTGTCTGTCTATTTGTGTGTCAGTGAGTCCGTGGGTCTGTGTATCTATCTGTCTAACTTTTTATATGTCAACAATCTATCTATCTATTATCTATCGATCTATATATCTGTATACTTTTCTATCTATCTATCTATCTATATGTTTATCTTGCTTTCTGTCTATCTGTCTATCTATCTGCATATCTATATATCTCTCTATCTATCATTCTGTCTATCTCTGTATGTCTATTTATCTTAAGATTTTATATATTTATTTGTATATCTATATATCAATATATCTATTTATATTGTCTATCTATCTATCTATCTAATAGTTTATCTCTTTTTTATCTACTTGTCTATATGTTTATCTATCTTTCTGTCTATCTATCTATCTGTGTTTTTATCTATATGTCTAAATGTCTTTCTCTCTCTAACTATACTTTATATGCATATCTATCTATCTGTCTATCTCTCTATCTTTTTGTCTGTATATCTATGTTTCTCTCTGTCTATCTATCTGTCTATCTCTCTATCTTTTTGTCTGTATATCTATGTTTCTCTCTGTCTATCTATCTGTTTATATGTCTGTCTATCTATGTTTATGTTTATCTACCTGTCTATTAATCTGTCTATATGTTTATGTGTATTTTTGTCTATCTAATTATCTTTAAGTCTATCTGTCTATCTATTTATTTATTTATGTAACTATTTATTTGTCTATTTGTCTGTCTATCTATTTGTCTATATTCCTATCTGTCTATTTGTCTATCTGTCAATCTATAGATCAATCTATCTATCTATCTATCTATTTGTCTCTGTGTTTATCATTTTATCAGTTTATCTTTTTATCTATCTACTTGTCTATATGTCTATCTACCTATCTGTCAACCTATCTAACTATTTATTTGTCTATTTGTCTATCTCTCTAAATCCCTATCTTTCCGTGTCTATCCTCGATCTGCCTATTTATCTATCTACCTACCTATCTTTCTGTCTATCTGTTTGCCTTTCTATCTATTTATAAACTAATCTATCTATCTTTCTATCATTCTGTCTATCTATTTGTATATTGATTTATCTATCTATGTACCTATCTATCTATCTATAAGTCTATCTGTCTATCTATCATCTATCTGTCTATATGTCTATCTATCTAAATATCGATCTCTATGTCTGTCTATCTGTCTAACTTTTTATCTCTCTATCTGTCTATTTATAGATCTTTTTATATATCTATCTTTTTGTCTATCGATCTATATGTATATATGTCTATCTATTTATCTATCTATTTGTCGATCTATATATATGTCTATTTGTGTATCTATTTATTTGTCTATGTGTCTATATTTCTATAAGTCTATCTGTATATGTATTTATCTATCAAACAATATATCTATCTATCTTTCTATATATCTATTTGTCTATCTTTCTATCTATCTGACTATTTGTCAATCTGTCTATCTATCTTTTGTCTATCTATCTATCTGTCAATCTTTCTTGTATCCTAATATGATACGTTGAAATAGTAAATAGTATTTAAGTTAGATTTTATAAATTAGGTAAATGCATTTCTAATTTTCTTTGCTGACTGCATGTGTAATTTAAATCTTATTTGTCAATGTATTATTTTAATAATGTTGATATATAAATACACATTTTTGCTGCATGTGTAATATATGTGTGTGTGTGTGACTGTATGTACAAATACTGTAGTAATATATGTACGAGTGAAATACTAGTATATATGTACATTTTTGCTGCTGTAATATATATTTATCAAAACATAGTTTTTTTTAATTTATTTTGATTTGATTTAGTGGTTTAAATTTCTTACAGATGTGGTAACACATTATTTCCCATATGAAGCTTGTATAAGTGAAGGCATATTTCAACAAATATGATGCACAGTGACTCGAACAATATTTTCGTAGTGGAAAGTTGGTGATCAGAGGAGCAGAGGGAGAGAAAGCAACATCAATGCATTGATAGATTATACTTTATGCACTGTCAGTAGATACATTGATTACTAAGATGTAATATAATTGTTGTTATTTTTTTTAGTTATTTAAAATATTGTATTAGAATAAGTTATTAGATGAAATTTTTTTTGTTTAATTTAAAATTTTCATTTATAGTTTCTATTTTTATTAAATTTAATATAAAAATATTAAATTATTTAATTACATTTTAGTTTAAGATATATGACAATCAACTTTAATTTGTGTTTGTTTATGTTTATAATAACTATTTTTATATATCTTTGAAAATGTTTGTGTGACTCCAAATTTTTTGGGTTAAATTTTAGCCTATTATAGGTATGTAAAAGCATATTATCAGCAGCATTAGCAGGGACAGTGATGGAAATGGTAGCGGTGGAAGCGGCAGTGGCGGCGGCAATGATGGGAGTGGCAGCAACATGTGTACCGGCATCGGAGGCAGCGGCTGCACTGAAAGTAGCAGTGGCAGCCATAGTGGCGACAGCAACAGTGGTATTGGCAGTGACAGCAACAATGGCAGTAGTGGCAGGAGTGGCAGCGAGAGCAGCAACAATAGCACCAAATGAGGTATATACATACGAATAAAATCAGTATATACGTACATAAAATACTGTAGTATTTTATGTACTTATATACTGAGAACTAAGTATATTTGTATTCAGTTTATATGTACACATAATACTGCTATTTTTATGTACATATACTATAATAATATATGTACGAGTGAAATTCTAGTATATATTTACATATATACTATAGGATTATATATGTATCAAAATATAACTTTTTTTAAATGTGACTGAGTGGTTAAAATTTCTTACAGATATGATACCACATTGTTCCTCATACAAAGCTTCTAAAAGTGATTAAATTTTTCACTAGACATTAAGTGCCATGACTTTGACAGCTTTGTCACAGTAGAAAAATAATGATTGGAGGAGCAGAGGGAAAGAAAGCAACGTCAATGAATGGATATATTATACTTTATGCACAATCGGTAGATACATTGATATATGATAAAATAAAATTTTGTTATTTTTTTTGTTTCAATTATGTAAAATATTGAATTATAATAAGATATTAAATGATTTTATTTTTTGTTTATTATAAAATATTTATATTTTCAATTCTTATTCAATTTGATATAAAAATATTAAATTATTTAATTAAAAAATTTTAAAATAATTAAAAATTTGAAATTAATTTTGAAATCAAAATATTTAGGAAAAAAAATTACTTGCTAAATTAGCAAGGAAATTTTTTCTAGCTTATTTAGCTAGGGAATATTAAAATTAGCGACAGATTTTCAGTCGCTAAATTTATTTAGCTAGGGACTATATCCGTCGCTAAAATTTATAGACCAGCACTTTAGCTAGGGAATCATCCGTCGTTATTTTTGTTTAGCGAATGAAAATCTCATGTATCTTGCTAATTTAGCTAGGGAATTTGTCTTTTTTTGGCAAGGGATTTTTTCGTCGCTAACATTTTTTTGCTAGGGACATTTTCCGTCACTAAATGTTAGCAAGAAGCACTTTAGAAAGGGAACCGATCCATTGGTAATCAGTCGCTATATCCCATTTAGCTTTGGAAAATGCCCATTTAGCTAGGGAATTATCCCTTGCCATATAAGATTTTTCTTGTAGTTGCATGAACAGAGCATACCCATCTGCTAAAGGGACTCATCGCTATTTCAGCATATGTGCAAAGGCACATCATTTCATGTCACAATGCCTTCTCTAGTAGCACATGGGCTGACCCTTTGTGCCAGGTACAACCCATGTCATTTTCTAGCTTAGGTTTCGTTGGGTCATATCATACCATATTTGCGTTTTTTAGATTGTGCCACTTGTCGGGTTTTCCCCCAACCTTAGTATATATGTGTGTGGTATGGTAGCTGCAAGTACATTGAGAAGTGATGTGGTCAAGTCATGAATAGTGGTATAGTGGCACAATGGTACCATGCACATTGATGCAATGGTTTCATGAACATTGGTGCATGATCAATGGTAGCGTGTGTGTGAACACTGGTACAAGCAAGCGGTATCGTGAAGAGTGATATCATAAAGAGAGTACCGTGAAGAGTGGTATCATGAATAGTGGAGTTGTGGATCGTGTTATTCAATTAGCTGCAGTGTGCAATGGAGTTGTTGTATGTATATGTAAAACTTTACACCATTCAAGTCATAAATAAAGTCAAAAAATGAAAAAAAAATCAATAATAAAAACATACAAGTGAAGCTTTTATATAACGGGATAAATAGATTTAGATATCCAACATGTTAGAAACTCCCATCCAAAATGCTATAAAATAAAAAAAAATAAGAAAAAATGGAATATAAAATACATCTTCTTTCATCAAGCTAGTAAGTAAAGATCTAGAAAACATAACTTTAAAAAAAAGAAAAATAAATAAAAAACTCTTAAAAATATTCATGATAGTATATAGTAATTAATTTATGATAAGAATATAATTATAATAATAATCTCATTATTAATCTTCTTCCTAAATAAAAAAATTCACATTTATATGTTTCATCAGCTCTTAAAATACTATATTAGATATTATATATCATATTGTCATATTGTCACATTAAAGGTAGAGTGAGAAAAAAATGAATATTTAATCCCCTCAAATAAGCATGATTCAAATTATCTCACAAATTATTATCATCTTTGCTCTAGAATCTAATCTCTATATTTTGATTTCTAAATAATCATTTCACCCTGATTTTTCATAAGATAAAAAAATCTCTAAGAAAAAATACTAAACTCTTTAATGGACCACCTTTCAAAACAAGTTGATGCCTAACCAGTATCTACAATCCAAACATCTAACAAACTTGTAGAGATATAATGATCTCCAAACAAAATCTCAATTCAAGAAAATTTCTTCACATATCTCTAGAGGTGTCAATCGGGTCGAGAGGCCAGAGCATGGCTTGAGACACGAGCCGAATAAGCCTTGCCTAGCCCGACACGACACAGTTAGATCATGCCTGGAATGGGGCTGTGCCAGCTCAAAGCTTGACTCGTGTTGGGCCAGAGTGTTGGGCCACATGCCAATCTAAGAAAGACTTGGTTCTGACCCATAGGCACGGTTCAGGAGCACAAACACCTACCATGCCCCTGGAAATTGGACTTGGTTTCTGGCACATTCCAATTTGGGCCATGTTTGACCTGCTCGATTAAAAAAAATATTTTATTAAAAAAAATATGCTCTGCCCCAACTTGTACACAAGCCACGTGGCAAGTTTTTTAATAATCAACCCTAGCGGTGTCAAATGGGCTAGGAAGCCATGGCTTGCTCTGGTTAAGCCGTGCCCAGCCCGGCACGGCACTGTCCAGGACTTAGCCCTGGCCCGTGCCAGGCTGACTCTCAACATGACTCATGTCATGTTGTGCCAAGGGTATTATGCATGTGTGTCGTGCCATGAATATCTCGGGTGCCAGGCACGTGGGCATGGCATGGGGCACGACCCGACACGTGCCCTAGAATCTACCAATCTAGTCAAGATTCAAGAACACGCCCAACCTGATGTCACAACGTGGCAAAGGCACGACGTCCGACAAGTGATGGCTAGATGCCCGATTGGCGATGCGCCGATAACGCAACTCCTGACGAGCAACATGACAACTATGCAACACCCGTCAGGTGATGCAATGAGCCGAGCAGATCAGTAGGAGTGCCTGCTCGACTTTGGGGAGCGCCCATATCCCCAAATTCAAGCACAAACCGACCCAAAACCAGGATGACTTCGAATGGTGAGACATGTTAGGCCTACACTCTAGTGAACTGTGCCTTGCCAAGTACGGCATGTGGACCCATACAAGCTTGAAAAAAATGGGTCATGCCAGCCCAGCACGGCCCTTTAAATAGCTGTACCCCCCCTTCCGAACCAAATGTCCGAACGAAGATAGACCAAAATGCTGAAGCTCGAAGCTTCTAGAAGTCACGTTTGGCTTCGATTCTAACAATTCAAAAAATTAAAAAAAATAATAAATTTATTTTGCATCCAAACTGTTGGATGCACTTCCAACGGCTAGGATGGAAGATCCGACGACTGTCGGGTTTCTATCCTATTTAATTATTTAAAAAAATAAAAAAATATATATTTTTTTAATTTCTTTTTATATTGGATCTCTCACTCTCCTCTTTCTCAACTCTCAAATCTCACACTTCCACTCTCCTCTCTATCTCTCTCTATTTGGCTCTCCTCTCAATATGGTTTTGACCTAACTCTCGGATATGAACTATGGTGCTATGCGATTTCATCAAAAAAATTAGTTGTGGTGTGGGTATGAGAAAAAGTGTCAAACGAAGCAGGAAGCCCAGGCCCGACCCAAGGCATGGCCCGACTTAGTCGTGCCTAGCCCAGCACAGCATGATCCAAGCCCGTGCTTGGGCCAGTGTCGGGCTGAATCTTAGCATGGCTTGTGCAGTGCCGAGGTATATCGGGCCTCGTGTCGAGCTAGGTAATGCTCGGTACCCTGGGCTGAAGGCAAGAGAATTCAACACGACCCAAACCATATCATGCCCCCCATCCCTATGCCCAGATCCCAACGCCAAGCTGAGGCTTGACCCAAGCCCGTCGATCACGTCTACTCGGCCAAAGCCCATCTGGTTGCAGAAGTCGAAGCTTCTGGAACCTGTAACTGTTTGGCTAGGTTTGATGGTCAAACGACCCAACAGTCCAAAAAAATGTGTTTTTAAATTTTAGCCATTATATTTCACCCTCAATGACTAAGAATCATAATCCAATGGTCTTAAAGATTCTACCCCTTGTAATTATTAAAAAAATTTTAAAAAATCAAAACAAAAGTTTTTTTTAAAAACCACTCAAATCTATAAACCTCCTTCATTCGTAAATTTTAACTAATCTCTCTCTCTCTCGTATTTTCTCTTCATCTCCTCTTGGTGCTCGTCTTCTTCTCTCTCTCTCAAACTCTCATTTTGTTCCGACTTTCAAGAATCAAGTGTGGACTATAAATGCGACCTGTCGATTATTGTGCGGTGCGAATATCAATGGACAAACATGATTTTATGCTTATAAGTATTTTTTTTATTGTTTAGTTAAATTTTTTTTTTATTTTAGGTAACTTTAAACGTTAAGAGTAAAGTTTTAGTTTGATTAATTTTAATTAATATATTATTTTAAAAATATTTAATTATAATATAATTAAAAACAAATAACAAATAAAAATAACAAATAATAATTTTAATTATGGTAACGAAATAAAAAAAAATAAAATTAGTGAAAGAATGAGAGAAATCAACACATGAGAATTAAAGATAGAAAATAAGAAAACTCTTATTTTTTGCAAATTTATTTCAACAAATGGTGAAAATCTTTTTATATAAGCTTCTTCTATGATAAAATACATGAACCTTATCAATGAGATTCATTGATTGATCGACATGATTCATTGTCATTACATGAATCTATAGGATTCATTAATAAACCCATTGAGTTTATGATCATTTTTCATGTATGTGGTCATTCATCTATGATAATTAATTAATCCAAGTATGACTATTATATTTAATTCTTGCTAGAGATGTAAGAATGAGATTTAGTTATTTTGATATATTATTTTGAGATATTTTATTTATACGATAATATTACTCAGTTATTAACATATAGACTAACTGATTAATATTAAATTATTCATTATGTAGCCTAAACATAATTATATGAAAAGATTAATGTTATGATATACATTAACAAATTCAATAATGATAAAGAGATTTGATGATCAGATTCGTAACATTTTATATTTGTATTTGTTTGGAGAGCAATACATCTTCTTGTGGATCAAGATACTTAGTCAAAAGAAACTTTATAATTAATTAAAAGTAAGGACACATTGGTAGTAATTGAAATTTATACATACTTATTATGTAAATATTTAGATACTTTTTTCTCGTATCATTAAAGGAATCACTATCGAATTATTACATTTTATTATTAATTCTCACAAATAGAATAAAAGAATAAAAGAATAAAAAAGTATAAAAGAATAAAGAATAAAAGAATAAAAAATAGAATAAAAGAATAAAAAAATAGAAAGAGATGAAGAACTCCTACATAGTAGGTGTGCAATGATATAAAAGGCAGTGCACAATGACTATGTGCCCTTCTTCCAAAACATGTGTGCATGCATTGTGCTAGTACAATGCATGCAATTCTACACCTAGGATTAATAAGACTCACTCACACATACCCTAGGATTTGGCTCTAATACCAAAATTGAATTTTGGCAACAAAATAATAAATATAAACCATAATCACTCAAAAAAAAATATCATATAAACACATTCATATAAAATAAAGAAATAGGATTAAGACAACCTATAGATTGGATGCTCCCATAAAAAATAAAAAAATAATACTATAAATCATAACATCAATGAAATTTATCATCAACAAAAAATTTTTTTATTTCAGTCAAATTACATTAAGGATTTATGTTAAACTCATCTCTTTATTTTTATTTTAAATGAATTGATAATACATCAAGAAAAGATATCATGTAGTATTTATTAAATGATTCTATTATCCTAAATAATAAATTAATAATAAAGATTTAGATCAAAAACTAGAATATATAATTTAAAAGAAAATCAAAATCAAAACATATAAATCATAAAATTAATATATGTTAGATAAAATATAATATAATATAAATTCTTATGTGATAGAAGAATATGTTAAGTTAAAAGAAAAATAGTATAGATTCTATTATTCATATTTTACCCCTAAAAGTTCATTATCTCAAAGATATGAATAGAAAATAATGCATATCTTCAATTAAAAAAATATTTAGATTAATAAACTAATTATAAATATATTAAATAAGCAAATCTCTAGCATCTTGAAATGAGAATAATCAAAAATATATACATAAATTAGATTTATGTGAGAATTTATATGATAGTCATATTGCTTATAGAGCTAAAACTTATATGATTGATTCTTAATATTTTAGAAATATAATTTTATGCTGATGATGAATCAATATGCCCTAGATGATCATTCATTTCCATTGTCATTCCTTAAAAATCAAATCCTAAATATAAACAAAAGTATGAAATCTAATACATTGCTCAAAGTATGAAGTCACCTTCTTCATTATCTACTATATGTCTATACATGTATATATTTTTAGTTGAACATTCCATTACATCCTAAATGACAAATAAAGAGATAACAATAAAATAGAACTGACAAACATAAATAAAAAAAATAATATATATGCACATGCATCAAAACTCGTTAGATACACATACAAATGAAATCCAAAATATTCAAAATAATTCTAGATGTTCAAGAAAATCTTAAAAAATCAATAAAATATAAGAATCCAAAATTTTTTAAAATGTTAGAGAATTATGTGTCTAAGAAATCAATTTTCTAGAATTCTTAATGAATTTTTATTTTATACCTAATAATAATAATAATATTATTATTATTATTATTAATTGAAAGACAAATTTAAAACAAATATTCTAGGAATATATGTATGCTTACAATATTGAGAATACACACAAATAACTCTTCAATTCACATTTGGTAGATTTAGAAAAATTACCTACAATGAGTAGTATAATCTAGAACATTAATTTTTATTGTATTTTTTTTTCATAATTCAATGCATTGTACATATAATTTTATATATTTTTTATTTTTTCAAAGAATTTTATTTTTGATATTATTATAGTTATGTAGTACAATTTTAAATTTAAAAAAACATTATTTTTTTTGTTCATTAATATTTTCTTTTTTTTTTGTTAAATGTACCACTTGTATAGTTAATTGTGTGGTGTGCTATGCAACTTGTATTGATATATGGTGTGTTTATGTGGAATATAGATTGTGAGAGGTAGTTGTATGACATAATCATGACAACAACCCACGATCTAGAGGAGTAGAGCCGGGGCTAGTTACCATGCACAAACTCATACATTGGGCCACCATGTTGTGCAGAATTAGTCGGGCGACTAGACCCAACCTAGCATGATCCAACAACTCAACATGCATTGGTTTTCCCAATGAGCCATAAAGTCATGCAAGGCTCCCTACATTTCTAGCATTTCCAACCATATATAATGATCCAACTTGGACCACAAAAAAAAACTTAAACTTATATGTTTTATCTCATATCAACTTATGCATATAAAAAAATTAAAATATTCTATTTTATTTTCCACTCAAGATTTCTAAGTATGCTTAATTTATTCATGATCGCTCATAATAAAAAAGTAACACCTACCATCATATATGTATTTCTCAAATAATCTAGTACTTAAAAAAAATTTAAATATTATTCATCAAAAATCATAAGAATTATTGTCAATATAAATAGAATATTCTTTAAGAATATCCGCTTTTTCAAGAATTCAATCCAATAAAATATAACTTTAAATACTATGATGATACAATCTTTACTAGATACAATTATAATTTCTCATATGGTAACAACAAAATATGTTCATGCATTTGATATTATCATCATAAGTAGTCTTGAATTAACTAATAGGACATCTCCTAGCATTTCATCAAACAATGATTCCAAAAAAATTGTCTCACAAAACATAAAAGGTGAGTCTCTCCATTAGAATATAAAACTTGAGAAACTTAATAAATTCAACATAAATGTGTATATTGGACAGATATATTCATATCATTTCTAAATTGAGTCAACTACTATGTCAGCTAATCCAATAACAAGTGTCAATGAATACTTATGATTGCTTACAAATAGAAGCTGGCATACGTTCTACCCAATACCCTATATCTTATATCAAATATTTCCTTAATTTTATTTTGATATTACATATTCTATTATTTGTCTTTTCATAATAATTACAGAATCAAAAATATTCTTTTTAAAGCATTTAATCATCTAATATGATAATGAATTATGTTAAATGAATTGAGTATAATCAGCTCTGATAATACTTAAAAATTTATTCTAAAACCTTTAAGTAAGCATGTAGCATAATATAAGTGGATTTAATTGTATATGATAAAGATTAAACCTAATGAAAAATTAAATCAACTTAAAACCAAGTTGATAGAAATGAATTTAAACTAACTTATAATATGAATTATTAAGAAATTTTTCTTGTGTGACCAAAATAACAACAATCAATTCATTACTTTATATTGATGCTTCTCATAAATTGACTATTTTTCAACAAGAATGTGGAATGCATTTTTTATAATGATCTATTATCTCAAGAAGAGCATGTATGATTCAATCATTATATATATAATAGAAAATACTTTTTATAATTAAAAGTAATCTCCTAGAATATGATTCAATCATTTATCTTCAATAATTACTATTTTTGACTTTAAGATATGTATATCAAATTATTATTTTTATCAATATTGGTTAAATAGATAATATATACTATTAGTAATATATATTAATGATATTCTTATTATTAAGTTTTATATTTTTCTTGATATCAAACTATTTTTTTCAAATCAAGTATTACAACAAAGTATGAAGTTATAACATTAATCACTTATGAGCTTCAATGAATCAATAAATTTTTAAATGAGTTTGACTTTATAATTCAAAGATGGATAATATTTTACTATGATAATCAATTTGTTCAACACATTACCATCAATCTGAGTATTTTACGAGTGGACAAGATTTATTAAGATTGAATATTATTTTTTATAGGAGAAAATCTAGAATAGTTATACTACTATCCTTATGTCTAATAATAATCAACTTGCAAATATCTTAACATAAAACTTCTAAAATAGATAATATATTTACTTCTTCTCAACTACGTGCTTGTGATATATAAGCACTAACTTGAGGGAGTTATGCAATTTATTTTGTTTTATTTTGTTTATATATATAATCAAGAGACACAATTTGCTAACTTTCACTATCTTTGTTTTGTTTATACAAATGATTAGAGATTGCATTCATGTTATAGAAAAATCTATATTTTTTGAGAGTGTATTTTTAATAACACTAAAATTTTGGAAAGCACGTATTTTACTTAGGATCTTTTTCCAATACATGATAAGATGAACCCCATGGTAATAAAATATATTTTTTTGATTAATTCAATACTCAAAATATATACTCACACACACACACTCACTCACTCACTCACACATATATATTATTCATCTGAGATTGATAGAAGACTAGTAACTAATAAAATTACCTTTTTTTTAGCATTATTCTTTTTTTAGAACTAGACCACATAAAAAATCAAAAATAATATATAAATATTTTATTCTTCCTTACTCTATTGGAATCTCTTTTAAACCTCCAATTAAAAGAGATTATCAACTATTAATTATTTTTGAAATTGTTAGATTATATTATAATACTTTCTCTTGAATTATTATATTCATTAAACAATTATAGAGTAGGTTTATTCTTATTTTGAAAGAGAAACAAAATTTTCTTATGAAAAGGAATCTACCCCTACTTCAAATAAGGTAGTAGCTTCAAAGTCCATCTCGATCCTAACTCCAAATAAGTTGAATGCTGAAAAACTTATCCATCCTGACTTCATATTTATTTCAAAAAAAAAAACTTATTTAGTCTATTCAAAAACAAGAATAATTTCCAAACAAGTAAAAATATCATGTAACAAACTCATCTGATCTTTTATCTTTTAATAATTCTTCGAACAAAATATAAGAGTTATCCTTCATAATCTATTTGGAAATATTGTTATACTTATTTTTTATCTATTTTACTTTTTATTTTGATAATAACAAAATATTAAAATTTTCTTGTATTATATTATCACATCAGCTAATGATTTTCATGTCATAGTCAAAGATAAATACACTTTGTCCACTTGTCCTCTATAAGTTCTATGATTTTAAAAATAATAAAACTCGTTAGATCATATTATAATAATATTTCATGTACTAATTAGTAGTACATTGACCTTCAAAAGAACTATTTTTGATTATAGATTGATGTTCATTGAAAAGAAGAACATAAATATGAGAGGATTATTATTAGATTTTTTTTCTAGTAACTAAGATAGTTTTGATTTGATTATTCATTTCATACATCTTTTCACAAATATATGATACATTAATTAAATATGACTAATATTTTTCTTCATAATACTCTTATTGATAAGGTATATATAGAGCAAGCATCTAATTTTTGAGAACCAACATAATTTTTAGATCTAATTTATAGATTACAAATAATCTTATATAATTTAGAGCAGAGTTCATGAGTCTAATTTAAAAGATTTTTAGTAATAATTACTTTAATTGATTTGGACAAATATAGTGTAAATTATCCTTTATTTATATGATGGATTCATATAGCATATTTATTTGGTTGATTTTATACATGGACATTATTTATATTACAAAAGATGACAAATTATAAATTATCATACTCGAGTAAAACCTTTTATGATAGACTCATATTTTCTTAAAATTAGATTAACTTATGATTTTTTATCCCACAAAACATAACTCAATTTATCACTCTATTCATTTATGCACCTCGATTCTAAATTCAGAATAGGCAAGGCCCCAATCCCAACAACACAATAGAGCAAATGTCACCCTGGGGTGCATACTCATCTTCCAATAGGATCAAACTTATGAGTTGTGACCTCAAAATAAGTGTTCATCCTACCATTTTTAACAATCATACTATCATATTAATGGTATTGAAATAACTTATGATAATAGTAATGTTGTATTTTGATAAGGAGATATGTCATAGATATTCTATCATGAATTAGATTTTTTGGTTATATCCTAATTAATACTCTTATTGTGTCTGGTACAATTTTTAATATGATATGAATCTTCATGTTGACTCGTTTATATTTATATATGATATAATTAAACAAAAAATTAACTAGATATATAAAAAAGATATTAGAACTTATCATCTTGTTCTAAGATCAATGACATCATTGACTAATAAAATATTTAGATTTCAATTAGATAACCTCTTGCACATATAAGAGATATATAATAAAGTATTATATTTTTTTTAAAGATAATTTTATCTCCACAAAAAATAAAAAACATAAGATAATTCTTAGTTTAGTATTGAAACATAATACAAGATAGTTATAGCTATTTTATCTATGAAATTCATTAGATTAAATATTTTCTTACAGATGTTAAATTTTGATTTTGTTTAACTCCACAAATAAATTTCGATCCAGCGATTCAAATAATTTATGTAAAAATTATCAATAAAATAATTACAAATTGATTAAATTAAATTTTTAATAATTTGATTTAATTAATAGGCATTTGTAATTTTAACATAGGGAGTTTAATTAGTGTTAAATAACAAAATACATATTAAAAAAGTGGAGGAATACAATTATAATTTTGTAGTAGTATAAATTATAATTAATATAAATTAATATGCTAAATAATTTACATTACGAGTTCAAAAACTTATTTAAGCCATAGTCTCTTCCGTGTCCTTATCCAGAGACAAATAAAATATTTTAAAGATTTAATTTATTTGAAATGTATATGTATATATAATTGAAATAATTAATTTGATTATAATTGAATTATTTAATTTTATCAAATATTAAAATAAATATAAATATATATACATAAATAATTAAAATTTTTTAGTTTTAAATATTTTTTAAACATAATAAATAAAATAGACCATTTCATAAATATGTAATTCTTCGTTTATGAAGCATTTTGGGTTTTATTTATTTAAAGGAAAACAAAAGTTAATATGAAACTAACCACAATAGCATTGTTCTCTTCCTCGTACCAGTCTTCAATAATAGGATATACGAGATAAGACTACCAACACAACTCATCTTGAAGTATGTTTTTTGCACGTGAATACATATTTAAAATAAAAATAACATACTTCACAAAAATGATATGCTCAAATTTATTTTGAGTTCCCGAATCTCCACCAACAAGATGATTCCATTATCAAATAAAATATTCCTACAATAAATCAACTAATCAACATATTTATAAAAATTTTTCAAATATCTCAACTTAGTCCAATTTCCATCAAGCTTGGTGTTATGGACATTTATGTACTAATTTTCTAATTATTATATTTGCAACTAAGAACTATTGTACATATTATTAGTGAGTTATCTTTCTATTATATAGTTCCATGGCTTTGTTTTGTAACAAAATTTTTTACTTAGTATTTCTTTGGTAACTAAGATAACATTATTTGATTTCTACCATTACTTATAGCTTGCCATTAGTCTTTCATATGTTAATTGAATGTTTAATATTTATTCACATCGATACCTATGAGAAGGGTCATATATGAAGTAATTTTTTTATGTGCATCCTTGTGAGAAGATTAGTTCAAGATGTAAATGGAAAAAAAAAAGCTCGAGGCTTTCATTTTATAAGTAGAAAAAAGGAGAAGTTACGTTGCATATGTTTTTAGGGAATATAAACAAAATGGGCGTCGGGACAATCAGAAAATCAAAATAAAAACACATGTTTTTAGGGAATTGGAATCACATAAAACTACGCCAAGCTTAATTTTTACCATAGCAATATATTTTTGGAAAATATTATTTGGAGGGGATGCTAGGAGCTTGGGACTTGTTCAAAAAGTAAACCAATATAACAAAAGTGGTACTGACCATATTTGGAGTGTAAACGGTGGCCAAAAAAAACCACGAGATGGAAGATTGGAAAGAAGAGCTGGGGTATCTTTCGAGAGTATTGGCAATGGCCTATCCCATGGACCGCCCATGATTATGGTACCCAAACCATTGGCAGACATGGGATAAAAAATGAAGCCACAGCGCTTAAATAATGTTATATCATTATATCAATATCATTGAAATTAGGTGTACATCCATAAGGTCACCCTAATGATTGGTAATTGTGTTAGATAAAAGTCATGACTTTTGTCTTGGTATTCATGGTTATGTATGAGATTGTCATGACACTATATAATGTCATAGCTTTTAAAACTAATTGTATACTAAAGGGTGTCATGAAACTATAGAGCATTGGCCAAAATTTGATAACAAAAATATCATATATGCTCATGGAGGTGTCACAAAGTTATAGCACTGGTAATATTATAATTTTATATAACTTTTTGCTCCTATTTTACTTAATAAATCAACTAAATCTTACATTTCACATAAAAAAATAACTAATTTCAATATTATTTATCATAATCTATTTAAAATATAATTTTATGAAATGATTTTATTTATTGTTTTTTTTCCATACAAACAAATCATATATAATTACCAAAATAATTAATATTATTCAATATTTTACATATCAAACAAACTTCCACACTAAAATAATTACTAATCTATGAGCTTAATTTGTTTTTTTAAAAAAATATGCAACTTTCCATTCATCAAAAATAATATCAATGCAATAAGATTAAAATACAACAATATCCAAAAAAATAAAAATACATATCAATGAGGTGAGAAAGATAAGCGGTATGACTTTTCCTTATGATCAAACTTTTTAATGGGGAAAAAACTCGAGTATGCGCAACAAATTACATAAAAATGGATGGTCTCTCTAAATCTTTTATGTTGGATGCTACCAAATTCAATATCATTATCACAACAATATGCAATGTCTCTTATCTTTTCCAAATGGAGTTCTCTCAATAATGCATGCCACCTTCGATTATTTCATCTATGAAAGCCAACATTTTCTTCTATTCCATAGTGGCATACTCATAATGCCTCTCAAATGATTCAGCACTACCCATCACTCCTATCTCAATTTTTTTTCATTCATTCTTCCAAGATTTTATAAATCTTATCTTTAAACTTCTACTAGGTCATGACAAATAACAACTTTTTTTTGAGCTAAACTCCTCACATATCTCATTTTTTGGTTTCCTTCATTATTACAATACAATGGCTTTGTAGCTCTCTTTTCAGGCATTCCTCCCTCTTTTTGGCTTCCAGCTATATATTTTCTAAAATATAAAAGATATCACCCATGATACCTCATTGTATAGCTAGATAATGATTATTGTGGATTTCATCTTCTTCTCATATTTTCTCACTTCTTTCCAAAGCTTTTATGTCAACTTTGGGAAAAGATTGTCATTATTGTCGAATATCAATTGATTCTTCCGCGTTAAAATTTAGCTTCTTCCCTTTCTATCTCTTCCATGCCCTCTTTTAATGCCCAACAATATTATGAGGAATACTCTCAAGCACTATTCATCACCATGTTCATCTATTAGCACTCCCTTGGCTTGACATAAAATATAATCAAAGAAGATTGAATTATTTGATTATAAATAACCAACTAGTCACTATTCATCCTCTTAATAATTGAGAATAGACTTCTCAAGTATTTTTTTTCAATGTTAAATATCCAACCAATCAAAAGAATACAAAATTTGAATTTCTCTATCTTGTATGGTGGTTTTAGCTTCTTACTTTTTTAGATTACTGATGCTCTAAGAATGAGCTATAGGCTTTGTTATTTCTCAAAAGCAAAAAGCATGGCCTTAAAAATGACGATGGCTCAATTAAATACTCTCTAGAACTTGATGTTACTAAAAGTTATAGTACTGGGAATATGTTATAGTTTTTGCATCACTCTTGGTAGCTCTAAAATGAGAAATCATAAGATGTAATGGATTTTAATATTAGTGAGATACTTGGTTGCAATGAGATACAATTAATATCACAAATATAAAAAATATTAGAAACTTATGCAATTTGTTACTCCAAAAAAGTTTCACAACAAAAAAAAATGCATTACATAATAAAATGATTATATTAATTAGATGGTAGAGTTATTGTATATAAAAATTATCATGACTATTTGTGTAACATTTTAGCCAAGAACAGATGTCAAAACTTTTTTATAAGCATAATCTTCTATAACAAAGTTACAAGACAAGGAATACTATGAATTTTTCACTCCCCTCCTATTCAACAATATTACCAAGTCTCACAATTTACATAAAAACCATCCAGTTTCACTATCATTCATCATAATCAATCAAAACTATAATTTAATGAAATATTTTTATTTAAAACCCTTTTCTATGCAATCAAATTATACAAAATCATAACTCACAATTCACAATAACTAGTGTTATTAGATATTTGGCATACCAAATAGTTATACACAAGTCCATATCATTTAAGCAACTTGTCAACTATCCTTAATGGCTATTTGTATATGTATACTTATTCTTTGACCACATGAATCATGAAGATTAAAACTAGTGTGATATTAAAATTTTTATACTTTCAACTTTATAATCACTATACTCACAATTACCATACATGTTTCCTCGGATATAACTAGTAAAAGTCATATGATATAAAATAACTCACATGACTATCAATGTCTTATAAGTTTCCTCCACTCATGTGTATCTCTTAGCTTAATTATCACTATCCACCATGATGTCAAGCATCTCTCATACTAATAGTGAAATCCTTAAAAAAATAAATTATAAAATACACACATCAATCACTACTAAAATTCACCAAATTACCAACCCATTTTTTGGTCGCTAATTCCATATTTTTTTGGTCAGTAAACCAAATTACGATCATTTACCGACCAAAATCATTGGTCACAATTTTACGCATCACTAAAATTTTTACTAACGAAAAAATAGTCAATTGGTAAATTACCGACCATTTACCGATCCTCTGCCGACAAACATTTACCAACTATATTTCGATAATTTTCCGACTAAATTAATTAGGTCGGTAATTAATGACAATTTATAGTCCATTCAACGACAAACAATTACTGACTATATTCCAACCATTTTCTGACAAAAAGCACTTGGTCATTTTATAGACTCAAAATGTTCGGTAATTACCGACCATTTTGAGGCCAATTATCGAAAACCAATATCCGACGATATTTCGACCATTTTGAGGCCAATTATCGAAAACTAATATCCGACGATATTTCGACCATTTTTCGACCAAAAATATTAGGTCGGCAAATGGTTTCCAAATGATCAATAATTACCGATAATTTATAGACCATTTACCGACAAATAATTTTCAATTATATTCCAACCATTTTTTGACCAAAAGCATTAGGTCAGTAAATGGTCACAAAATGGTCGGTAATAACCTAAAAAATTACTACCAAAAACTGATTAAAAACTTTTAAAATCATTATTCAGTAATTAATCTTTAAAAATATTACTGACCATTTGGCGACCTTTTACTGACCATTAATATTAAAAAATTTTGGCCAGTTTTGGTCGCAATTTGATCGGTAATTATGGACCAAATCTTTTTTAATAGTTTTTCTGTAGATGCTACAGAAACTGGAACATATAATACAAAATAAAACATCAAATTAAATTCCAATTTTGATGTAGTTGCTGCAAAAACATATACAGATAACACAAAAAATCCAATTAACTCCAGCAAAAAACTATATATATTGCATATATATATTAAAAACATCAAGAGAAAATAAAAAAATAAAATCCAAAATCAAAGATTAAGGCATAGAAAAAAAATGTGTGTAATACACTCAATCATCCAAGCTAGTTTCATATTCGTTATGCTACGACATTTTTAGTCAACACAGTGAGATGTTGGGTACTAGGGTAGAGTTGTCTACTGCTGATAGTCCTGATTTGGTTGCTATAGGTGCTGCTGTAGGTGATGGATTAGATGTTGCAGATGAAGCATTACGCCGAATAATCTAAGGTAGATCATTAGGGTTGAACTACAGTCCTACGTTCTGAAACTTCTTTGTAAGCCAGTCAAAATTCATATGCAACTCATCCTTATCATCCTCATAGTTGATAATGCATCGCTCGGTATCTATCAACTGAAACTGTATCAAATTTTGCATCACGACTTGAAATTCCTCCACATTGAGAACAAATTCGAAAATTATTCTGAAAATTTAGCTTCATAGTCTGGTCGTCTATGCGAGTAGAATGATGATGTCGACGAACTGATGCCATAGACTGGCGTCTTCTCCTTGCCATCAACAGCCACATACGAAATCTGAATCATATTAATTGGTGGAGCTGATGAATGAGAACTACCTGTTGCACCATCACATGAATCTGAACTAGACTAGGAATACGTTTGAGACGCAGCAGCTAACATTTCCTTATATCTCACCTAATTAAAATGCACGAAAAGTATTTCAATTTTTTTTCAAACAAAAAAAAATAAAAATTAATTTTTTTATTTAAACTTACATTTGATCCACGAGATCTCTGATCAACGAAAGTCAAATCATCATAAGCTTTCATGTGTGTGTATCTGAATAAGCGAGGAGTACTGGGCTTCTTACTCTTTTTGCATGTCTATAATTACACACAATACATATTTTAATAATATTGAAAAAAATTTCTTATGAGAAATGAAATTTAGGGATAATTCAACACAATTTACAAAGTAATAAACATAAAAAGTATAAATTACAAATAATACCAATGCTTGTTTGTGCTCATGAATAGAGCATGATCCACAAGTATATGCATAGAGCGGTGATTGCCTCTCTATTTATCATACCTCTTCCGTTAATCCAGATCTTCCCATCTGCTCTGCCACTCCTTGAAAACATGATCCGGGATACTCGAAACTTTTTTCTTCTTCTTCAACCATTTATCTTTGATCTCGTACACATTATCTTTATATTGACTGACAGCATGTTTGTAGAACACACTTTTGACCGACTCCTTTAAATGTGTCCACCTGTAAACTTTCTATAATTATAAATAAATAATTTTGAATCAGTGAACAAAAGAATAAATAAAAGATCTAAAAATTTTTAGGTTGTAATATTTATCTTAAATTCTTTCCAAATCATCAATTGGTCTCTATGTGTGAGTGTCTTTCAATTATCTCCATTAGGTTTAAAGGACTTCTTGAAAATTCTTCTCTTAACCCTAGAAATAGAACTAGACTGCTCTAACTTCGTCTTGTAACAAAAAATTTATTAGCAAGTAAGAAATAAATTAATAAAATTATAAATAATTTGTGTTTTATATCTTACGGATTATCAATTATCGGATCAAACTGAGTAATAGAAAGAGTCTCATCTGTAGGGTGCTTTGAGGAAGACTCCAACATCTCCATCCTCTCCCTCCTCTTCCTCCCACATCTCTTGATCATTCATCAAAATCTAAAGACCATTATGTGGATTAGTCAGCTGATGCTGCTGCTGTGGTACATTCACTACCTTATCTATCTGTAGTGGCATCTCATCCACCCATGACGCTCTACCAGTTTTAGGCATATCCGAGGCCGTGCTGCATATACCATAACTCATACGACCTTGCAATGTGCTACTTCTATCTCATCCACGTGCCATATCTATAAAAAATACAAGGTAATGAAAATGAATAAAATTGATTAACAATTAAAATAACATAAAACTCACTGTCTTCTCATTTTCATCAGAATCATTCAAATCTAGTTTATCTTCTTCTTCAGATGTAGTAACATCATCCTCAAACTCCTCTTCATCATTCATTTCTTCCTCGTAATCAATTAAATTTTCATCAACATCTACATCCCCACTTATATCCATCTTAGAAAATGTGACTAAAAGAACGTCTTTGTCCCCCACCATAGTTTTAATTATAACATCATTGTCATCATTTTGAAAAGCTTGTTTTATAATACCAGTACTTGGTGATGCGTGGATGTCAATTTGAGCCATTACTTTTATCTTACACACAGCTTTCCAATCCTTTCTAGGACTGGTCCTACCCAAATATTTATAATAATAAACCTGTGATGTTTGTACTACTGAGACAAAAGGTTCATACTTATTGAATCATTTTTTATCGTGCACATCAACAAGTTTATATTGAGGATTGACAACAATACCAACATGTGATGTTGGGTCGAACCATTCACATTTGAATAACATAGTTTTTTTAACCGAGAGGGCTTCAAATTCTAACTGGATCACTTTGACTAGAGTCCCATAATCGTCAAATTTGGTTTCATTGTATACAGATCCTTTAATGCATACCCTCGTATTGTCTGTTGTCCGGTAGCTACCATATGATTTAGTATGAAATTTAAAACCATTCACACAGTAACAATGTATGTTTTAACCACTATTAGGGGACCTCGTGCTATACTTCGAAGATAATAATTGGAAAATTTATTTTCATGATTATGAACCTATATTCAAATTTAAGTGGATTATTTAGATTACAATTTATAAATTTGTATTAGTTAAATATAATTAATTTGTGATTTTTATTATAATTAAACATACATATTTTTCAAAAAATGATGGAAATTCTTTCTACATCAAAGCATTAATTTCTTCTTCATTCATGTTTGGAAACTCCTTGCATTTATTTGTAACAAAATCACTAAAAAAATGAAATTAAAAATAATTGATACATTGATAGGAAATAGTAAATTATAATGCGTAATAAATGTTATTTGACTATTAGAAAATACTTACTCAATGAATGGTTGAACTTCTGGATAATTCTTTAGGACATATAGATGAGTTTTAGTATATTTATTGTCTGCTAGATACCTTTTCCCTTCAGCACCAATTGCTTTACTCGGAGGCTTGAAAATTTCAAACATATCATTATCCACATTGTCATAAAAATAAACCTCATTCCTCTTTTCCTTAAGTGGAAAAGTTGGATCTCCTTCTTTGAAATAGAATGATGAGAATTTTTGTAGCCTCATCCATAATATAACCTATTGATATAGAACTCTCAACCCGAGTGTTATTCATTATTGTATGCTCTATTTTTTTCTAATATCTACAAAAAGATTATTGAAAATTACAAGTCATTTTTGTGTATATATATTTATATATATATAGGAAAATAATTGGTTTAGTGAATTAATATTACGTTTCTGGAGGATACATCTAACAATAATGGACAAGACTAGTAATCCTAGCTTTGTAAGCCAAGTGTACTGGAAAATGTTCCATTGAGTTAAAAAAAACTTGGAGGAAAGATTTTCTCAAGATTGCATAAGATAACAAGAATTTGTTCATCCAGATTCCTCAACTCCTCATCAATCAATGAAGAAGATGTTAGTTGCTTGAAGACTTAAGAAATCTTAGTTATCAACTCCCATATTCTATTAGGCAGAAATTCTCAAAGAGTAATTGGTAACAACCTTTGCATGAATATATTACAATTATGACTCTTCATGAAAAACATCTTAAGTTTTTTCGCATCCGCACCTCCCCAGATTAGAAGCATACCCATCTGGAAATCTAAGTTTTTTAGCCACTCCAACACAACATTCTTCTGTGATTTATTCAGAACAAATGACACATCAGGGTATTTATTGGTGATAAGATTTTTTGCAAATTGAGGATGACAACAATATTTATTCAACTCATCGCTTGACTTATACGTGTCCTTAGTTTTTCCTAGAATGTTAAACAATATATTGAAAATATTTTCAAATACATTCTTCTCAATATGCATAACATCAAGATTGTGCCTGAGCAAGTGTTCACACCAGTAGGACAAATCCCAGAAAATACTTTTATTATTCCACCCACAAGTCTTAGATATAGCTGCATTCACAACCTCAGCATCAACATCTATCACCTTCCTCAAGCCTTTGTTATTTAATTTCTGTAGAATTTTATCCCCAAATCTAACCCCTGAGAATTGTTTATTAACCTTTCTATTCTTAATGAAGTCTTTGGTGTTACGTCGATATAGATGATAAATGGGTAAAAACTTCCAATGGTTCTCGAACCATGACTATTTTCTACTCTGAATTAATCTAAAAGCATCAAAATCTTCTATACAATGCAGACATGCCAATATACTAGTTGTACTCCACCTAGACATCATATAACATGCTGAAAAGTTATTTATGGTCCACATGAGAGCAGCGTGTTATTGAAAATTTTTCCATTTGGAAATATCATAACTTTGAACACCAACACCTTAAAGACTTTTTAATTCCACTATCAATGGCTGCAAGAAAACATCTATCTTCCCCTTTGTATTCATAGGCCCTAGCACTAACACAGCCACAAACATAGATTTTTCCTTCATACATAAGTCTGGAAGCAAATTATACGTCGTCACCGCCACAGGCCACACAAAATATTGCTGTTAAGATTGACCAAATGGATAAAAACCATCAGCAAATAAACTCAGCCTTATATTCGAACTTTAGAAGAAAAATCAGAAAAACACCGATCAAAATGTTTCCAAGCAGGGGCATCAAAAGGGTGACACATCTTATCGTCCTCCATATGATGCTCTGAATGCCGCCTCATTTCATTAGCTGTTGCAGTTGATGCATACAATCTCTGTAACCTAGGTGTTTTCAGAAAATAGTGCATCTTCTTATAGGGCACCTTCAACTTACGTATATACAATCTATTTCTAGAACCCATAACCTTTTGCTTGTATCGAGCATGCCCATAAATTTTACAACTGTTAAGGTCACTGTCATCACCCTAGTATATCATACAGTTGTTCACATAGTAATGAATGACTTGTATGGGTAATCCCAAGCCTCTAACTACCTTCTTCGGGCTACAGAAATCCAATGGCATCAGATTATATTTTGGCAACAATTCTTGAATAAATTTAGACATATCATCAAACCATGCATGCGAACACCTATGTCTGCACTTTATTTCTAACATTTTCACAGATGCAAAAAAGTTGAGTATACTTAGAATTTCTCTCATATACAAGTTTGTCTCCAGCTCGAATCATGTCATAGAAATTTTTTGTCTCGGTATTGGGTTCCTCATTAGGGGTGAATCCAGGACCCACAACATTAAAACTCATTTTATGGTATGTAGTGTGATTAATATTATTCGAGACCATCAAATCAGTTTCACTTACTGACACCTGTACTGAACTTGAATACCTCTGGTTGACTTGCTTCTCACCATGGTATATTGAAACACAGTAATCCGCCACAAATCTAGTTTTATACAAATGCATCTTCACAGTCTCAACATTCAAAAACTTTTTATTCTAATATTTAACTAAAGTGCAAGGACACCTTATATCTATACCACCATTCACACGCTAAGAATGTATCCGAGAAAACTCAACAAATTCATCAACTTTATTTACCCATTCATTAGAGAATATTCCATTCACTATTCGACCATTGTACATCCATTCACAATCGTCTTCCATAACTAGTTAAAAAAATCAATTAATTTAACAAACACAATTGTCTCTAATTATAGTTATATGTAATTATATAGATATTTAGTTAGATATACAAATATTTATATATAGTTATACACATATAGTTTAGAATAGTGTTGTATGTTGTTATACATGTAATTATAAATATAGTTACATGTGGTTATACATATAGTTACACAGATAGTTAAATGTATATTTATAGATGTAGGTTTATATATTTGTTCATTTAATTTTATATATTTATACATATAGTAATGTATAGGTATAGATATAGTAAAATACCTTTATATACAAGTATATATTAAATATAAGCTGTAAATTTAATATTTAAATATAATTATACTTAAAACTTTTAAAGTTATACACATAGTAATATACAATTATTTATAGTTATATATTATTTTACATATAATATATATTGTTATAAATAATTATATATAATTAAACATATAGTTATATATAGATATATTCATACAAGTAGTTATGAGTAGTTATACATAAATATAAACAATGTTATAAAAAAATATTTTGATTTAATTATATTAATACACATATATATATATATATATATATATATATATATATATATATAGTTACAAATATAGTTATATATAATTACAAAGACATTTATTTAGTTATGCAAATATTTATATATAGTTATACACAATTAGTTTAACATAATGTTGTATGTTGTTATACATGTAATTATATATATTGTTACATGTGGTTATACATATAATTACACATATAGTTAAACATATATTTATACATGTAGGTTTATATATTTGTTCATTTAATTTTATATATTTAATACATGTTGTATAGATATAGTAAAATACTTTTTTATATACTACTATATATATATATATATATATATATATATATATATAATATAAGCTGTAAATTTAATATTTAAATATAATTATGCATAAAACTTTTAAAGTTATACATATAGTAAGATACAATTATTTATAGTTATATATTATTTTACATATAATATATATAGTTATAAATTGTTATATATAATTAAACATATAGTTATACATAGATATATTCATACAAGTAGTTATAAGTAGTTATACATAAATATATACAATGTTATAAACAAATATTTTAATTTAATTATATGAATACATATATGTATATATAGTTACAAATATAGTTATTTTTAATTATATAAAGTGTTACATAGTTATACAAATATTTATATATAGTTATACACACATTGCTATAAATATGTATGTAGTTAAAGATATAATTATATATAACATTTATATAGTTATACATTAAGTAAAATATAATTATATATAGTTATATATTAGTATAAGTATATTTTTTTAGAAATATAGCTATATAGAATTATACATATAGTTATACATCATTATGTAGTTACAAATTAGTTATGTAAAGTTATAAATATAGTTATAAAAATAGTTTACTTTATTATAAATATGGTTATAAATACTTTTATATAAAATGGCATATGATTATATAAATAAACACGTGTATCTATATAATATTTCTGAATAAAATATTTTTATAAATGTTACTTAAATATTATTATATTTATACGTAACACTTTTATAAATAATATATAGTATATTATCACATTTATATAAACATTATAAATATTATATATTTATATAAAAAGTAATATGTAATATAAATATTTACAAAATTGTATTATCACTTAATGTTACATAAATGTTATATAAAAAAATTATATCAATGGATAGTTTAATGTAAATGTTGTATAAATAATTATAAACATTAATACATATCTATAAATATTTATATATAACATTATATGTTTATATAAACATATCAATGTGTATTTATAATGTAATATGTTTATATATATTAAAGTATTAACATTTATACATAATGTCATATGATTAAATAAATGTATAAAATTTTATATATAATGTTATAGATATTTAAGATTAACATTATATAAAAGTTTGATTTAACATTAATCATTATATATATTAAAGTATAGACTTTTATACATAATGTCATACGATTATATAAATATAAACCATTAACATTAGATTATTTGGATACAAACATTCTATAATTAAAATCAAAAACAATAAAACCCTAAAAATCTAAGCAGTAAAAGAATAAAGATGAAACTAAAAAATTATAGTTTAATTAATTGTGTCTAGTCAAAATCATATTAGGTTAAATGAAATTGAAGCAAAATGAAGAAATTTGGAGGAGAAATAAAAAAACCTAATACACAAATATACTGGAAAAATGAAATTCTGAATAAAAAACTTAGATTCAGAAAAATAGAACAAATTAGTTTATTGAATTAGTGCTTGCAGTAACGTCTGATTAAAAAAAACGACCCTGTTTCGAATGAATGAAGGTGGTATTGACTTAGCAAATGAATTTTAAATCAAATAATTAAAACAATAAATTACTGACCAAAAACATGTTCGGTAAATGGTTGGTGAGAACAAATTTATAAGAAATTTGAAGTCTACTTAACCGACCAATTTTAAAGTAATATCTTTTTAGTTGTTAAATGGTTGGTAATTTATCGACAACTTCTTTTTGCTATTTCAATTCTAATTTACTGACCAATTTCTGACCAAAAATATTTGGTTGGGAGGTATTGTCGATACTTGGTCGTGAAAAGGTCAGTAATTACCGACCTAAATATTCGGTCAGTATTTGGTTGGTAATTATCGCCTTATAAATATATTGGATAACCACTGTACAGATAATAATTGATGATTATATATTTTTGGTCGTTAATTGGTCGATAATCTTTTGGGAATGTTTTTCGCTATTCCCTCCTTATTTATAGAATATATTCGCGACCAAATATATATTTTTGGGTAATATATGGTCATTAGTTGGTCGAAAATTTAGTCGAACGTATTTTTCTCTGATGCACCTTTTCAGATCTCTAAAGTAGTCGTGATATTGGTTAGTAATTATCATACTATATATTTGGTCGGTATGTACGAAACTAAATATAATTTGAAAAAATAATATACCTACTAAATATAATGATATGTCATTAAATGGTCGGTAATATATTCGATACCCACTCCAAAGACCAATTTCTGGCGAACAACATATGTTCGGTAATTATGGTCGATCTTTGGTCAGAAATATGGTCAAAAATTTTTTTTTCGATACTATTTTTTGGTCGCTAATTGGTCATGTTTTGGACAATAATTACCGACCGAATTTTTAGGTCGGTATTTTAGTCGGTATTCTCGTAATTTTTAGTTGTGAATTGAGTTTCAATTCATTTAAGATATACATAATGAATTGGCCTATAAAAGAAATTATGCTTTTAACTTCGTAAGTAGTATACTCGCACAATTAAACTTACCTCAACATTTAATTTTTAATGAATAGTTTTGTATCACATGTCATGATCAAAAGAGTTATCATTTCATTCCTACTATTATGCATATAAATGGGCATTGTGATTTACCTATCATTGTCCACTTTGATAACATACAAACTTTGTAATAGTAAAATTATAATTTTATTTCTGAATAGATGTCATGTCCATCATTAACGAAATCATAATACAATCGAAACATAAATTCATAGTATTCATCATATGATATAAAATATACCAACTTTAGACCTTGATTTAGCCTAACATTGGAGAGAAATTTACTCAAGATATTTAAAAATAAATCTCGTGGAATATCGGGCTCCCATTGATATCCCTCAAGAGGTTCTAAAAATCAAATCCTAGATCTATAATTTTTTTTTCATGTAATTTACATTTGTCTCTAGGTGGGAGTCGAAATTCATGCCCCGACCTTATGCTTGTGCAATGTATTGTCTCTTTGCTCATGGATATTTCCTAGAGTTTAATAATTTTTTCTCCCAAACATAGCTTTTCTACCTCTTATTTTGTCCCATACCTTTTTTTCCATGATTTTGCTTTTATACTAGAATGATTGAGTATAGTTTTTGAATGGCATTATGGAAAGACATGTATATTTGGGAGAAAAAAGTTGTAGCACTAAGAATGAGCAGTGATTTTGCTCTTTTTTTTCATTAGATTGCCATGACACTTAGAATAGTATTGACTTGTATATTTTGTCTCTATAACACAAAGTCAGCATTAAGAATGATTATGACATAATGCATTTCCTCTCTGTAATATAAATTCATGGTGCTGAGAATAACAATTTCTCATACATTTTTTTTCTATATCCTAAAGTCATGGAACTTAGAATAGTTATGACTTGAGTCATTTCTCAATAGCAAAAAGTCATAGCTTTTTCCTTAGTATGTATGACTCTATAATGAGAAAGTCAAGTGTTAGAAGATAACATGGCTTTTAGCTCTAGTAGTGTGGGTACTTAGTTGTTTCGACATATCAATGTCACAATCATAAAAAAAATACTATGAACTAGTTTGACTATGACTCTAAAAAAGTTTTTTAGATGAAAAGAAAATGTTACGTAGTAAAATAATTGTGTTAATGAGGTAGTAGAATCATGGAATATGAAGATTGGCAATACTATTTGGATAGAGGTTTAATCAAGAATGGATGTCGAACCTACCCTACAAGCTCTTGAATATATAAGAAAGTCATGACACAATAAAACTATGACTTTTTGCTCCCCGCATACTCAACAAATCCACCAAATCTTTTATTTTATGCAAAAAGCAACCCAATTTAACTATTATTCATTATATAATCTATGAAATAGTTCTATTTAAATTTCCTACAATGCAAACTCATTTTACATAATCATTAAAATAACTTGTATTATTTGGTATTGGCATATCAAACATTCTTCTTGTCACATAAAGGATTTCCATTGACATATAGCATGAAGATCTAAGTCTCAAATCCTATTTCTAATCAATCTTTACTTATATTTGCCTTAAATTTAACTTTAATTAGAGGTTGGAATTCATGCTGCCAAGGATTTTCATTCTATTGGGATTGAAATCCAAATATCTCTCCTTCTTTGACAAACTCACTAAGTCCCCTTTTATAGTACTAGAGTCCCATTGAGTTAATTTATGATTTTTCAAGCTAGAAATCATAACTTTAAGTTTAGGCTATGACTTTATCATTGCTTTTGAATCTCCTTTGAAGTGTAAAAGTCATGCAACAAAGGAATATCATTACTGACGTAATTATTCTCTAAAAATCAAAGTCATAGCAGCAAGCATATTTTGATTGATGAATTTATTATCAAGAAAACAAAGCTGTGGCAGAAAGAAAGTTATGACTACAATATTTACTATTTAAAACAAATAATCACAATGGAAAGAATGCCACCAGAGAGATATTTTCTTATGGAACACAAGGTCCTAGTGGCAACAATGTTGGGACTGAAGATGTTTCTATTAAAATTAAATCGGTGGGAAAAGAACCATGACTAAATATTACTTGGTGTTATGATATTTTATCTCTATAATAATAATATTTTGATGCTAGAAAATATCACGACTTCTTGTACTTTTATAATACTTGGTTATCGTGATATTAAAATATAGTCAATTTCAAATTAGTATTTTAGAACTATTAGGCATTTATGATTCTACGTATATGATTTCACAGATTTAGAGAAAGAAGAAAATAGAAAAATAGCAAATGATATATATCTACAACCACGATAGTATACAAAACCACAACACAAACACAAAGAATAACAGAACACACAACATAACATGGTTCACTAGTCATCCAACAAGACTAACTACATCTATATAGAAAAATACTTATGTATTTATAGACTATAACCAAATCAAAATGTTCTTACAGTATGTGCAACGATCGAGAAGAAAATCATAGAGAGAGAGAGGAAACAGTCCGACGAAAGAGAATTTATAAAGTAGAAAAATAGTAAAAAATGTATTTATATATAATAATTTCTTGGTTTAATTAACCGGAGCGGGTCAGATCACTCGGACGGACCAATCTCTACACCAAAATTTTATTCAGCCAGCTAACCGGGCAGCGGGACTCCTATTATTGTGTTATTGTTGCATTCACAGCCTCTTAATATTTTATTTCCTGCACTTACATAAAAATATTAAAACAGAAATATTTTTGATTATACAAAATAGATAATCAAAACAAACTATATACAACAAAAACTAATGCATAGTGACTTCAATATAATATCACAACTACAAAGAAAATATTATACAATAAAAACATTGTGGCAAGTGGTGGTAGAGTCATAATATACATGATTAATCAATAGACTTGTGCTTGAATACCCAAGTCATGATATTAGAAATATCATAATTTTCTATTTTAACTACTCTCCAATGGAGCTTTCCATGAAGTTCTCTAATTTTACTTAAATTATATTTGATTTTACTACTATTCATTCAATTTAATAAAAATCACAATAAAATAAAATTTATCTAAATAGTATAAATTGGTGAGTTTTTGAAAGTGTTTAGTAGGGGAGATAAGTCTATAAGTTCATAATAGTTTCGGCATACATTCTTGACTAAAACGTTATCTAAATAGTCATGGAAAAATTTTGAATGTCATGATCATATCCTCTCAGTAGCATAATCTTTCCACTATGTGATACTTTGTCAATGATTGGGATTTATCACAGAGTTACAACCATAACTAGTTTGTAAAATTATATTAGTTGTGACATTAATTCTCTATTGTAGTAATCAAGTACTCCATGTATACTCAATGTCATGACTAATTTTATAAGGCCATAATTTTATCTTCATATGACATATTATTCTCAAGTACGAGTCATGAATTTGTTATTAAGTTATTCCTTTTGAGCTACACAAAATAAAGAGTCATAAATACTTAGTCCAAAGTCATAGCTATTATTTAAATCCAAGACTTTTTGGTCACCAAATATTATTGAGGATATTGCTTGAGTATTACAATTTCTAAGTACGTGACTTTTATCCATAAAGAAAGGCATAGTCATGACTTGTACTTGCAAGCTAAGTGCAAGCATCATGGCCACTTGACAACACTATAACCATATACTTCAAGGAGTAATGGTTAATGTCATGGCCTCCACACATCACCATGACTTGTAGCAATAAAATAATTTCGAAAGCAACCACACAGTCCTTGGCTACTTCACAATGTTGTAGCCAGAATCACAACCTCAAGCTAAAGAGATAAAGGCTAAATTCATGACTCCTATTGAAAATATGTTACTTCTTACTTATATAATTGCAAGATTGTCGGAGTATAAAAAGAGAAATTAAAAATTATGGAAAAATCTCTATTTTCTTCTCCTTCCCTGTCATGAAATAAGCAAGTTATGGAAACTACAAATCCTAAATATAATTTCATACTCACTATGGGATTCACAAGTAGGCAAGGATGCATGATCAATGTCAATTTTTATAGCTGTGGAGCATAGTTCTCGAACTCTCTTCATATAGAAATAAATTCGAAAATTATATTAAATTTTGTGGTTTAGGATTTGTGTTTTTTAAATTATGTAATATAATATTTTCGAAAGTTTGATACAATATTGGTTTTCTATTATTTTATATTTATGGATATTGATAGATAATGATTAAATATAACTCGAATTAGAGGGTTGACTATTAATAGATTTGTGTGAGGTTCTCATGTTAGAAGGTGCTACTTTAGCCATGAGACTTAATCGTTCATATAATAGAAAGGTGGTAATAGCCCTTGCTATTTCAATACATAAGATAAACCTATATATTAAAATCCTAAGTTTGGGTATGTAAATCATCATGAGTATGATACTTAAAGCTACAATTATTAATATTTTTACATGTCAATCCATTCTATATGTCTTAGAAGATTGAATCTTAATTGGGATGAATTTTATATAGAGCATTCTTTCTATGTGTTCTAGTCACATCATCACCAAGGATGATGGTGATATATAATCTTTAGGACATGCATGAGTGTGTGACTCGATAAGTAGAAACAACCCTTGTGGGTTCATTTATCTTATATGATTCCCACCAGTAAAACTTAAAAAACATACATTAATTATGCGAGTATATTGCTTATGAAAATGAAAATATAAATAATTACAAACCATGTTAACCATTGGTCTTCAAAAAATGGAGACTGATAAATAAGAGTGTGCTTTTGAAGCAACTATCAAGAATAGTTGATAAAATTGCCTATAAGAAATGAGATTGTGAATGACTCTCATGCTGTCATATAGGTGTAAAGTGTTATCTTGGTAATGATGTTCCGAGAGGATAACTTTAAGGGAACCATCATCGTTAAGATCTTAATGGGGACAACCACCTTGTATGCAGATAGAGCAAGGAGCCATTTGCACTATATCCTAATCTTTATTATAAATCCTACATAAAATATATCAAACAAATTAATGACATCACATATATTAAGTAATTAGACCCTAGAACTAAGGTTAAGTAAAATCTTATTATCTTTTCTACTAAAAATGGATTAGCTCTAGTTGGACAATTGAACTACTAATACAATTCCAATGGGATTAATATCTTGACTTAAGTCTGTAAAATTACTTGTATTACTCATGCACTTATGGATCTTAGTTAGTGATAAAATCTTGTTAATGAGCCTTTGGTGATATTGCGTAATCGATTAAATTAGGCAGAGTAACAAACGCACAATATATTTTTGGTATCATTGTCGAGGATTATATACGTTGGTTAGTCAACATGAGTTGACATAATTATTCTTACATAAGAATTATTTATTTTTATTAAATTGGATAGCATTATTTTTATAAATATTTATGGATTAAATGGTTATTGTTGTTTTAACTTGTTTGAATGTTGATTATTATAAAAGTTATTTGAATCATCTCCTCTTATTTCTTTTTCTTTTTTAATTTCTTTTTTTTTTTGGTTGATATCTACAATTGATTAGTGGAAGCTCTGGGACTGAGCCAAACCTTATTAACCCAAAAATTGAAAGAACTAGATGAATCATTGCAAAACAAAAATTTGACAAGGATAGTAAGTAGGGGACTATAAGTAACAAAAAGACCCAATGAAGTGATAGGCAAGATCTTTGATTGAACATCCATTACCATACTTAAGAGGATCTATTTGAGGTCTAGTGATGGATAGTTATTATAGGATTCACTTACAACTGATTAAAAATAATTATTTTGAGTTGAAGTTAAGTCTAATTACTATGATTCAACATCATCAATATAGTGAAAGGGCATTGGAAAACCCTAATGGATGCATCGTATTGTTTTTAGAACTATGTGATACTATGAAGGTGAATAGAGTTGTATTGGATACAATATGATTAAGATTACTTCCTCTCTCATTAAGTGGTAAAACACAAAGTTGGTTCCAATATTTACCAATGGGTTCCATTGAGAGTTGGGAAGAAATGGTAAGGGGTTTTCTGATTAAATTCTTCACATCATAAATTACTTCTCAACTTTGAAGCAAGATAAGTCAATTTCAACAAGAAGAGCATGATAACTTTTATGATGATTAGGATCATTTTAAGGAGATGTCGAGGAGATGTCAAGGAGATGTCGAGGAAATGTCCTCAACATAGTTTTAAATTATGATTTCTAGCCCAAAAGTTATATAATAGGTTAAACTACATGACAAGGTATATGGTTTATGTGGCTACCAAAAGATATGTTATATATAAATCAATAAGGGTGGCATATTACTTATTTGATGAGCTAGTAAAAAATAATTTTCAAAGTCCAACGAATTGCTCATTGTGAAGAAGACAAGCAAAGGTGTTAGAGTTGGATTAATTCACCACTATGGAAATAAAAATGGAAGCCCTATTGAGGAAGTTAGATGCCCAAAAAGAAGAGAAGAATATTGAAAAATACCATCACTTTACATCCAAATGAATTGAATGAATTAGAATCAATTTATCAAGTGGAAATGATAGATCAAAAATCATAATTAAATATATGTATTTTAACCTAATAATATAATAATATCTTAATGTATTATCATCTAAATATACATAATCACAGAAATCTTTTATACAGAAACTATATAGCTCCAATTTTAATTGCCAACTATCATGAAGGGAAAAAAAGTCAAATGTGAATGATGGCGTGCACATTTTTTTCGCAAAAATTTAGAAGAAAAAGAATAATCAAGACAAGAAATTAGGGGATTTGAAGCTAAGATGAACGAAATAAATTTAGTAATGAGGAACATTGAGCATCATGTTAGTCATTTTGTATTATCAATAAAGGGGAAGACATGAATGAGGTATTAGGTGCTATAGAGGTAAATGTAAGCAATTGTTCCTCAATATTAGTTATAAGTGAAAGTAGCTATAAAGGTAGTTGGTACAAAAAATTCTAGACAATTTGGGGGTGAAAATATAGTGACTCTTTCTTGAACCATGACTCTAGAGATACAAGAAGAGTTTAAATAAAAGGATTCTAAAATTTTTATGGGTTAAAAGTCTATGATTTTCTCAAAAGTCTTGGCTCAACCCGAAAGTCTCAAATAAGCCACAACCCCAACTGAAGAATATGAGAAATTAATAATTAATAAGTTGTGGCATGTACCATAGCCATGACTACCAAAGAATGGCAAAATTAAGTTTCATTCGAAGAGAAGAAAAAAGAAAACGAAAAATCAGAGCACAAATGGGGCATACCAGAAGCAATGCTAAGAGAAAAATGGATAAAAATGAAGTCATAGTTAAGTTTCTAATGAATCTTCTATTTTCACAATAATTTAGAAAAGACAAATTGAATTAACATTTAAAAAAATTGAATATAATTTGAAAATTAGAAGTGACCATACTATTTGCTTACTCTTTCCCAAATACAAAATTATCTTAAATATATGAAATATATAATGAGTAGTAAGAAGAAATTAGAGAGATACAAAATAGTAAATATTACTAAGAAATATAGTCATGTTATTTAACAAAAACTATCGAGGAAACTAAAAGATTGTATGAGTTTCAATCTTACTTGTATTATAGAAGTGCATATATCTTGGAAGGCATTATGTGATTTTGGATCAGATATCAACTCGATGCCACTTCCCATTATGCAAAGATTAAATTTTAGTAAAATTACTTCAATCTCTCTCTCACTACAAATAGAATATTATACAATTAAGACAAATGAAATAATTAAATATATTAATAAAGGTTGGTATTTTTATTTTTCCAATGGATTTTATATTTTTTGATATGGATGAAGATCAATATGATCCATTCAGTTTGGGATATCCATTTTTGGACACTTGACAAACCCGTGTCAAAAAGGGGAGTTTATTCTTAATGTCAGAGAAGAATATGTAAATTTTAATCTTTATAATAGCTTATGGGGTCTAGATTACTATGAAATATGTATTAGAGGAATGTCAAATCTACTATGTACTACCATGCAACAAAAATTAGATTTCTAGTAGAAAAAATTGGTAGAAGGGTGCTGAATGGATAAATATGAAATGTATAGACCAAAAGAAGAACTTTGTAGTTGTGAAAGAAATAAAATCTATGAAATGGAAGAAGAATTATGGAATTTTGAGTGTGATGTAGTGTATGAGACAGGTGAATAACTTTAAAGTTGTGAGAAAAAAATGAAGATGATGAAAAAGTATATTATCATTATAGAAATAAAAAAATATAAAAAGATAACTGCTATGAGATCGTGACATTCTTCAAAGTCATTACCTATAAAGAGCCTTATGATAATAGCTTAAGGAAGAAATAAAACAAGGCTGAGACATTTTTTATGCAAGGGAAAAACAATGACAAAATCATAACTATCCACAATGCTATAACTTTAAGATTCCATAATGAAAATGGTAAAGAAAAAATAGAAGATAATTTAGTGTTGTGCCTAGTAGTGTAAATTTAGTACTACATAATATAAATGGTCAATGAGAGCTTAAAGATAAAGCCATAACTATGTTCAATCATCATGAATTTGGTGTTATATAATGAATTAGTCCATATAAAGCTTAAAAAGAAAGCCATAATTTGCATAATATCATAATGTTGCGAAATGATAAGGGAGAGAAAAATGTACAACACAAAGCCACAACTATTCACAACATAGTGACTTTGGAAATATAAAAGGAAAAAAAATATATAAGCTTAAAGGCAAAGCCACAACAATACTCAGCACCACAACTTTGAGTATCCTAAAGAAAAAGGAAGAATGAAGAGGAGAAGAAGAAGTTGCAAAATTTATTAGAGTTTTGGTACCAACTAAGAAGACAATGTTAAAAATGAGTGTAGCTAAAGAAAGTTTGAATGAAGAGACTATGAAGAAGGAAATAGTGAAATATGCTAAAAAGACCACTTGGACTATAGAGAAATCTGATGGATGAGAGTAAGTTTTTTTGGTCTAGCTATTGATGCTAAATATAGTATTGATTGGGAGGCAACCCATAATCTTTTTTTTTCATGAATGATATAATAAATAAACATATTCACCACATAAAAAACATACATGACCAATAATTCATAAGTATAGTCATATAATGCAAACCCAGCCATGACTTTAGATAAGTATGCTTGAGATAACTCCACTAATATTAGACCATACGAGACTAAAACTTAGTCATAAAAATTTGTTATGTTTCTATTTATCTATTTTTCTGGTGGGGTAAGTTAATGCTTGGGGATTAACAATTATTTTAGTGTAAGATTTTATTCAATGCTTAATTTACCAAATATTCTGATATATTTTAGTGGTTGATAATAATTGTAGATGTGTGAAAATAAGATTGATTTGCATTGAATTTATAATTTTTGGTATTTTAGAGAACTTTGATGAATAGTTATGAATTTAAAAAGTTTTCGAATGTATTTAGTGGTAGAGATGAGTTTATATGTTCATTATAGTTTCAACATCTATTCTAAGCCAAAACTCTTTCGAAATGGTTGGGGCAAAATCTTGTACACTATAAATCATTTTTTTCATTAGTACAATCTTTTCATTATGTGACATTTTCTCAATGACAACAATATTATCTTGGAATCACGGCCATACCTATCTCATAGAACTTTAACGAATGCAATATTAATTCTTCATCATATAACAACTAAGTACTTTATTAGTACTCAAGGTCATAACTAATTTTAAAATAACATAAATTTATTTTTATATGACTCGGTAGTCTAATGTTAGAGTTGAGACTTTGTTATAAAGCAATGAGTTTTGAGCAACATATAAATAATGAGGCCCATGTATTAAGGCCAAAGTTGGGGTGATTATTCAAAGCCAAAGGTTGGGGTGACCAAAAAGTCATTTGGGTCACCAAATATTATAAAAGACATTATTTGAGTATGACTATTGCTATGGCTATGACTTTTGTCCTCAAAGGAAAACTTAACTACAACTTGTATTGCGCTAGCCAAGCACAAGCATAACGACCACTTCACAATGCCATGACCATATACTTATTAAGAAGGAGGAATAACTAATGTCATGGCCTTGACATAATGTCGTGGCTATAAAACAATATTGGAAGCAATCACACTCTCCACAACAACTTCACAGCACTAAGTACTCCTCGGAGTACAAATGATGAAAGCACAAAGCTATGATTATTTCATAGTGTAGTAACATTGTGTTATTGAGAGATTAGGCACAAATCATGGATATTGCTAATGCAGTGACATTGTATTATAGAAAAATCAAGATATGAAATAGAGTCACATCCATGTTCTAAAGTCATTACTTTAAGCTAAAGAGATGAAGGTTGAAATCATGGCTTCCATTAAAAGTCGTGACTTCTTACTTAGGGAAATACAAATCTTCAAAAGTATGAAAGGGGAAATTAGAGAATTATCAATTCTATTTTTCTCCTTCCCCATTATGAAACAAGCAAAAGTCATGGAAACTATAAATTCTACTAATGAATTTCACACTCTCTAGGGGCTCCATAGATAAGAAAGGATGCATGACCAATGTCAATCCCAAGAGTTCAGGGGTGCAAGTTTCAAACCCTCCTCCTCCAGTGATACATTTATAAATTTGAATTAACTTTTCATGGTTTAGGATTTGTGTTATTTGGATTAAGTGATGTAATGGTATAGAATGATGGAAACAATATTTGTTTGATTATATTTTATGTTTATAGATATTTTGGATGGTGATATAATATAACTCAAATTAAGGTTTTGCCTATGTAGATTTGTGCTAGGTTGTCATGGTGGATGATGATACTTAAGCCATGAGGTTTACTTGTGCATATAATAGGAAGGTGGTGATAGCCCTTCTCATTATAATATACAAGAGGAACCTATATATCGAAACTCAAAGTTTAGGTATATTAATCATTATGAGTATGATGCTTACAAAGATGAAAGTGTAAATACTTTTACATGACAATCCATTATACATGCCTTAGGAAATGGTTATTGATTAGGATGAATATTATATATAACATTCTTCCTATAGATTTACCTTTAATGTGAGAGTCACATTATCACATAGGAGGATGGTGAAAAACAAATTTTACTCAAATGGTTCCAATTAGTAAAACTTGAAGAAAATATGTATTAATTATGCAACTATTATGCTTATGAAACTAAAAGTACAAATATTTACAAATTATGTCAATCATTAGTTTTAAGATAATGAAAGATGATAGATACGAGTATGCATGTGAAGTAACTGTCAATGACAATTGACGAAGTTACCTAAATGGTAAGATATTATGAATAACCTTCATGCATAGATGAAGTGTTGTCTCGCTAGTGATATATCAAGTGAATAACTATGAGAAGACCATCATTGGGAAAAGCTCAATAGTGATAATATCTTATATACCATTAGGACAAGTGGTCATTTGCACAATACCCTAACCTTCATTTTGTGTCCAATAAAAATATAACAGATAAATTAACAGCACCACATAAGTTATAATTAGACACTAGACCTAGAGTTTATAAAAATATTAATATTTATTTTACTGAAAATGAGTTGCCTTTAGTTGAACAACCAAGTTGTTAATACAATATTTGTGTGATCGATATATGGACTTAAGTTCATTATATTACTTATATAACCTATGAACTTGTAGATCTCATTTGATGAGTCAACCTTATAGAGACTTTTGAGATGTAGCCTATTGATTAAATTCAAATGAGTAACTAAGTCATAATAGGCATGAATTTGTTCCTAGCTAGTTTGATAGTGACTCTATGAAAGCTTCACAGCTAAAAATATATATTGCATAATGATATAATTTTGTCAATAATGTGGAAGAATCATATTTGTATGAAGATTACACATAGAGGTGTAGCATGGATTGGGTAGCCTAGGCACATCACGATGAATGACCCAACATGGCACGATCTATAACCATGCCATGAATTTGATCGTGCTAAATCGAGGCACGACTTGTGCCATGCTTGGCTAGAGCAAGCCATGCACAGGTGGGTCAAGGGTCATGGCTACAACCTCATTGGATAACAACTAGATGTTTGCAGGTATTTAAAAAAAAAACTCGACCACATAAACTGAACACTACTTATGCAGCCCAATTGTTCTTTTTCGAGACCTTTGGGGACTGATCAAAGTTGGGACCCATTACTAATAGGTGCCAATAGTAATTGTGGTAGGCACAAACTATCATTATTGCTAACTTTAAAAAAAACTATTTAATTTTTTAAAAATATAGTTATCGAATTATTTCCAATGCATGCATGTTATAAATTTAATAACTGTCGAATTTATGACCATTTAAAATATAAAAAAAGATTAAAAAATAAAAAAATAAAAAAATAAAAAAATAAAAAAATAAAAAAATAAAAAAATAAAAAAATAAAAAAATAAAAAAAATAAAAAAAATATATACAATTTTAATTTATAAAATTCTTATAAATATTAAAAATTTTATGAATTTCATTTTTATTTCTCTGAATCTCTCCTCTCATACAACTTCTTCTCATCTTTACTATGTTTTGGTAATTTTTTTATTATTATGATTTATTTATTGTTATATTTAATTTTTATATATAGTGGTGGTACAAGTTGCCATAAAAATTTTAGTAGAAGTTATAAGTGACACAAAAAAATAGACTATAGACAATAACAAAGTGATTGTGCTTATTATATACTTTTTTTATTTATTTGTAAGTTTTATTATTAGTATTATTTATAAATTTAAAAAATTATGAAAAAATGGCAAATATTAGTGAACATAACAATAATGAATTTGATATAGATGTAAATAATAATGATAGCTCTATTAAAAGGTCCAAGATTAAAAATAGGGTTTTCTCGAATGGTCTTGACCTAAACTCAATTGCTACATAAAAAATAAAAAATTAAGCAACTTTCATTAGTATGAACTCATTTTAAAATAATAAAAAATAAAAATTTTAGGGGATCAAAGAAGAATTAGCAAAATATATATATTATCAAAAAATATATACTTATAAGAGTGCATGTGATATTTTTCATCTTAAGAGACATGTTGATCAATACATCAAAAATCAAAGTATACTAGATCTCAAGCAAATCAAACAAAGTGGTGAGTTCTTAAAGGTGGATCTAGTATAGTTCTTTGACCCCCTTCTTATGCCACAATGATTTTAGGAGAAAAAGCATCACCAAACACAATCATAAGTCTTCCAATTACATTTTTTGAGTCATAGGGTAAAAGGATTATGCAGACATACTTTCAGCTTGCTTATTATTGGATTCCTAGGTATACGAGTAGGAATGACATAATAAAATATTATAAATTAAAAAATAATTAATAATTAATAAATATAATAAATATTATGAAGTGGTATTTTTGATATATGATATCTAGACTAGTCCTAATAATATATTATTTGTATGTCTCACCACCCATTATATAGATACAAAATGGAAATTTAATCAAAAAAATTTAGAATTTTCTGAGTTCCTCCATCCTCTTGATGACCCATGCCATATATGAGTGCATGATAAAAATCTTTAGAGAATATGTTATTTTGATAAAAATATTTTATATTACTTTTAATAATATTTTTATTAATAGAGTAGTAATTATTATATTTATATAACCATTATAAATGTGTTGTTAGGTGAAATTTTTTATGTTAGGTATTTGAGTCACTTGATTAACTTGATAGTATAAACAAAAAAAAGTTATTTATCATGCATTAGAATAATAAAAAATTTACTGAAATACTATAGGGTGCCTAATAGATTATAAGAGTTTAGTAGTATCGGTATGTCAGTATGAATGCCTAATCACTTGCAAGTGCTAATGACCCTCGAAAGAAATCTAAAGCTATGGAGTCTTCTTTCACATATCTTAATACGTGAATAGTTGTGTCGAGATAAACATTTCGAGAAAAATTTTTAAATAGATTAAACATATTGACTGCATATGTTATATTTAATCTAATCAAAATTAAATAATTAACATTTTTTATGATTCTATTATATATAATAAAGTGATTTGGAGTGATTATATAAGAAGTAAAATTAATATTTGGATCAATAAGTGTACTAGAGAAAAAATTACAAGATCAATTTTTGTAAGTAAAGATCTAATATGTTATAAGAATATTCCACCCGATTATAATAATCTTTTATATCAAAAAAATATTTTTGCTTTTTAAACTTTTTTGTCTAAAAAAGTGTTTGAAATCTTTTTTTTGAGTTAGATAATTTTTAAATTGTCATTATTTGTAATCAAAATGAAATCTACGTAGAAAATCAATAAATTTATTATGCTATTATTGCTTCTATGGAAACCAAACAAGAGGATAAAACATGTGTAATTCAAACTTGGTGATTGCCTATAAAATTTTACAAATTTGGCTCTCTGTAACTACTTCAAAACATATAATACCTTTTGTAATTTTCAAATGACATCTTGATGTGTTGAATGAAATTGACATGACTACTTCATATATATTTTATTATAAAGATTATCTTGAAGAAATATTTTTTTTATATCTAATTGATGTATATTCTAATTGAGAGATTTTACAAAAGATATGAGAATTCATATTAAATACTCGAGTATCTTTTTTTTATAAGTATCTTTCTATTAAGTGATCTATCTTTTTATTTGAATCTATCTCTATATGAAATACTCATCTGTAATGAATAATACATTTTTTTTGAAGATTATAGTACTAGTTCTTAAGTTTTGTTAGAGTGAAAGACATATATCTCTTCAATGATGACTTGGTATCATTCCACATGATATAATATCTTAGATGGAGACTTGATTATATTAATATCTTAAAAAAATTAAATTAAAATAATAAAGCACAAGTATGATAAATTTTGTAAAATTGGGTTTTGAGTTTAAATTCTTTATCTCTTTTAGGAGTGGTTGGAAGGTCAAGGTAAGAGGTGCTAGATGTAGGATAATTTGACTTTTTAGTATGCTCGTATCTTTAATGATTAGCTCAAGTATATCTTTTTATCTTGATATAGATTTTAAGTCATAGGTGGTTAAGTTTATAGTTATCGACTTAATATGAGTCTCTACAAGTGAAGATTCATAGACCAATGTATCATTCATGTGGGTCTGAAAGAGATATTGCTACATGAGAAATCTCATTTTTCTCAATATGATATGAATTTGTGGTGACTCATTGAAAGTAATATCACATAGAATACTAAAATACTCCAATATAGTTGATAGATGACTCTTTATGCTAATTGGTATTTTAGGCAAAACTATAGGTAATGGAGGAAAAGTAATGATTTAAAGAGTAATATCTAGACATACACTTTTTGTAGACTCTTCAACAAAAAAGTTTTAGAAAAAAAAAGATAATATTCGTACTAGAATATTAAAGGAAGACATATCTCAAGATCATACATGTCAATTTGTCTCATTTTGAAGAGCGATTGAGGTAAAAATAAGTGTATCAAAAATTTTTGAGATGCAAACTAAATATCAATTCTCAAGTATGTAGGATCTAGAAGGGTATATGTTGAGAAACCACAGACAAAGGTATCTTTTTAATGAGGTAGATTATGATTAAAATAATATCTTTCCAAAAATATTTGAATATTTTTTTAAATAGAATTGTTTGAGATGTCTGAATCATATATCTATTTTTTTTTCACTAATCAAGTTTTGTTGGGATGTGTAGGTTCAAGAAGTATGTTATATAGTTTCATGATATATACAATAAGTGTTGAGTTATTCTAATATATATTCTAATATATTATCATTTGTTAATATTTTAAAATATATATTTCAAATTATTTTTTAATATTTTATCAAAATTCTAAAAAATAGGAAAAAAATCTTAGATCTATCTTGAAAAAATTATATCAATGTATATCTTGAGCAATTAAATATGATGAAATACCTAAAGTTTTCTATGGTCATATCTCTACTATGCCCCCATACGTTTGACTGTATCTGATTGAATGTATATTTACTTAAACTAGACTATCGTGTAAGATATGATGTTTTAGGAAGTAATTATTACTGATATGTCTGATACTTTAGGATTGTAATATTCTTAAAATTATGATAAGATATTCTCAACTTGGTTAGTAATGAGTGACCAAATTAAGAATAAACAAGTAAAAGATCAAACATACTAAAATATTTAGAATAAGATATTATCGTAGAAAAGAAAATATATAATCTTACTTAAACTCAAATAGAATTTTTAATAGAGTCTATTGATTCCGCAAACAAATATTAGTAGAAGTAAACAATAATTTAAGAATCTAAAATAAGAGTATATGTGAAATAATCAATAATAATTGTAAGAATGGTATGATCTAACCCTTAGGTACAGCAAGACATTGAGTACATCCATGATTTTTTGTGAGCGGGAGATTAGATATATCTTATAAAAGTGCTTGTCTTTGCGGCCTTCTTTTCACGGAATTGGAATGAACTAATTTCACAAGCCTGAGTAAACAATTAGATTCCCTGATCGAGCTAATTTGACTTTCCCTTGGTATGGTACAAAGAAGACCAAACAATCTTTAGATCCAATTGATAGAGTACCGAGCTAAAGCAGTCTAATAAGGGACAAGAGGCTCTTTGTTCACTCACATTCTTGTGCAAAGGTGCCCAAATAAAACAAAAAGGCTGATTCAATCACACCGAAGTCGGTAATAGGGTACCACTCCTCGCGTCAACACCAAGGCAATATTAATTAAAAAAAAGTTAAGGCTTTGTTGTTTCCTTATCTTGAAATACTGGAAGATGCAGCTATTATCAGGAGGTAATAGAGAGATAAATCTATTGGCAAAGCAAAGACAGTTTGATTCTTTGTTTCCTTCCCATGAGCATGTTTGGATAACTTCTTATTAGGATATTTCTATCTTTTGTTTTAATTCTTTTTATCTCAAGATTGTCCATTCTTGTTTTTGGGGGGAATAAGCTGACATTTTATCACTGGCTATGGAGTATTCAGTGTTGATAATTAATCTTTGCCGCTGTTATTGTTTCTACTATTTCGAGAATAATCTTTGCCTACCCACTTTTAATGTGAATGACATATCATTTGTAGATTTGATTGAGTGAGAAAATGGAAGTGCGTTAGCGCACTTTGGTTTTCGATCATTCATTTTCTTTGTCAACTATCCGTAAGCATAACTATTGATTCAATTCTCGGTGAAAGGTTTCATGAATATATTTTAGATAGATGAATTTAGGAATTTGAAATTAGCGCAAAGTGGCTGAGTGGTCAAAAATGGATAAAATATGGTCATTGGTAATATGACTATTAATTCCTCTATCAATAATTTTGGAATTTGAAATAAGAGTATGAATGAGACAGTTAGTGATACTTGTAAGAAAGGTAGGATCCAATGCTGTCATAGATGATATGTTTATATTTTTCTCTAGTAAGAATATTATGATAGATACATTTTGTAAGAATAGTTAAAAGCTCTTATAATTGACATATTTCTCTCAATATTATGTAAAAGTTTTGAATTTTTTTTTAAATAATATTCAATAATTATATTTACTATGACATACTATTTTGTAGTATATATTCTGAATTGAGGTTTTCCTCTATTTATATCTATTGTAATAATCTCTTTCTACATGTCATATAAAAATAGGGTTTAATAAATATTAAATTCTAATTTTTTATCTCTATGAAACCCTAACTTTTTTGGGTACACAGTCTTCCTAAATTGCACAAAACTTTCCAACACTGCTATATGCCACCACTGCGATACTACCACGCAACTATGTCATGACCACAGTTCAATCAACTTGCTCCTCGTGTACTCTCTGTCCTACATATTAGCTGTGTGATAATTTCTAAATAATTTTGAAATTCATGTGTACATTGCGCTGGAACAGGGCACTCATTTTTTATTTTAGGTTTTGTTACCCTCATTGTCACAAACACACACACATACACACTTCCACACATCAAGGTCAAAATTTACTCAAAATTAGCTTTGATTTAATGTTAAGAATTAATGTGGAAATGAAAAAAATATAATCATGATGAATGATAGCATCATAAAATTAATTTGTTATAAAATGAGCAATAAAGATTGAGGCAACATATAAGGTGGGTATTCCCATTAAAAATATAAAATAGAAACATCAAACTAATGAATAATTATAAAATAGGACATTGTGAATTATGGGCGGCATTATAATTGTGATACTATCAAGCTCAATTTGCTGTCATAATACATATTGTCATGATGCATTCTAGCTGCATAAAGTTTTGTTTTTTAAGTTGTGTCAATACATCACCAAATTATTTATGTATTATTTAACTGCATGAGGAAAGTAATGACTAGCAATAAGCATGCATTTTTATCCTTGTCAAAAATCATTTTGTTTTGCATTTGGCTTGAAGGATGAGATGTTTTTTTAGCATGATACTGTTTCATAGTTCAATGATTAGACCCATCCATTTAGGGTTATCATAACATATTTTCAAAAACACTCATCCAATGGTTTTCTTTACATAACTTGTTGGAATTAAAAATGAAAAAAAAATGCAATTTTTATTCATTAATTGTCAATTGTCATATGATCATGATATAACATAGATATACATACACTTACTATAGTGTGTAGACATAAAACATGAGAACAGAAAAACATTTTAAGTCATGTTACAAATTTATGAGCATATTTGCAGGTTATTCTTTTGTATATACAAATTTTGTTGAGAATTCACATTGAATTAATTAACTTTTATATGTTTTGTTTGCTCTTTAAAAAAATATGATTATATTATATTGGCTCAATGATTTGAATAACATCACAGAAAAACATTCTAATTCATGTTACTTTTTTATGAATATATTTGCAAGCTATTCTATTGTTTATACAAATTTTGTTGAGATTTCACATTGAATTTATTAACTTTTATATGTTTTGTTTGTTCATGAAAAAAATATGATTATATGATATTGAGTATTGACTCAATGATTTAAATAACATCACACCCTAGAATGGTTTTTAAATCATTATGGTGTGAATAATTATTCTTATCATTACTGGTGGGATTCGATTTTGCCTAAAGATCATAATCTTTTTCATGTTTAATTTTTAGTTTAGTTAAAGGGACCAAACTAACAAGTAATTGCACAATCTTTATGAAATCTAAGTAAAAAGTAGGTGAAAGTACTATCATACTCAAAATGCTCACAATTAGCCTTGTTGATCAAACTTCAAAGTAATATTCAAGTAAGGAAAAATTATATTTGGCTATCTTAATTCAAAAAAATTTACATTTTAAGATCTAATTTTTTTATGATTTGGTATATCAAATTGAAAAATATTTATATTTTAGGTACTGAAATATATTAATTCAAAAATATTCTTCGTCCACGTTTGTTGTATTAAAAAAAGTATACATCATCATGCTATGTATGAAAAAAATGGATAAAATAAAACAATTTTTTTTTTCAAATAAATATATATTTATATATATGAAATGATTTTTATTTTCATTTCTATTTCCATATATACACATACACTCATTATATGTATGCGTGTATGCATTATATGTTTGTGTTAAAAACTATGCAATAAAAGAAACACATGATAAAATATTGTAGGAAACATACAATGGTAATCCTAAATATATAATTGTAATTTGGATTAGCCCAACTCATATGTCATTTGCTTTGATTCATAAAATATAAATACATATAAAAGGAAGAAACAATGATAAATCATGATATTTCCTCTCAATTTGGTGTGTAACTATTGAGAATACTATGTTTAGCAGGGAGAATAATAAGATGAGGTCTTTTTAAGATCATTATGAAGATGTTGGATGAAATATCAAATTGAAATTATATATTCCATTATTTGACAATCGCAATAAAAATTAGTTGGAGAAGAAGATATATATTTATTTTCATCAAGAACGTATTTGATCCAAAATATTTTATACATAATTATTGTCATCATCCTCAACTCTATCTCATTATTTTATCTCAAAATATTTGTATCTTATTTTTTAGTGGATAAGATAGTCTAAATGAAAAATATAAAAATCTATATTAAATTTTTTTTTTGTAAGCTATTATCTAACTCAAATGTAAATCTCTAACTAGGTGTAGATGTTTGTGGTTACTAAAATAAATATTGAATTTTGAATATTTTGTCACATACCTTACCATATAAATAGTAAACTCAATGTGAATATAAGAATCTAATAAATAATTAATTATACATATTTGATAAATAATGTTTGATGATCGTTAGATAATTAATATTTTTTATGATTATTCTACATATAGAAAAATTAGATTAAGGGATTATATTAGACAATAAATTAGTCTTTGCCCTATTAGAGTATTTGTCAAAGCACAATCCTAATGGTAAATCTTTGTAAAAATATTAACTGTATATATTCTCTGTCATATTATAATTCTAAAAAAGCATATGAGTCTATCAAGGTTATTTATCTTGAATATAACTAAATGTATTTATTGAATTGTATAATTTTCAACTCATTTTTGGTTATAAACATGACATATAAGTACCTAATAAGTTGGATTAACCCATCATTTGAGTTCATTCGGATAGACAAAAAAAATCTACAACATATTTGTATAATCTAAAGTAATAATTATCAATAAAAATCTTATAAATTAGTCTAAAGTGATTATTCTAAGCTATATAGAGGGATCAAATAGGCTGTGTTTAGTTGGCATCACTCATTTTTTTGGTCTGTCTGGGCCATTGTGTCGTGTCCAGCATGACATGGTATTTATCATGGGTTGTGTCGTGCCAATACGATTCTAAAAAGGGACAGCCTAGCATAGCTCATTGATATGCCTTTTGGTTGGGTCGTTCCAAGCTGGGTCAGGCTTGACAAGCTAACTTGGCTTATTAGAGACTAGTCTAGGTTAGGTCGGGCTAGCCTGGTTCATTCAAGACTAGTATGTGTTAGGACCAGGCTAGCCGGGATTAAACTGTAGTACACTGGTCATTGTGCTGAGTCATGTCATGTCGCTCTTCCTGTGCCAATATCTTTGGTTCAACATAGCATGACCCATGTGCAGGCCAGCCAGGGCATGTCCAGGCACGACTCTGAACCAGGCTGTGTCGTGCATGACACAGTTGAGTCATGTTGTCTTTCATGTCATGCCCAAGTTGCCTAGTTGACAATTCTAATGCTATATGATATAATATTTTTTTAATCTATAAATAACAAATGATTGTATTGCTCAAAATTTGAGTGGTTATTCTATATACATTTATTCAAGGTCATTGTAAATAAAGATATTCATGTTTAATTGATGTATTTATTTATGATAAGTTTTCAATGATATAAGTATCGGTTGTCCCGGCACATCCCAACACGACTTTCAACTGGGCTGTGCAGTGCTAGGCACGATTATATTATGCTGTAACTAAGTTGTCCTACCCACTTGGCTCCTCTAACTATCTCTCCTAATTGAAGGCCTATGTGATACTTCTAATAGAAGTAAATAAAAGTAATAAATCGAGATGTATTCCTTAGATCCTTATTTTTCATTGGTTCATCAAATAATAGTATTTCTAAAAAATAATATTAGCACTCATTAATATTCTGTAATTCTTAAAGTGTCTGATACTAATGTAACAAAGAAAGACACTTTATTATTTATGTGCCATTTTATCTTGTAATGATGAAAGATCTTGGGCAAAGTGATTCCAAAGATTTTGTGAGTAACTTAAATAATTTTTCTCTAAAATATAAGATTTGAAAATATACACAATAAGAAAAGATAACATAAAATATTTGATTGATGTGATACTTTATGATGACATCTTATCCTATCATGGAGAGATTTTATGATGTAAGTTGAATAAAATTTGTTTATATAATCTCATAATGTGGGGGCTATGCTAATATAATAAGTTTGGTATATGATTTTATGATTAATATATTAATTACTCAAGATATTAGACATGTATTCTAATTAATTATTAATCCTAATATTTTTTTATATTTTTATTTAATTGATTTTATATTTTTTGAATAAAATAATTGAAAAAAATAGAGAAATTATAACTTAAAACATAAAAAATACAAATCGAATTAGTCTAAATTCATCACAAAATCTCCCTAGAAGAAAATTTAAATATAAAATATAACTTAAAATATAAAATGATAAAAGTACAATATGTAAATTATCAATGCATATGATAAAATATCTAAATTCATCATAAAATTTATATCTACTAGGTTTCTATATATTTGAATGTATTAAATTAAATTAATCTTTACTCATATTAGTTTGACGAGCAAGATATAATGTTTTGGCATATTTTACTACCTAAAACATCTCACTCTAGTGTAAAAACATTTCTAATACTATGATTCAATATTATCTAATTAAATATATTATTGTAGAAACAAGAATATAGTCCATCATATTTATTTATAGAAGAATGTTTATTTGAAATTTGTTAATTTTCTAAAATAATATAAGTGAAAGAAAAATAAAGTTAGAATTGAGTTGTTAAGAATAAAAATTCACATAAAAAAGATTAAATAGATAATCATAAATAAATTATATATGAGAAAAAAAATATTGAATTTAATATTAGCATAATCTAAGTATTATTGATAATTTGTTATTTGTCATTATCATATTTAGGGAATAAAAGAACAAAATAGTAAAATATTATCATTGTCTTCTATTTTAATCTATATTTTTTTGTTTAATCTTTACTTTATTATTTTGATTTATCTAATTTGTATCTTTGTTTTGTCTTGGAAGTCATGTATTAATACAATAACAAATATTTTTTTTCAGAGATAGTAGATCTCAAATTTTGAGACTCATTAGTTACTATTTCTTTGAATTTTGGGGTGTAGGATTATTTAGTTATTATTCTATTCCATACAGTATCCTAATGCATGAGCATTATGCATTGAGTATAATCTATAATCTTTAATAAATTTGTTTTTTGTGTTCTTTGGAGGAACTTCATTCTTATGATACTACATAAATAATCGTGGCTAGAGTCAAATATGTTGGGTCGAATGACATGTATCTTTGTTGGTCCTACTACTACTATTACTAGAAATTGGATTGTTAGCTCCCAAATCAATGACCCAATACCAATAGAAGTGTCAAAGGGGTGTGCTGGACTAGCATGCTAATTTTGGTGACTCAATCAGACCAACATGTTGTGCCTTGCCAGCACATTTTTGTGGGAGGTCAACCCAGCATGGCACGATGCCTCGTCTTCCTTAACTATTTGTGCCGAGTCAGACTGTGTCATGCTGGTTTGGCTTGGCAGTGGCATGACAGTCAGTAGTTCCAGTGACCACTCCAGTGTCACTACAGTGCAATGCCAGTGACTGTATTGTGCCATTGGGCTCTGCCCACAGTGGGCACTACACAGTGTGGTGCCATGTCGGTGCATGTGCCAGTTGCTAGTGCCACTATTGAACTGACTTTCAAGTTTTTTCTTCAAATTTAAAATATAATTTTAATTTTTAAAAATAAAAATAAAGTTAAAATTGTATTGCACTATAAATTACAATAAATAAAATTTAGAACCCAATAAAAAAAATATTTGTTTAATTTTTTGTGGGTTTAGTTTTATAATGACATGATAATTGATAATAAATCAAAAAATGAACGTCAAAAATAAATTCAACAATACTTATAATAATCTTCTAATATCTATAATTAGTCTATTTGTTATATGATTTGGATTCTCATGTTTGATTTTGTAGCTAATGTTGGTTTCAATATCCTTGATATAGCATGATTCATTATCTACTAGTAGTAATTTTATTTTGTTCTAAATATTTATTTTTGATTCATTCAAGTATTTTGTATATGAAAATGTTACTATGCTATTTGATTATAATTTTGTTCTTATATCTGAAATAATATTCATAGTTACAAAAAAAAATAGATTTTGATGTTTAGGTGTCAAACGAGTTATGTCATGCTAGCACAGTCGTGCCACCATGTAGTGCTTAACATAGCACAAGAATTAGTCGGTCAGCATGATACGGCAGGGTTGAGCTGTATAATGTAAGGTCATGTTGGACCATCCATGTTAGAAGCCCATTGTGTGAAAATGCAAGGGGTGTTCAGCTTACTCGGCTGACTAATTGCAATCAGTCACGTAAGCAAGATTCGACTTATATTATCGGATTTTTTTTAAATAACTTGTCTCATCAGTAGTCACCCAATAGTATTTGACTCGTTACCCATATCTAGTCTGGGTCCCAGGGCTGGTGGACAGTGGCATCAGGCCAAACATGTGAGTAATGTCTAGCCCAACACGAGACACAATTTGCATCGGCCCAGCATGGCACGAGTTGTGCCATGGGGTGGCATGGTCAGGGATCAGACACTTTAGACCATGTCATGCCTGGCCAAGCATGGTTGAACCTTTCCGTGTTATGGCCCAGTTGACACTGCTATTTTAATGATAATCTTAACATTTGAGGGCTCAATAAACTATAAGTCAACTTAGATAGGACATGATAAATAGATTCGTATGATTTTTACCAATTTAATATATTTAAATTCTTAGTATTATCATATGATAGAATAAAATCTTAATTGATATCTAAGTACCCAGACAACTTGCTTATATTTGATCGACCAATTTATTATTTGTTCATAAATAACTAAATAAAAAAATTATCTTTGAAAATGATATTCATGTCCATGCTTAGAGGCTAGATAAAATTATTATATCTAGTATTGTAGTATGTAAATATGTTTTATAGTATTTATGTCTACTAATAGTGGAATGCTCACTAGCAAGCTGGGCAGTGGCCACTCCACAACCATTGCAGAGGCATTTATGTTTACTACCAGTGATTACATTGCTCCATTTGGTAGTTCCCACAGTGAAAACTGCACAGAGTGATGCTGTGTCTGTGCCCATGCCAGTAGTAACTGTAGAATTGGTTTTTAAGTTTTATCTTTAAGTTTAAAATATAATTTTAATTTTTATAAATAAAAATATCAAAGCTAAACTATATTATACTATAAATTAAAATAAATAAAATTCAGAATTTCTTAAAAAAATATATCTATTTTATTATTGTGGTTTTTGTTTTATGACAATATGATAACTAACAATGACTTAAAAAATAAACAGCTTCAACAACAAAAATCAACAACACACAAGTTAGTCCTATAATATATGAGATTAGTTTGTGTCTATAATATGGTTTGAATCGTTAAGTATGATTCTGACACATGTGATAGTTTTTATATTTTCGATGTCGCATAAGTCACTACTCACTAGCAGCTAATTCACTATCTTTGAATATATTTTTTACATGAAAATATTTCTATTATATTTGGTTGTAATTTTGTTCTCTTATTTGAAATAATATTTATAATCACAAAAAAAAAGATTTTGATGTAATGCTAGATTTTGAATGAGTCATCAATCACATGTCATTTTAGATATAATGAGATTAGAGGTATCAAACGGATTATGCCGTAGACTCTTTTTTTGAGTGTCTCAGTGGGGCCACTATGCTGTGTTGGGCATAACACAGTAAGGAAGTCATGCTATACCTAGCACAAAATGACTTGTATTCTGCCATGCCTGGCATGACTCGACCGGCATGAGTTTGGGCAAAATCATGCTCGGTCATGTTGGGTTTTGATTTTATGTATGCAAATCACAATGTAATAATATAAAAAATATATAATCATATATTACATTCATATGAAATAAAATAAAAATTTTCATCCAGATAAAAAAAATAATAAACAGAAATAATATAATATAAACAAAACAACAAAAAAATTTATCATCCAATAAAAAAAATATAATCATCGATTCCAATGTCAACCTATGTTTGTATTACAAATCATCATTTACGTGTAAGTTTTTTATAATATTACTAGCAGTGGTCTCAATATTTTTCAAGTCCCATGAGTTAATATTTGTTAGTAATTCTTGTGCTTATGTTCTAATTTTATTCTAGATGTTTAATTTTGAATCCTCCAAATTTTTCATGCATGCAGGCATCTCAATGATATCTAGCCACTTTCTTAATCTCTTATCTGAAATGATATTGATTGCAATAGAAAAAGTATATTCTAATGTTACACTCGATACTAGATGAGTCAGTAGAAATTGTTTCATATTATACAACATGAGATTGGTGGATTCATGTGATATTTATCATATTACAATATCAAAGTACTTGTTATTTTTATGTGATATGATTGAATAGTAATTAGTATTTAAGTACAGAGATAATTTGTTTTTATTTGATGGATCACTCGGTCATTTCTTTCTCGGTAACTGAATAAAGAAGTCAACATTTCTAAATATGGTGTTCATGTCGATTCATGCACGTGGATATGTATGCCAAAATATTCTATACCTCATCCACCTTAATCATTGAATTCATACAGGCAGCTAGATAAAAAATAGATAAAATTATAGACCAGTATTTTAAATACTTGGTTTCTATCTTAATAGATATGACATCAAATATAGGGTATCTAAACATCCTAAACTTGCTAAACATGCAAGTAGTGGGACTGTATACAGACGGATAAATATTTGTTGTGTCATAAAATTTTCAAAAATTTTATAAAAGAAATTATTGTATCCAAGTTAGTGTCATTAATAATAAGTTCGTTATTTTTATTATTGAAGTAGTCGGATATTACGTATTCGTATCCAATACATAACTTCAACATCAAGTAAATATAATTTTAATAATATTTCACATTCATTTGAAATTTCTTCTTTGGACTTGTAGATAAACAGAGACTCCTAAACTTCTATTATTTGCTATGCGTCTTAAGTTATTTTATTGAGTTTCTTATTTTATCTAATGTGGTGGAAATAACTTATCCTCATTTATACTATTAGGTTATTAATATGATATATGTATCTAATGTAAAAAATCTTACCTGATGATACTAACAAATATATTAATAGATACTTCATTGTTAAATGCATTATCAAATATAATATTAAATTTTTTATTTTGAATATGATAATCTCTAAAGATTCGTGTTATGCACTTATATATGACAAGAGTATCACGAGGATGAAAAAACTCAAAAATTTAAAATTATTTTATTAAATTTTTATATAGAATCTATATAGTGAGCAGTGAAGCATACATTGTCGTGACTAGTTCAAATAACGGATGTCACGAACACCATTCTATTATATTGTATAAATTTATTAATTATTATTTTTTTTTTCTAATTTATAATATTTAATTGTGTTGTTCCTATATGTGGATTTATGAATCTTATGATAAGTAATCTAGAATTAGGTCGCTATGATAATTGCAGCCCTAGTATCCTCTGAAAATTAAATTAAAAGACCCATAATGATAATTTGTTTGATCATATTTTTCCTCACTAAATCATTGTGACATATGAAGAAGGCTAAAGAAACTAAACTAGATTCAACTTCAAAGATCTCACCACTCTACTTTGTTAGGTTTATCTAAGATCTAAAACACTATATTTTTTGTACATTAATCAGCATGCCTCTTTAGGTATTTAGTCTCACACGTATTCATATATGTATATATTTTTTATATTATTTATATTGTGTTGATTCTTTATTGAAACTCCTAGTTTTTTTATTTTTTATTATGTAAACGTGGGTATAAACTATAGTTGTTCTCCTAATATTTATTTTCTAGGTATTTGAGTTTAAGTCGAGAAAATGAGAGAAAATATTGTTCAAGTCAGATATTTTTGTGGGGTTATTATTATTAACATCTAAATCTATATTAATCTTGTTATCGATATACTTACAATTAATCATTTTTTTTGTTTATATTATGAATAATTTATGTATAATTAAAAAAAACAAAAAAAAATTATTTGGATTTTGTTTTGGAGAGGAGAGAGATAAAGCCGCAGTCCACACTCCACAACAACAAGTAATAGAATTCCATGAGCAACTCCTATTTTATATATTTTAAAGCTTAAAAAAATTATAATGTTTAAACTGTAAATATTAATATTTTAGAGTTTAAATTTTAAAGAAATGAGAGCAGAGATCTGAGGAGATGATAGAGGAGAGAGTTGAGATTAAGAACAGAAATAAAAATGAAAAGCTTGATTTTTTAGGACGCACACGTGCCTAGTGGCTGGTGCTTGCCAGGGTCAGTCACATGTGCATGATGGATTAAAAAAAACTAGGATTGGGTGGGTTGGGCTCAGGCCAAGTGGACCACACTTGCTTCCTGATCCTGGGTCAGGTTTATCATGCTGGTGGATTGTGGCATTGTGCCAACGAGCTAGGGACAAGGCAATGTTGTTTCAGATAGGAAATTGACATGCCTTGCCCGAGGCTCGGCATGACAAAAAAATTTGTGTAACATGCACCAATGCTGTAACTCCTCAAAATCTAGCAACAGGAACACAAGCTATGAAACATCATATCCTAATCTATTTCACTTTCTCAGACATATCAATCTCAATTGGTAAAATCTTGCTAAGATGTTTCGTTAGGAGAGTGAATCAAATCGGGCGTGACATGTTTTGGCTCTCTAGGTTTTTCATGTCTCAATTATATAGGTTGTGAAAAAACATTGTTTATTTGTTTCACATGAAATTAATATAATGATGCTGCCAACTAATATAGGATTTTGTTTATCGAACAGGATGAATATATAAAAGACAACTCTAATTCATATATTATCACATGATAATTAATAGACGAGAGTTGATCTGTGATCACTACTCATTTATCTCATCACTAGGAGATTCATTTATTATAAGATTTATCTTATAATAATGTCAAGATTCTTGTTGTACGTTGTATGTGGTTTGTGTGCTCGAGTCTCAATAATTTCAAAGAGTGCACTAATCAACCACAATTACTTTGTACTTGGGATATTCACACTACCCCTACATTGCACACAACACTTAACTGTTCATCACACCCATAATCACTGCGCTATTACCCTCCACATCCTGCACATGCCTGTAGTTTCACTCGTAGAAGCACCACTTCTGGAGCTGCCATTTGAAAATCTAATCCATAAAAGAAACTATAAAATATTTTAACTAGCTTATGTTTTTTTTATTCGTAGCATGCTGATGTGCCTTTTTAACACCAAAAAGTAATGTTTGTTTTTTGGTGTATTAAATTGCTAAAAAAAAAATTGGCCCCACTTTTAAAGGAACACCTTTTTTTAGGGTTGGGATACCTAAATTCAAATTTTCCTGCAAATAATGAGAGCAACGATGCCATGCCAAATTGCCATCACCAACATCTAGAGGTATTATTGTTTCTTGGTAGCTGATGATATGAACGGATGGATGTCCTTGGTTGTCATGGATATTCATTCATTTTCATTAATTCAATTCAAGATAGCTGCTTTATTGTGCGGCATCACGAATATTAGTTCATTTTTATCTCCGCATGCTTTTCTACAGGCCTGCTGGTAGGTCTGTTGACGGAAGATCTTCTACAAAGAAGCGAACAGATTGTCAAATTAATTCTCCACAAGGTAGGGTGCTTCCCACAAAGTGACATTTTATTTGTTGTGTTTGTTCTGCTCCTCATTTGGTGATGGTGTTTTGCAAAGAACCTCAAAATGATTCAGATGACCACAATTTTTTCAATCCTCGGTCATGGTGTTTTGTATCTGTGCATAGGGATCTATCAGATGTTTGTCAGATAAGGACTGGTACAGTTTAACAGTGGAGAGGCTTCGTGCCATTTTAAGGGCTCATGGCCTTCCAACAAAAGTGAAAAAGGTAATCAAAATATAGATCTTGTTTAAAAGTGGCTGGGATAATGAGTACAGAACTCAATTTTGTCATCTGTTGTATCTTCAGGATGACTTGGTGTCACGGTTGAGATGTGCAAATGTGGTTAAGTTAAGATCTTGAAGCTGACAGAGATGCCCCACACCCAGTGCTCCATTTTCTTGATGCTCGAAGGTGGCTGCAGAATCTGTTTCGGTGCACATAGCAGGCTGGGAAAGCTCCATGATAGTTGATCATTTTTATCATCTTAAATTTGTCAGCAATAAATGGCAAATGCAATTAAGTTATATTTTCTAATTGATTGCTAATGTAAGAAGATGACAGATGATTTTTCAAATTAAAAGTAGTCACTGCAAGTAGTTTGAAAACATGCTATCAGATTTGACAGGAAAGATTTATGGCTCATTTTTTAGAAAATCAGATATTTGATGGTTCATTGTAGCTTATCTGCTTTGGTGGATGAAACGTGTAAGAATATCTATGGTTTGTGATGAACGTGGACAGCACAAACATGTTTGTCATGTAGCTTGCTATCCATAGCTGTAATAGGACATTTTCCCCCTGGAATTCGAGCAAATAGCCCCAAAACAACCAATGCATCTGGGCTCCCATCCATAGCAGAATGCAACCCAATCCAAGGCCTTTCACTTTCAATTTGCTCCATGTAAATATCAACGGCATCAAGCAGAAGAACCATACAAAGTACTGTGCCGTGATTACCTGCATGAGATAACGAGACCAATAAAAAAAATAAAGAAAAAACAAACAAACAAAAGGGGGAAAAAAGGAAAAAAAAAAAGAGGAAGACGATGTAAAAGGCAGAATTTGTTGAAATCCACAAAAGCAAAGATCTGCAGGAAAAGGGAAAACAACAGGTCTTAGGCAAAACAAAGGGCACAGATGAGCTGAAGGATGAACTGGGTAAAAATTTCCAATAATTGTAATGATAAAAATTTCCGATATATCCACCGATATATCTCTGATATATCCATAAATTCTAAGTATCGATATATTCATTAAGACCGATATATCAATCCTTATTGATGCTCATATACAAAAACACATCGATATATCTTTGATATATCCGATATATCCGTAAAATCCAAGTATCGATATATCCGTAGAAACCGCTATTTTAATCCTTGGATAAATGTGATAAAAATAGATGGAACAGTTGTGTTTCGGATTTGTGCGAGCGAGGTGGTAGAACAGCACCTCGTTCAAGAACTCCCACCCATACAAATAGAAGAAGAACCCAGACAGGGAGCAGAAGACTAGCCCTGACACCACGGAAAACATGATTCTCTGTGCTGCAAACATGCCCTTGAAACTAATGATCATGGCCCTCCGTGGAGCACTCCACCATTCCATAGTGAGCAGCAGCTTCCGGCCAGACTGGAAGACAAGCAGATCCAGAGCTAAAACCATGGGGAGCGCATATATTATTGGATAGATTCTAAAATGGGTAACTAGCACATACCAGGATGCAGCTTGGAAAACACGCAAACCAGAAGCAAACATCAGCAGCCAACACGCAAATAAATCCAGGCTGTGTCATGTGCTCGGCTCGGCCTGGTTCATTTTTGATTTCAACCTTCTTGTTTTCCCTCTCAGCCAGCTATAGCCATATAGGCAACATTTGCCTTACCATTCATGAGAGAGATAATGATCCACAAAATCATGGCGCATACAATAGGCTCACAGTTACCATGGGTTCCAATCGTGAGGACGAATGGATTAAAAAGCCATGCCATCACAAAGCATAAACATTGATGTTTGGGCACATGCTGACTCTTCAAAATATTGTGGATAAAGTAGCCAACAAGCACGTCTGCAGTTCAGCCATAAAAAACACATCAGCGAGTGTTTGCTTAAATGCGGAATTACCAAGGGCATTCATTCATGTTCATATATGATAATAATATTAGACTTTGATAATGTTAAATTAGAATTTTTTTTATTATTATGAATCCTTATGTTTATAGTACCACAATCTTTAAGGCATGCATCTATGATGTATATCATATGATTTATCAAGGCATGAGAAAGATTTATATATCATTATGTATAAACAAAAAAAAAAAGATATAATTATATTTCATTGAAAATATATATATTCAAACAAATATAACATAATAAAATTTAAAATGAAAATAAAATTAATTATAATTTATAATAATTATTTTCATTATTGATTAGATGAGCAATTTTTCCATTAAGATTTTCAAAAATTGTCTGAAATATCTAAATAAGTTAAATCTACCGAGTCATTTTTATTAATGAAGTTATTTTAATAATCTTTCTTTTTTCTTTAATTGAAATGTTATAAAGATTGATTAAATATTTTAAAGTACAAAATGTACGTGACAGGAATCAAACTCAATAAAGACTAAGGACTTCTACCTTTTATACCGCAATTATAATATTTATTCTCATGAGTATGTTTCCTAGATGGTTTTATATTATTTTTAGGTCATGTCTCTGAATTATTTCACTTCTAGTGGTTTGAATTGTGATTTCTACTATGACAATTTTGATTACCACCACAATGCACGAAAATATGTCTACCACAACCTTGATCATGACCATGTCATTTATCTTGGCCACATTCTTGTTCATGTCCATAAGTTTGAACAAATATGACATTAGCTGCAGAAAATGACATACCCAATAGGACAAGATTGATATTATTTTAATAAAAATTTATTATTCTATTCAACCACAAAAAGATATGAAATTATTTATAAATATGTTCTCCATATTGCTGTCGCAAGAGCATATTTAATACATGAAAGCATAATTACAAACAAGTTGAAATCTTGCAATTTGTTCTAAATATGCCATCTTCGGCAATATTTTTTTCATATAATTTTAATTATGAACAAAATTTGAATAAAACTAAGTTATAATTGTTAAATGACTTGAAATCATATAATTTCAAATGCATCCAATCAGAACATGCTTTTAGAATGATTCTAATTATTTGGTGACTCTGGCCCAGGCCCAAGGCACAGCCTAGCATGGTCCAAAATCATGTCGTGCTGGATCGAGGCATGACTCGTGTCGGGCCAGTCACGGCCCTGTACGCTAGCCCGAAGGCACGGTTCTAGAAGCCGAAGTTTTTGGAACCTATGACCAATGGCCGGTTTGATAGTCAAACAGATCCAACGAGTCAAAAAAATGCATTTTTTTTATTTTAAACCATTAAATTTCGATCTCAACAACTAGGAGGCTGAATTCGACAATGAAACCAACCCAAACTTATAATTTTTAGGGGAAGTGATTCTGCCCCTAATCACCATTAAAAAAAGTCAATTTTATTTAAAAACTTGATTTTTTTTAAATAACCTTTTTAATAGTTATATATAAAGAAATATATAAATTAATACAATATTCATTTTTTGTTTAACTGTAAAGTTAATTATAATTAATAATTATTCGTATTATCGATAATAAAAATAGTTTTTTTTTTAATATTTTACAATTATTACTATTAATGATTGTATGTGAATTAAATTTTATTTAAGAAAGATTGTGAGTTGATAATCATCTAATTCAAATTATTTTTAGTCATACTTTTAGACAAAAAACCTTTGAATACTCATATATTTTCTTGGGATAACTATGATATACTCCAGATGAATTTTATTTTGAAGAAGATATACAATTAATATTCTAACAAAATTTGATCTTTTAGGTTGTATTATAATAAATACTTTGATTAACCCACATATTAGTTTCTTATTTGATACAAATCTTTTGGTTAACTCTACTACTTTCAAAAGAACTGTTAAAAAGATCACTATCAAATCATTATTAGACTAGGTATAGCTTATGCAATAAATGTATATAATTGCTTTAAATATTATACTTAACATATTCACCATGATACAAATCTTCGCATATTAAGGTATATGAAAAAGTCTAAGAACTAAAATCTCTTTCGATAATAATAGACATTTATAGTTAATTGGATACACAAATTCAAGCTTAACAACAACTTGTAGTGAAAAAAGACATGACATATTTTTATACTTATCTTGCAAATAATTTCATCTCTTTAAAAAATAAAAAATCTATAACTATTTCAAGATCTAATGCAAAAGGAGAGTTTAGAGTGAAGAAAATAATTATCTGTAATATACTTTAGATCTAACTCCCCTAACGCCTTTTTAGCTGCCAGGCACAACGATTACTTACAAAAAAAAATTAAATATTAAATTGTATTTTAATCATAGCCGTTGGAAAAAATTCTAATGATAATGACAGAAATCCAAAAGTTAAGAGGGGTTTTGCCCATTTAATATTCAAAAAAAATTAAAAAATTAAAAAAAATAAAAAATAATAAAATAATAAAACAATATAATTTTTTTTTAAAAAAATTTATAAAAATAGATTATAAGTTTTAAATTTTTTATTCTCATTTCTTTTCTCATTCTTAACTCTTTTTCCTCTGTCCTCTCTGCATTTACTATTCTTCTCTTTAAACTCTTGTGATACCAGTATTTATAAATCAAATGACATTAAGGATATTTGGCGAATGAGTTAGTAGAATTCTTAATATTCATTCATTAGGAGAATGATTTACTAGTTTGTTAACACATTCTTATAAAGATAACACTTTCATCTTTTCCATAGATTTATCAGAAAGTGACTCAGGCAGTTCTAGCTATTCCTAGAATGATGAGAGAGCAAGGAGACCTGACACAAATATGCCAAGAGAAAAGAAGATAAATATGACATATTCTTTCTATAGGAGGTCAGAACATACTCAAGAGATGTGCTAGATATTACAATCCAAGTTACGATTAACTTTTCAAGTTTCAAAGACTATATAGTAGATCATCGGATCAACTCATGATGATTATTCTACAATCGCATCCAGTAGAGATGGGATTACTCTAATGACAATAATATATAATCCTAAATATTGAAGTTTTTTGGAATTTACAAAATATTTAATGTATTTCTATTTTTTTAATACAACATATTTTATATGCATGTTTTAAAATTTTAGTATTCTTTTGTGCACAAAATTACATTGCATTTGGAACATCGACGAGATTGAAGGATATATGGAACCTATGTGGACCAATGGGTATAACCTAGTGAATTTTGAGGACAACTACTTTTACTATTTGAGGTACATTAGTGAAGATCCAATTTCAAATCAAGAATACATTGACTACTTATTATAAGGCCAACCTCTAACTAATATTGATAATTAGATGCGAATTTACACATAATTTTGTGAGTCATTATGTCATTTTTCATATGTAGTGAATGTATTTTTGCCTCTTCTCTTCATGAGTGAAACATATTCAAATATACTATTATTTCAAAAAATATATATACAAAATGATTCTAAAATTACTTTATATATACTCATCATTGAACAAATAATACACACACACACACACATACACATAAACTCTCAAAGAAATCCAAATTCTTATCTTTGATTACAAGTTTGACATTCAAGATTAATATGGAGCAATTTGAAAGGGGTGTTCTAGATTAATTTTATGTTTTTTTTTATTTTATGCTATATATATATATATATTAAATGATTTTATATCATAGTATATGATAGTATTTTTCTATTTTTTCTATATAAACATAATATTTTATATGTTTTTTTATCACATAGTAAATATGAAAAAGTTTGATGATTTATTTTCTACTTTTTTCTCTCTAGATTCAACACTTAGAAATAGTTTGATATAGAATTATGTTTGTATTTTGACAGATATAATATATTTTATGTTTTTTTATCACCAAATATATTTTAAAATATAAAATCATATAATATATTATATTATATGATTTAATATTATAAAATAGATATAAAATATTTTATGTTTTTTTGATCACATGGTAGTTTTGGTATAAAATAATTTATGCCAAAACCTTAAAATAATAAACACCCTGCCATATGTGGGGAACACAAAAACTAACTTCATAAATATCATATCAAGACCAAGCTTTCAATGTTGGCAAAGTGGTCAATGATGAATGGTTTGGCAGAAATGCCACTTTTCAAAGCATGTTCCGATATCATTATATGGTAACTATTCTTTGAGCAAGACATGCAAAATTCACATTCATTATCAAATAACACAAAACTGTACATAATGATAAATCATGATATTATCTAGTAGATAACACAAAACTGTACATAATGTTTTAATATCATGATATCATTATCACTTTTATCTACATTTTGAGTAGAAAACAACTTTAATAATGTATACTCATCATAGGTTGGATTAATTTTTAAATAGATAGAAATTATCTACCGGATGTACGCATGCATACCTATTCTACCAATTTAGCCTCACATAAATGTTAAGGACTTATTAAGACTACTACTTCATCTTCGAATACATTCTTTTTTTTATGAGCATAGACATCCCCATTATTCAAAGTCAGCTAGCATACACCTCAACTAATCACACAAGAAAATGAGTCTTCCATTTAGTTCCACCTCTAGATAAGTCCAATTTGATTGGAAGTGGGATTTGAACTGAGAATATTATGTCCCAAAATTCATTCTTAACCAATCCAACTAAGTCCATGGAAACACCAACATTTTCTGTCTTTGTTATGCAAGAGGAGCATTCAAAATATATGTGAGCTCATAATATATACTAGTATCATATATGATGATATATTGAAATATATAAGTTTTGCACTTTTTTGTATTATCTTTAAATACTTATATTTAGCATAGTATCTAATATGAAAAATAATAGTTTATTGAAACCATTCAATTTTTTCACCATGTATTTGGCAAAGTAACAAAGTAAAAATATAATAGTTCATTGGCACCATTTAATTTTTTCACCATATATGTAATGTGCATTACCACCAACAATAATATTTTTTCAATCAAAATAATATCATGAGAAGAAAATTTCTTACAGCAATCATCTGAGACTTGTTGTCAACATACTGACCATCCACTTTCTTCACATGCATTTTTCTAAAAATCTCATAAAAATTTGGATCTCGACCCAATTCTCCAGCCTAGAATATGTTTTTATTAAGTCATAATAAAACAAATGATAAAAAAATTTAACAAAATTAATAAAACCATGTAGAGATTTAATTTATTGGACTATTAGTACAACCACAAAATATAGAAATGTTTAGAATTTTAAATTTGTACCAAATCTCAAGCGTGCTCAATGCTCGACTTTGAACCTCCAGTGTGTCGACAAATTCTTGTACCTAGTCCAGCTACCTCACTTCGTCGATTTTTGCTGGCAATATCTAATTTTTTCTTCACATCTGGCTCCTCCCAATAATTAAGCTACTCTGGCTAGTTTTCCTCGGATATAAAATCAAGTCTTTCTTTTAAATTCTTTAATTTAAGGACAAAATCAGAATAACGCTAAGCAGCTTTGATCTTCCATAATGACCTTATCTTTCCATCAAACTTGGGTGCTTATGTGCATTGATTCTATAAATAGAAAAATGACAAAAGAATTTATATTAACAACAAGAACATAATTATTTACTACTTAAATAATAACCAATATAAAAGTTAAGTAATTAGATAATTATTTTTCTATTCTTTTATTTTGTTATTTTTACCTATAAGTCATTAAAATATGAATCTTTTGTTGATTTAGAAACTTTCTTCCATGATAAAGCTTTAGAATCAGCCATTTTTTTAAAGCCTTTGTAATTATAGTCGAACACTCGTGAGATGGAATAAAACTATACACAAATAAAAAACAATGAAAAAAAAGCAAATCATAACAATATAAAAAAAACTGACAGTAATATCAAAATTTTTTTTTCAAGTCATTTATATATATTTATTTTACCTCTCATCCACAATCTCAATTTATAACTGTACACAGATTGTAGTGGAAGGCACAACATTTGATGATGTCATTGGTATTGCAAATGGGGGGAATAATTGGTGTAAAATGTGGTGGAGAAGATAGAGATGGATCAACAGTTTGTGCAAGAAGAACAATGGGTGGTGGGCTTACATCTGATAAAGGTGATAGTAGAGATCTCAATGATCATGATAGTGATAGAAATGGAGATGGTGATTATGATGTTGAAGTATGGATATGGTGGCTATGAGATGGTACTAATTATGCAACATGATGTAACATAGTAGATGAATTTGGTTCATTTTTGTGTCCACGTCCACCTCCACCACGGCCACATCCTTTAGGCGCCATCTGCTGTACAATATAAAACATAGATCAAAAAATAGAGATATGATGAACAAGCATACATTTTCGAATAAAACACACCGAAAGATTTCAACAAAATATTAAAAGTCTTTGATAGTTTAAATTTATAATAAAATTATAACAATTTAATTATCGGCATCACTGTCATCCTCCAATGGATCTTCTGATATTTCATCTGATTCTGATAGAAGTTCGAACTCATCTTCAGATAGAAATTGATCGTATTCAATTTTTATTGTGCCACCATTTAAGTCACATAAATTTTCTAGATCTTCATCTACATTCACAGGCTCAATATTATTTATGTCATCTTCTTGGAATGCCGGTGCAATTTATAAGTCTGCACTTCTTTGTTGTGATGTTGATACTTCAAATTTTGATCGAGCTTTAATTTTACAAATCACCCATCAATCTCTCTTATCACGAGATAAACTCGAATATGTGCAATAATATACCTAAGTGGCTTGAATAGCAATAATAAATGGCTCATATTGATTATATCTGCGTTTATGGTTAATATCCACTAGCTTATAATCCGAATGAATCTTTGTGCCCACATTTCGTGTAGGATCAAACCACCAGCACTTGAATAATACAATCATGTTATTTTCAAGTTCACGATACTCCAACTCAATAACTTCTTTGAGTTGACCATAATAATCAATCTCATCTGCACTATAACCTGAATCTTTAATGCATACACCACTATTCATTGTTATTTTAGAAGAACCATGCCTGATTGTGTGAAATTTATATACAATAACAAAATACCCAGGATAGGTTGTCACATATCTAAACGGGCCTTTACTTAGATTCTGAATGAAAAAATTATGAATCTCTATTTGAACGATCAAATGCCTATGACATAAATTAAAAAAATGATATTAAGAAATAAAAGATACTAATAAATTAAATAATTCAAACATATAAAACTTAATTATACTCACATAATTTTTTGACCAATTCCCAGATTCAGTTTCTAGCATATAATAGACATCTTTGCTAGAAATTACTGGAAGCCTATATTTTAACTGCTCAACATAAATATTACACAAATATAAAAAGAGAGAAAAAAATGTATATCAATTTTTAATAATTCCTATTAAAGATAAAATTAAACTATGATCAAACCTGCAACCATTTTGGGTATACATATTCAATATATGGTGCAACCTCCTCACAATTAAGTAAAACGTAGCTCCCGGTTATTTTGTACTATTCATCTATCATACATCTTTTCATTGCTCTTCCAAATACTCTTCCAGGGTGCTTGAAGATAGATAGTTTGTCCACAGAATCATTTTCTACCATCACATGACCATTATAATTCCACGGCACATTCTATTCTTTGTATTGACATGATCCTCAGAATAATAAGAACAAAATGATGGTGCTTCTTCTACTAAATATGCATTGCAAATTGAACCTTCAACTTTTTGCCTTGTTTCTAATATTCAATTTCAACTTATGAAGATACCTACATCCATAATGTTATGTTTCAATTAGATTAAATTACAATAATAATTGAAGTACTAAATAATAAAATACGGCAAATATATGTATTTACCTCTCAAAAGGATACATCCACCTGAATTGCACTGGCCCTTCAATCCTTGCTTCATATGCCAAATGGATAGGCAAATGCTCCATCGAGTCAAAAAAACTCGGTGGGAATATCCATTCAAGCTTACAAATAATAAGTGGAATATCATTCTCCATCCTCACCATGTCATCTATTTTGATTTTGTTTGTAGTTAGCTATTTGAAAAACAAACTAAGTTTTGTAAGGACCTTCCAAACACTTAAGTGGAAGTAATTCAAGGAATGCAATTAGTATTAATCTCTACATAAATACATGACAGTCATGACTTTTAATTCCAATTAACTTAAGATTCTTCATATCCATGCATCTAATCATATTTGACAAATATCCATCATGGAATTTTAAATTTTTAACCCATCCACACAATATCTGTCTTATCTTCTTATCAAGTGTTAGCAAGCTTTAGGAAATTTTTTTGTTTCCTCATTCAATTTCAATTCAAGACGCCAATAGTAATTATTCAGCTCTTGTCTTGATTTTTAAGTGTTTTTTGTTTTTCCGTCTATATTAAGGATAGTGTTGAAAGTAGTGTCAAAAATATTTGTTTTTCAATATGCATTACATCTAAGTTTTGATGAATTAAATTAGACTTCCAATAGGGCAAGTCCCAAAATATACTACGTTTCCTCTAGCCAAATAATTTGCCCATTGGTCCATTACTTCCAGTAGCTTCGTTTTCAATTACCTTCTTGAAACCCAAACTCTGAATCTCTGTCATAATATCATTTCCTGAATGAACTACTGGTGCAACTGTCATCATAGTTTTATTTTTTTGAAATGTAGTTCTATTTCTTAGAAATGGATGATTCGTGAGTAGAAACTTACGATGGTTATCAAACCATGACTGTTTACCACTAAATTTGAGGGGAAATGCATCAGAATTTGTCATGCAATATGGGCATGCGAATCATCATGTAGTACTCCAACTAGATAACATTTAATATGCATGAAAGTCACTTACCATCCACATAAGGGCTGCTCGCATAATAAAATTTTGCTTCTTTGAGATATCATATGTATTCATGCCAACATCCCATAAATGATTTAACTCTGCAATAAGATGCTGTAAGAAAACATCCAGCATGTCTTTCTAAATTATTTGGCCCTAGAACCAATATTGATAAAAACATTAATTACTCCTTCATACACGACCACAGAGGCAAGTTATAATGTGTCACTATCACTGGTATATTGAATAATGTTGTCCAAATTGGCTAAATGGCTAAAATCCATCAGTGCAGAGACTCAATCTCATATTTAGACTTTCTGCTACAAAATTTTGATGTATATAATTAAAATGCTTCCAAGCAGGTGAATCTGATGGATGATGCATTACCCCTTCTTCAACCTCATGCTCGGAATGTCACATCATATCATTTGTTGTAGCATTTGATGCATAGTCTCTGTAATCAAGGAATTAATGGAATATAAAATATTTTTATTTACAACCTTCGATTTTTGTCGCATATCTATAACACGAGGTGCTTTCATAAACTGAGAATGATAACAAAACTTACAGCTAATTAAATCATTATCACCGCCCCAATATAACATGTATCCATTTAAACAACAATCAATTTTTCCACTGGTAGATCCATTCCTCGTAGTAACTTCTTAGTGGTGTAAAAGTTGTTAGAGATCAAATTATTAAATAGAACAATCTCCTTCATCAGCTATATCATCTGATCAAATAATTTCTCAAACATATGATTTTCTGACTTAATGCTCCTTAGTCAAGCCACAAGTGACAATTGCGAATGTGTTTTACAACCAGGCCACAACTCTTTATCTGCAGCTTTAAGCATTTCATAAAATTTTTGAGCTTCAGGATTAGGTGGTTCATCCAAGTAATCCATATTGAAGAAAGCACCAGCAGCTTTCGTGATCATTTTTTGGTATGTGTTTGATGATTCTTCACCACAAGCAAATGATTCAATACCCTCATGTTGGTCAATATTCAGAGCCATTGTACATTCGCCATGATAAATCCAAACAAAATAATTTGGCACAAAGCCATATTTAGCCAAATGATATCTTATAGTGTTTGCATCACGGAAAGGGATATTCTGACACTTGCGATGATTACATGGACACTTAATTTTTTTCCAATCATCAATTTCGATTGACTAAATGCAAAATTGATGAAAGTATAAAACCTAGTCAAAAAATATTTATTCAAAAATCCATTAATAACTCTTCTGTGCATCTACTAATGATATGAGCTCATTTTATCCTATTTTATTTACAAAAAATAATGCTCAATTATTATTATAAATAAAATATTCTATTACTTCAAAATATACAAATAATTAAATAAAATTACTTTTAATGTTACACTAGATAAAGGGTGCAAAATACGATAATGCACGAGAAAGGAAAGCAAAAAAAAAGATATTTAATGTTTGAAGGAGGAGAGGGAAAGAGAGATATCAATATATAAGGTGGAGAGAGAGGGGGCAGAGAAATGGGGAGATGAGGGGGGGAGAGAGAGAGAGAGAAGAAGGGAGAGAAGTAGGGAGAGAGGGGGGGAGAACTGGTGAAAGGTAGAGAGTGGGAAAGAGAGAGAGGGAGAGGGGAGAATGAGAGATAGAGAGAGAGAGAGAGAGAGAGAGAGAGCAAGCAAGAAAGGAGAGAGAGAGAGAGAGAGAAAATAATAAGAGAGAATGTGACACAAAGAAAAAGAGGAATAGAGTGACATGAAGAATTAGAGAGGGAGAGAGAGAGAGAGAGAGACACAGAGAGGATAGTGTTAGATTGAAAAATTATATAAAAGAAAATAAAATGTTTTTTGTATAAACCTATCAAATATTACATCTTTTTTCATACATAAGTTCATAATTGAGCCTGAGCCCGAAGGGTTGGGATTAAGTAATAGCACGACCCTTATTTGTATTATACCAATTACCATATATGAGCCTAAAGGTGTCAAACGGGCCGGTACGGCCCGACCCTTTTTTTGAGAGCACGGCCTTGCTTCCGTGCCGGACCAGGCACGACACGAATACTGTACCGTGCCGTGCCTGGCCCGGCACTGTTTATAAAAGCCGGGCCCGGCACGGCTTGCCCGCACGCGGGGCCGGGCCGGGCCCGCTCGGTGCCCGGCATGGCCGTGCAGGCCAGGAAATATTTTAAATTTTTTTTTTAAATATTTTATTGTTTTAATTTTTATTTTATTTATATAAATTATAAAATTATATATATAATTATTGATATTGTATATTATTATTAATTTATAATATGAATTATAAATATTATTTAAAATTTATTAAATTTACAAAGTGTCATTTTTTTATAATGTAAAATAAAATTAGTTTACAATTTATTAGAATTATAAATAGAGTTATAAATTTTTAAATGAAAAATTAAAACAAAAAATAAATAAATAAATAAATAATGTTAAAAAAAGTAAAAAGTAAAAAAACATAAGCAAATCAAATGAAAAATGACCAATAGATACCGAAGGTCCGAACCATACAAATTAAAGATTCAACGTAACGTATAAATAAAGCGTACAATCAATAAAAAACAAAACATTGAAATCAAAAAATAGTAGATCATCTTCAATCGTCAATCGGCATATCATGAGCATCATCAGCCGCAACATCAAGATCAGTATCATATAGATCATCATCATCAGTAATCAACTCCTCCGATATCATAGTGGATGTGGCTATAGTCCCTGTCCTAGTCTCAGCTCAAGCACGATCATGGATGCTAAACCTCGAATCCTCCAAATCCTTCAAACAAGCCAGTGCCTCAACAATATCTGGACGTAATCTTGATCTCCTATCCGAAATCACGTTCACAGTAACAGAAAAAGGAGAATGCGATGCTACGCTTGACACCGGAGGAGTCAGTAGATCCCGTGCCATCCTATATGGCACGGGAAAGGTGGACTCATATGATTTCTGCCACTGTAATATATCAAGATTATTAGTATTAGAATGTGATAGGATTGAGCAGTAATCGGTATCTAAGTACTGAGAAAGCTCACTCCTATGTGATGGTTCACACCTACGTTTCCCCCTCGCTAGCTGAATGGAAAAATCGCCATCTCCGAATAAGGTATCCATGTCCGTAATCACAGTCTCACCACCACCACCACCATACCTAGTATTGTAGTATGTGAACAGGTCAGTCAACTTCTCGTGAATGAACCCTTCAGGTGGCTCTTCCAGGTTCATTCACGATGAAATGTAAGTCAGTGTGTTTTCTACCCATTCCACCTTAACCCTAGGGTCCATGCATGCAGCGAGATAATAAAGAGATGGAATGGTGGACCAGTACTTCAAGTAATTGGTTTCCATCTCTATGACCATATGGCTAAGTGTCGGGTCAACTCGATACATCCTAAATATGCTACTAATGTTGCATATGCAAGGGAGTGCAATGCAAGTCATGGGCGTATAAACCGATGAACACATGTTCGTCGTGTCATAAAAAATCTTCAAATTTTTCATAAATGAAATATTTGAAGCCCAGTCAGTGTCGTCAATAATTAGTTCGTCACTATTACTATTGACGTAGTCGGATATCACGTGTTCGTATCCAACACATGATTCCAACATTAGGTACGTGTAATTCCAGCGATGTCTCGCATCCGATTGGAATTTTTTCTTCTTAAGATTCACAGACAAACAGAGACTATCAAACTCTTGTTGTCTGCAAGGAGTGCGAATATATTTTAGTGCATTACGTATATTATCCAATGCGGGGAACAGACCTTCATACCCGCTTGAACAATCAGGTTAATCAGGTGACACATACATCTGACATGAAAGATCTCTCCTAATGGTGCGTCTCTAATATTTCTAACATAAATGTTAATCGCTACTCAATTATTAGATACGTTATCAAATATGACACTAAAAATTTTATTTTGAATTATATATTCCCTAAAGATTTTCATCACACACTCAAAAATGGCCGGGCCATCATGAGGATGAAAAATCTCGGAGAATCCAAAAATTTTTTTATTCATTATCCAGTTAGAATCTACATAATGGCTGGTGAGACATGCATAAGATGATCCATCATGACTTGTCCAGATATCGGACGTTACGGACACCACTCCACTATATATCATAAATTCATTAATTATTTTTTGTTTTTCTAACTTATACAATTTAAGTATGTCATTCCTAGATGTGGACCTAGGAATCCTACGATAAGCAGGCTGAAAATATGTATGCATGATGCGCACAATCCTTGGATCTTCTGAAAATCTGATCGGAAGACCCATCAATTTGATAAGTCTGGTCATGCCGTCCCTACCCAACTCGCTAGAGTATATGAAAGGAGTAAACTTTGAGACTGGACTTAATCCAGTCTCTAAAAATGCAATGCCAAGTTGGGTTTGCCTAGGATCTAATGGACCATGTTTTTTGGTGTATAATTCGGCATGCCTCTTAAGGTGCATAGTCCCAAACGAACTCTTACATGTTAAAAGTCTCATACAATATTTGCACTGTGTCATTTCTCTTCCTCACCCCTAACATTTTTTTGTTTTATTATATTAAAATGAGTACAAATTACAGAAGTCCTCCTAGTATTTTGTTTTTTAGAAGTTTGGGATTAGACGACAGAAGAAACCAAAGTTTCAGTAGCCTCAGACCTTTGTGTAATATTTTCATTTTCTAAATTTAAATATGTTTCATTAGTATTTGTCATTTTTTAGGATTTTTGTTAATCAGGACACTATTTTAAAATTTATCTATTTTAGGACTAGAGAGAGGACTAGAGAGAGAGAGAGAAAGAAAGTAAACAAAAAATTTTAAATTAAATTACCGGTAAAGCAGTGAGGTCGATCACGTGCACGGTGCACCATAGTCTAGCTCAAAATTCAAAACCCAAGTTGCTATTCACAAAAAGCTAGGCCAAATGTCAAATGACGAAATCCCGACTTCCCGAGGCCAAAGAGAAAGGCGTAACATTTTTGAGAGAGAAAATGTGAGATTTGAGAGAAAATATGTTTATGAAAAACATAAATGTTATAGAGAGAGGGGGTGGAATTTATAAATTATAGAAAATAATTTTTTTTTATCCAAATGTTTTTTTTTGATTTTTTTTTAATTTTTTAGGGGGCAGAATCATGAAGGCTGTTGGATTCTGCCCCCTAGCCATTGGAGGCGAGATCCAACGGCTACAATATAATAATATTATTATTATTATTATTATTTTTGCTCGTTGGGGGGGGGGGGTCGGGTCGGGTCTGATTGGACCCGACCCGCGTTCTTTTTTGCGGGAAGGGCGAATGGTGCCGGTGCACCCATGCCTGTGTGTTGTGCCACGGGCCACCGAATCATGCCAGGTCAGGCACTGCACAAGGCTCGGTTGGCCTCGAAATGGCACGACACGGGGCCGGGCACTGGATTTTTTCGTGCCTGCCTGGCCCGGCCTGGTTGCCACCTCTATATGAGCCTAATCAAAGGACACTCTTATTGTATGTGCTTATATATTGTTGATATTATATCTTTTGCCATTAAAATTCAAATTCAAATTAGTTCAATAAATTAATATTATTCCATATATAATTATATGTTAGGATACTATAGTAAATGTAGTCATAAATAGTTACATATAGTTAAACATATAATTATATATAGATATATGCATACAAGTAGTTATAAGTAAATATAAATAAATATATACAAAGTTATAAACAATTATATAGATTTACATATATGTATACATAATTAAAAATAAAGTTATATTTTATTTATATGGAGATATTTATAGTTATAAGAATATTTATATATAGTTATACACATATAGTTAAACATTGTGTTGTATATTTTTATACATATAATTATAATATTGTTACATGTAGTTATAGATATAGTTACACGTATAGTTAAATTTATATTTATAGATGTATGTATATATATTTATTCATATAATTTCATATATTTATACATATAGTTATGTATAGGTATGGATATACTAAAATACATTTCTTATCTAATATATAAAAATGTATATTAAATATATGTTGTTAATTATATATTTAAATATAGGTTTAAAATTAATAATATAAAATTATGTATAGTTATATGTTATATACATATAATATATATAGTTAACCTATAAAATTATCTATAATAATTTTTTCTATCTATCTATCAATCTATATGTCTATATGTCTTTCTGTAAATCTGACAACCTATAAATGTATCAATCAATCTATTAGTATATTTTCCTATCTATCTATATGTTTATATGTATATCTATTATTCTTTCTATATATCTATATGTCTATCTATCTATCAGTTAATATTTATATCTGTCTATCTTTCTATATGTCTATCTTTCTATCTGTCTATCTTTTTATCTGCCTACCTATTTATCTTTATGTCTATCTCTTTATCTATCTATATGTCTATATGTCTATTTGTCTCTCTCTCTCTCTCTATCTATCTAATTGTCTATCTATCATTCTATCTGACTATATATCTATTTGTCTATCTATCTATATGTTTGTCAGTCTATCTATATGTTTGTCAGTCTATCTATATGTCTATCAGTCTATCTATCATTCTATGTATGTAAATATGTGTCAATATGTCTATCTATCTATCTGTCAATATGGTCTATATGTCTATCTATTTGTCTGTCTATTTGTTTATCAGTTATCTTTTTATCTATCTACTTGTCTGTCTATCTATTTATAGATCTATATATCTACCTATTTGTCTATTTCTTTATTTGTCTATATCTTTCTAACTAAATGTCTATGTCATAATGTCTATCCTCTATCTGCTTATCTATATTTATCAATCTGTCTATCTATCTATCTATCTATCTATCTGTTTGTCTTTATATCTGTCTGTGTGTCTGAGTCTATGTGTCTGTCTGTGTGCATGCTTGTATATATCTGTCAGTGAGTATGCTTGTATATGTATCAGTCTGTCTATCTGTGTATCTGTGTATCATACTATCTGTCTGTGTATCTGTGTGTTTGTGTGTCTGTGTGTCTGTCTTTCTTTCTATCTCTCTATGTGGTTATCTCATTGTCTATCTGTATGTCTTATATCAATGAATCAATCAATTTATCTATCTATATATCTATTTATTTATCTATTTATCTTTTTTTTATCAGTCTATCTATCGATCGATATATTTATCTATCTATCTAACTATATACTAATCTATATTTGTATCTATCTATGTATCTATCTTCCTATCTGGCTAGCTGGATATCTATCTAACTATCTATCTGTCTATTTGTCTATCTATCAATCTGCCTATCGTTCTATTTGGCTATCTATCTATCTATCTATTTATCTATCTGTCTATCTATCTTTCGATAAATCTATCTGTCTGTCTATCTATCTATCTGACTATCTATCTATCAATATATTTACTTGCTATCTATATATTTGTCTATTTGTTTATCTTCATATCTATCTGTCTATCTACTTATCTAACTATTTGTTTATCTATTTTTCTTTCTATCTGTCTATGTATTTATCTGACTATTTATCTTTCTGTGTATATGTATATCTATCTTGTGTCTATCTATCTATATATCTATCTATATGTCTATATGTATATTTGTCTATCTATATATCGGTCTATCTATTTTTTGGTTTATATCATTATCTATCTCTCTAAATGTCTATCTCTCTCTGTCTATCTTCTATCTACCTTTCTAACTATCTATATATTTGTTTTATTGTCTGTCTGTCTTTCTCTTTATATGTGTATCAGTCTATCTATCTAGCTATCTATCTATTTATCTATCTATATATCTATCTATGTATACATCTATCGAATGATTAATCTATTTATCTATCTATCTATCTACTTATCTATTTATATATCTATTTACCAATATAGCTATCAAAAAATCTATCTATATATCTATCTGTATATCTATCGATCTGCCTATCTAGCTATCTTGCTAATGGAAAATCTTTCTATCTGTTAAACTATCTATCTATCTATCTGTCTATTTGTAAATTTGTCTATCTATCTATGTGTCTATCTGACTATATGTCTATTTATCTATCTATGTATTTATCATTGGGTCTATCTATCTCTTTGTTTTCTATGTATTTATCTTTCTGTCTATCATTCTATTTGTCTATTTATCTATCTATCTATATATTTATATATGTATATATCTATCTAGCTATCTATTTATATATCTATCTATATAACAATTTGTCTATCTATCCATCTTTATGATTATCTTTCTATCTGTGTATAAGTCTATATGAATATCTATCTATTTGTCTATTTGACTATCTATCTATATATCTATCTCTCTATCTATATGATCTATGTGTATATATGTCTATCTGCCTATCTGTTTATCTGCCTATCTATCAATATGTTTGATCGGAAGACCCATCAATGTGATAAGTTTGGTCATGTCGTCCCTACCCAACTCGCTAGAGTATATGAAGGGAGTAAACTTTAAGACTGAACTCGATCCAGTCTCAAAAAATACAGTGCCAAGTTGGGTTTGCCTAGGATCTAATGAATAATATTTTTTGCTGCATAATTTGGCATGCCTCTTAAGGTGCCCAGTCTCAAACGAACTCTTACATGTTAAAAGTCTCATACAATATTTGCACTGTGTCATTTCTTGTTCCTCACCCCTAATATTTTTTTGTTTTATTATATTAAAATGAGTCCAAACTACAGAAGTCCTCCTAGTTTTTTGTTTTTTAGAAATTTGGGTTGAGACGACTGGGGAAATCAAAGTTTCAGCATCCTCAGACCTCTGTGTAATATTTTTATTTTCTAAATTTAAATATGTTTCATTAGTATTTATTATTTTTTAGGATTTTTTTTATTCAGAATAGTTATTTAGAGACTAGAATACTGATTTTAATATTTTCTATTTTTGGTCTAGAGAGAGAAACTAGTAAGAAAGAAAGAAAAAGTAAAAAAACTTAAAATAAATTACTCGGTAAAAGCAGTGATGTCGGTCACGTGCACGGTACATCACAGTCATGCTCAAAATTCAAAACTCAAGTTGAGATTCCCGATAATCCAAGTCGAATGCCGAAATCCCGAGTCCCGAGAGAGAGGAGCAAGATTTTTGAGAGAGAAAATGAGCGATTAGAAAGAAAATATGTTTATTAAAAACATAAATGTTAAAGATTGGGGGGTGAAATTTATAGATTAAAGAAAATATATTTTTTAAAAAAAAGATAATTTTTTTTGAATTTTTTTTAATTTTTTAAGGGGCAGAATCATGAGGGCCGTTGGATTCTGCCCCCTAGCTGTTGGAGGCGAGATCCAACCGCTGAAATTTAAATTTTTTATTAATTTTTTTTCTCGTTGGGGGGTAAATTTGGTCGGTTCCGGCCTCGGGGGATTGCGGTTCAGGTCCAAACCCGACCCACGGTCTTTTTTGCAGGAGGGGCGAAGCAACGGGGTCGGGCTCGGGGGAGACTCGACACGGGACGAACCAGTGCCGGTGTGTCATGCCACGGGCACCGAATCATGCCGGGTCAAGCACGGCACGGCTCGTGCCTTACCCGAGCACGGGCACGGGATTTTTCCGTGCCGGGCATGCCCAGCCACGGCCGAACTGTGCCATGCGCCCGTGCCTCGTGCTGGCACGGCCCGGTTGACACCTCTATGTCTAATATTAGTTTAAATGTAGTTAGAATAGAAGAATTATATAAACAAGAGATAATGCGGAAGTAAACATTTAAAAACATCAAGAGAACAAGTTCATCGTAGGAAAACAAGAGATAAATATCCACTTATTCTTTTATTGTGATTAATAATTTTTTTTGTAACTTTTATGTTCAACAAAAATATAATATAGTGCATATAAATACATGCTTTTAATTTTGTTGTAAATAATTAAATTTTTTAATTATATTCAAAATAAATAGATTACCATATAGATATATGAGTTTTTATTTCTAAATTAATACTTTTTGTTAATTGTGTTCAAAATAAATAGATGACCATACATAATATGTGAATTTATTTTTTTTAATAATTATTGATTTCAATTGTTTTCAAAATATAAAGATGACATGTCATTTTTTAAAATAATGAATTAATTCTAAATATTTTTTATTTATAATAAATATCAAGTATTGCATATAAATATATGTGGTACATATTTTATTTTGTAAATAAATTCTATTGTTAAAGATTTATTTTTGTAAAATAAAACTATATCACATTGATATTTTAGTGAATTTTTTTTAAAAGAAATAAAAATGTATTACACAAAAATATTATTATTTGTTTTAAAATTTATATGTATTTCAACCAATTAAATTTTTTTAAAAGTTTTTTCTAATTAAAATCAAAATCTCATTTTCATAATATATGAATGATATAATATCCAACAATAATACAAATCTTAAGCATGGATAAATGCTTAGTCCATTTCTATAATTTTCAACCAATACAAATCTTTTATTATAAGCCTAGCTTTATGAGTCTCAATGTTATTGTCTATCTCTTTCTTTTTCTTTTAGATTCACTTGGATTTTATGAGTTGCATCCTTTCAAGTGTTCAATAAGATCTAATACATGGTTGGATTGTATTAACTATATTTCTAATTAAATACTCTTTGCCAACATTCTGCATCTCAATCTTGAAGTACTTCGTTATAGTTTTCAAGATTAATATCAAACTTATTAGGAATTCTATCATAAGACTCTCCAAACAGTATAAATCTTGTAGGTTGACAAATAACCCTCTCATTATGATGAGACATTTCTCTTGGTTGTATACTTTCAGTGACATGATGTGTAGATACTGATTCCTATGAATCATTATGACCACTACCTTCTGACCATACTACTTGAACATCAAGGGTAGACACACAATGTTCAATATCAATATTATCATGAATAGCTCTTTAATTACAATGAGACAAAGAGGTATCCGAGATGTCATATTATGGTGTTCCTTCTATTATTAAAGGAGTATGGGTTAACTTATCTCCTCTTAATATCTCTAGAATAATTCTACTTCCAGACTTATGGTTTGCTATATAGTCATATTCTAGAAATTAGGCATTGATGCTAATAAAGATATTCTAATTTTTGAACTATAAAACAAACCACCTTTAGTCCTTATAGGATATCTTATTGAAGAAATATACTTTTATTTTTGTTTCCAACTTATCTTACTTCCTATTTAGCACATGTACAAGGAAATCCCATAAATTAATGTGTTTCAGATTGGTCTTATGTAGAGTCCACAATTTAGTTGGAATTGCAGGTACCAACTTAGATGGAACTAAGTTTAAAATATAACCTGATGTTTCTAATGAATATCCCCAAAGGAATCAAACATATCTAAATAATTCATCATTGACCTTACCATATCTATAAGAGCCTCATTCCTTTTTCTACCATATCATTCTATAGTAGAGAGCTATGTGCATACAACTGGTATGTAATATCTTGATCCAACAATTAATTCCTAAACTCTCCAAAGAGATACTCACCACCATGATTAAATTGTTGTGTTTTGAAATATTTATTATGATGTTTCTTTATTTTTGTCATATACTCTTTGAATTTCTCAAATGTATTAGACTTATGACATATCAAATAAATATATCTATATCTCGAGTAATCATCAATAAAATTGATGAAATACTAATAATCGCTTCTTGCTTGGATAGCCATGAGCCCACATAAATTAGAATGAACCAATTCTAATGGGTCTTTGGCTTAAATATTGATGATTTTTTATTAAATTTTATTGACGACACTAACTGGGCTTCAATAATTTCTAATATGAAATTTCGGAAGATTTTTTATGACACGACGAACATGTGTTCGTCGATTTATACGCCCACTACTTGCATTGCACTCCGGTGCATATGGAATATTAGTAGCATATTTAGGAAGTATCGAGCTGACCCGACACTTAGCCATATGGTTGCAAAGATGGAAACCAAGTACTTGAAGTACTGGTCCACCATTCCATCTCTTTATTACCTCGCTGCATGCATTGACCCTAGGGTTAAGGTGGAAGGGGTAGAAAACACCCTTACATACATTTCCTCGTGCATGAACCTGGAAGAGCCATATGAAGGGTTCATTCACGAGAAGTTGACTAACCTGTTCAGATACTACGATACTAGGTATGGTGGTGGTGGTGGTGAGACTGTGATTACGGACATTGATACCTTGTTCGATAATGATGATTTTTCCATTCAGCTAACGAGGGGGAAACGTACGGGTGGACCATCACATAGGAGCGAGCTTTTTCGGTACTTAGATACCGATTATTGCTCAATCCTATCACATTCTAATACTAAGAATCTTGATATATTACAGTGGTGGAAATCATATGAGTCCACCTTTCCCGTGCAATCTAGAATGGTACGGGATCTACTAACTCCTCCGGTGTAGAGCGTAGCATTAGAGTCTGCTTTTTCTGTTGCAGTGAACGTGATTTCGGATAGGAGATCGAGATTACATCCAGATATTATTGAGGCCTTGGCTTGTTTGAAGGATTGGGAGGATTCGACGTTTAGCATCCATGATCGTGCTAGAGCTGAGACTAGGACATGGACTGCAACCGCATCCATTACGATAGTGGAGGAGTTGATTGCTGATGATGATGATCCATATGATACTGATCTTGATATTGCGACTGATGATGCTCATGATATGCTGATTGACGATTGATGATGATCTACTATTTTTTGATTTCGATGTTTTATTTTTTATTGATTGTACGCTTTATTTATACGTTATGTTGAAACTATAATTTGTTTGGTTCGGACCTTCGGTATCAAATGGCTGATTGGTCATTTTTCATTTGAGTTGCTTATGTTTTTTTAATTTTTATTTTTTTTAACAAAATGTATTGATTTATTTTTTTTTTGTTTTAATTTTTCATTTAAAAATTTATAACTATATTATATAATTCTAATAAATTTTAAACTAATTTTATATTACATTATAAAAAAAATTTTTAACTTAGTTATTTTAATAAATTTTAACATTTTTCATATTATAAATATATAATATTATACATTATCTATAATTTTATATATAATTTAATAATTTATATAAATAAAATAAAAATTAAAAAAAATTAAAAAAAGAATTATTTACTGGCCCGTACAGCATGGTATGGCCAGTACGGCCAAGCCAGGCTCGAGCGGGCCCGACACAGCACGGCACGGCCTGCCGTGCTTTGGGCCGTGCCGGGCCTGGTTTTTTTAAACCGTGCAGGGCCTGGCCTGGCACGAAAGCACGCCTGTGCTCAAAAAAAAATGGGTCGGGCCTGCCCTGCCCGGCCCGTTTGATACCTCTATTTAGATGGAGAATGCACATGAATTGTATGACATTGGATCAAATGAAATACCCTCCTCTCTTCCTACTGCAAATCTTGAAGTCAACTCATCAATAGGTAAACCTTACAAAAATCGGAAGTGAAAACCTTCTAGGCTTCCATCAACTGTATGGGATCATTTTGTTGAAATAGAAGATAGTGATTCAAATGATCCTAGGTGCAAATGTAAGTATTGTGGAAACTAATATGCATGTATCACTAAGAAGTGTGGAACAAGTACTTTATGGAATCATTTGAATAATCAATGCAAAAAAAATATCTATATATACTACAAGACAATAAATAGAAAATACTTGCTTTTCAGAAAAATCTTGATGATAGTGGTGGTAATTTGTTGGCTGTGAGGTTTAGTAAAGAAGCACGTAGGTCTGCTTATGCTGAAATGATTATTATAGATGAGTTTCCGTTTAGCCATTTGGAGGGAGAAGGGTTTAGAAAGTTTTGTAGAGTTTTGAACTCAAAATTTGATCCACAATCTCCGAGAACAATTTCTCGAGATGTATTTCAATTGTTTTGAATGAGTAGAAAAAATTAAAAAATTTTTTTGGTAGCAAAGAAACAAAGAGTTTGTCTTACCACAGACACTTGCACATATATTCAAAATAATAATTATATGTCTCCCAATGCTCATTTCATTAATGATGATTGGAAGTTGCATAAAAGGATCTTGAATATTTGTGTTATTTCAAATCGCAAAGGAGACACAATTGGTAAACTTATTGAAAGTTGTCTAATTGAATGGGAATTGAGAGAGTTTTCACAATTATAGTTGATAATGCTTCTTCAAATGACGTGACAATTAATTATTTGAATCAAAAGTTAAGAAATTGGAAAGGTAATGTTCTAGATGAGATGAGGAGTTCTTACACATGTGTTGTGCTGCACACATTGTGAACTTAATTGTGACAAGTGATTTGAAGGAGATGTATGATAGTATTGTTGAAATTAGAAATACTATTAGATATATTAGATCATCTCCTTCAAGACTTTAAAAGTTTAAAGCTTGTGTGGTGAAAGAGAAGATTGATCATAAAGGCCTTATAACTTTGGATGTGCCTACAAGATGGAATTCCACCTACTTGATGTTAGAGTCGGCATTTAAATTACAAAAAGTTTTGATAGGATGGAAAAAGATGATGAAAACTTTCTTGGGTATTTTGCAGAGGATGAACATGGAAAGAAAAAAGTCAGCCCACCTCTTTTTATAGATTGGGAAAATGCAAGAGTTTTTGTAAAATTCTTAGAAATATCCTATGATGTTACATTGAAGTTTAGTGCTTCTTTGACTATTATCTCTAATTTGTATTTTCATGAGTTGAATGCAATTTTTACTAAGCTTACTGATTGGAGTAAAAGTGGAGATCATTTACTTGGTAACATGGTTACTAATATGTTAACCAAGTTTGATAAATTTTTCTCCTTTTTTATACATCATGGTGGCTTTGGAATGCTTCCTAAACTTTCCTTGCCCCAAAAGATGGGACGTTGGAAATTGATCGCGACTATTATTTTTATTTTCTATATTACAGAGTTATAACAATGGGAAGTGGTTGCAACTTATATAATTAGCTTGTATATTATAGTCACATCATAGAGACATAGTTGTAGTTTTGCCTTCTATTGAGGGAAAATAATCATGATTGTTGAAAATGAGTGCGACTTGAATATTGCTCTCTCAAACTCTTTGTAGCAAAGAGTTGTGACATTGGAAAATAAATGATTCAAGACATAGGAATATTAAGCTTTGTTAAAGATAAAACCATGATACTGAGAAATGATCATGACTTTTAGTACAGTTGAGATACTTGGTTACTATGATAACTTATAAATATTATAAGATAAGTATAGTTGTGAATCCAAGATAATATTATAGCTAAAACTAATATATTATATAGTGAAAGTATTATGCTAACAAAGTAGTAGAGTTATAACATATAAAGATTGACATGACTAATTATATAAAGTTTATGCCAAAGATGTATACTAAAACTACTCAATAAAACTGACTATCATCAAGTCGCCAATTATCTCAAAAAAAATATATTTCACAACTCTTAATTATAATCCGTTAAAATTCAAATTTCATAAAATCATTCTAAATATCATATATTTTTATACTTACATATCATCAAAAACCTCCTAGATACACTATAATATTTGATGTTTCACATATTAAATAATGACCATGATAATTTATATAGCATAGTAAAATAATTCTATCAACTCAGTGATAGAATTGTGAAATACAAAAATAATTCTTGATTATTTTTTTAGAGTTATGACAAAGAAAATATATCATAGTTTCTCAAGAAATATATTGGAATATGCGTACATGTATTCAAGTATTTTAGAGTTATGACAAGTTTATCTCATTGTGTGTACATGTATTCAAGTATTTATTATAAAGATTTCACTAAATACTTATTTTGAAATAATTTGATACATATTAGTGAAACTATAGTAATTCTTGGTGGAATTGGAAGACTCGATGGAGCAAATAAATGTACACACAATGAGATAAACTTGCCAAATAACTTAAAATTTAGAGTAATATATTTTAAATAAATAAATGATTAATATATATGATCATATTTTATTTAACTTAAAAAATTCTTGTTTGACAAGGCATGTACCTGAGGGCCCCCATCATGCTCTAGGCAGTATTGTGTGTTGGTGCTTTGATTCATCTCACAATTTTCAAAATTATCATTGTATTTTTGATTAATTTTTCTTTATAAATACAATTCAAATGTTTGTTTGGTAGGCATAATAAATGCTAATAAGACCTGAAATTGAAAATTTAATATATTTAAGCAAGTTTTTGCTCCTAAGAAGCTCACAAGTCAAAATGGTAATTATCAATTATTCTACAAGTAGATAACCTATCTATTTTTATTGGAGAGAAGGTTAATTTCTATAAAAGAAAACTAAAAGTAGATATCCTAATTATACAAGTTGGTCCCTAAATATAATTGTAACAACTAGATAGGTAATTATGACTATTATATATAAAAAGAATATTAAATCCTATATATTGTTCACGTAATAGAGTATGTGCCTAATGGTCCATATCATGCCAGATTTCCTCATGAAAGGAGCTAATGCCTTTACTCTCTCTTGCTTATTTGATACAACTTTCTTAATCTTTCCAAGACTACTTTTTTCACTTGAGACTCTAAAAGCATATGTATGCTTTTTACTACACCATATAAAAATGATTAGAATAGAAATGAGAAATGTCATGATGGAAAAAATGAAAATGACTAGAATATGTACCTGAGATCTTAAGTGAGTGATGAGCAAAATAGTAGAGACCCACAATTTGAGGTTTGATTCCAATGGCTAATTATTAAGATGACTCCTTTGGCCTTAATACTAGAGTATAAATGAAGAGGAGTTCCATTACAGAGATATCTGATTGGTATACGAGGTTTATTGTCTATATCCAATCGATTTCCATGTAATAATTGATTGACCTAAGAGTGGAAACATCTTTGAAAAGTATAAGAATTACATTTCTAGGGCCAATATGGGGAGCCATAAGCTCACAATGAACTACTCGGCTACTTCTTAGTGAAGTAATTTCTTCAAACACTTCCAACTTTAGTGGGCCCTATAAGACCTTCAAATAAAACTATTTGATTACTAGTTGGTATTTAGTAAAACAATCAAAATTTTATTTCATCGATAACCTCCACCTAGTAGCAAATTGAGGGTACTAATTCAAGAAGGTGTAATTTTAGATATAACTCAGCTAGTTAAACATTTATCTTACTAATCATAATACATTAGATGCACCAAAGAAAATATCACAGGCAAGGGTCAAAAATGAGTCTATATAGACATAATACAATATTCATACATGCCTAATCTAATTAAATGGGATATTTATCTCACATAAGAAGAAAATAATCCCCATTAAGAGAAATGTATTATCGATCCCCATTGTGGGATATTTACCTAAACATGAACACTCATCGGACAACCTTCACAGAAGCCAACCAAAATGTTACATTCTGTTGAATAATTTCTGGCTAAAATTATTACCCCTAGTCATCAATGTAATCTGATAAACTATTAATGAAAAAGTTTGAAAATTTAAGTATTCTAACTTTATTAAGGAAGTCAATTATCAAAGAGTAATGATCCAAATTACTATTAATAATAGTGCTTTAGGCCTATCATATGGACATACTATTTTGACTATTTGTGAGAATTTATTATTATTATGATTTGCATGCTATTATATATAATATCCTTAAATAATATTTTAATTATTCTAAATATCTCTAATTGGTTATTATTATGGGAATAACAATGAATTAAGATTAGTATAAAGTTTGATTGATATTCATGGGATGAATATGTGTATGAGATACAAATCAAATTTATATCTATTTGTTGAGAATAAATATTGGATAGACCTATCTTGAGATTAATACATGAATCAAAGTCATAATGTAATCTCTAATAGTTATATTATTAAATCCTTTAACATTAGATCGCTATAGTTCTCAACATAATGAATATTGTATTTTGATATAATCAAATGTTGTCTTTAATCAGATGATTATAAAGGTTATACTTGAACATAATAAGAATTATATAATGAGATATGATAGATTAAGATGAAATCTGTCCCTCTTATTATAAGAGAGATATTTCTAGCTCCCCTCGATAATTGAGACTGAGAAATGCATGACCGTGCTCAAGTGAATTGATAAAGATCAATATCATTTGTTTAGTCAGTTTGATTGGGTTTCGAGTAATCAAAGATATAATGATTCAAGGTTGACTTTATCCATGTCTTATATTCTATCAAGATATCATAAATCAAAAAAAAATATGTCATTAGCTATATTAAGGTTGTCTCGGATCATGAGGTTTTTATTTAACTTGGGTAGTCATAATATCTTGCTAGACGCCACTTATTACTTGTAGGATCAAAATGTGATTTAGGCCTACTGCACATTAAGAATGAGTAATAACGGTTATGGTTTTTTACTCTCTGTAGTAATTTAAAATGATGAGATTATTTTAAATTAAAAATAACAATTAGTTATTATTTAAATTTAAAATTAATTTTGAGAAAGTTTAAATTCATGATTTAAATAAATAATTAATTTGTAATATTAAACTTGAGTTGTAATGAATAAAATTCATTTAAAAGAGGTTTTAAAAAATTTGAATTTAAGTTGTTATTATTTAAATGAGATTTAAATATATAATTAAATTCATTTATGACTAAAATCATATAAGACTTGTATATATATGTGTGAGACATATTTGATGATAAGTTTTATAATATAGAGAGAAATCCTTTCATTTTGAGAAGAAAAATATGAATTAGTATTTAACAAAATCATTCATTATTTGTTCATGTGTGAATACTTGTAGAGCGTGGCCATTTTTTAAAAAGGTAGCACTTTTGATGATCTGAATAAACCAAGACGTACACTTTGAAGGCTTGACGAATTGATCAACAAGAGATAAGTTTCATTTACTCTTCCTTCATAGTTTTATGAAATGCATATTATCTTTGGTGGATTAAGAGATAAAAATTATAAATTTTGCTTGCGTTTATGTTCTTATTAGATTGGATATTCTATCAGAAACCTCAATAATGGTATCAGAGAAACTTGTGTTTTTATAAAAACTGATAATGCCATATTTGATCATATGTATGTGATGTATATGTTTCTTGCATGATTTGTATTTTTGAATATATGTGATATTATGGTTTGTGCGAATGACATAGTTAATATGTTTTGTTAAGGTATTAATTGATTGAATTCGAAACCTAAAAGGATTCCTTAGTATGATTGAGCATCTAAATGAGATATCTCCATTAAAGTTTTTAATAGCATGATATATGATTCTAGCTTTGTCTTAATCAATTTAATACATGGACTAAATTCGAATACCAATTTTGATTTATCATTGATTACTTATAGTGGTGCCAAAATAAGCCCTATGTGTAATGAGATTATATAATATTTTGTTTTAATATGATTTTGATGGCTTTTGATTTATTTTAAATTTATTGATAAGATCAATAAAAAATTAATTGATAATATTAATGAAAATTTATTGATAAGATTAATGAAAATTTATTGATAATATTAATAAAAATTTATTGATAAGATCAATAAAAATTTATTGATGAGATTAATAAAACTGTATTAATAAGATCAATAAAAATTTATTGATTAGATCAATAAAAATTTATTGACGAGATCAATGTAAATTAAATTTTTTTTTCCTGGGGTGCTGCCATCGGACTGAGGGAAGCTCCCCTTAACCCCATCTACTAATCAGCTAGCAGAACCACCATAACATCTATGCATAACATGTTATAAATTTAATTATTTTTAAATACATGGCTATTATAATTTATTTCTTTTAATGAAAATTGTTTATGTTATATGATAACATTATATATTTTACATGTTATGTTGATTCACATGGTGCACAGCATAGCCTTTTTAACTAATGTGTTTTGTAAATTATTATTTTTTTACCAAGGGTTGTAATTATTAAATATGGCTTGCATGCTATTTTTGATTTATTGAAATTTTTTTATTGTTTGTAATAAAATTAATATAAAGACAATGCAAGCTATTTGAAGTCATGCAATCCAACCATGATGATGGATAAGCTAGGTGTCTATGCGCAAGTTGGTAGTCAAATCAACTTCATGGAGCTAATGATGGATTTTGTGGCTCACTTACCACAAACATCACGAAAACATGATGTTGTGTGGGTGATTGTGGACTAACTTACAAAGTCCGACTTTTTATGGTAATGCGGAAGACCTTAACACATGAGGAATTATGCATGTTGTACATAAGAGAAATTAACCGATTACATGGAATGCCATTATCTATTGTATCGGGCAGAAATCTTAGATTTACGGATCATTTTTGGAAGAGTTTCCAGAAAGAAATGGGAGCACGGGTGATAATGAGCACTACTTTTCATCCACAAATAAATGGCCAGTTGGAATAGACCATACAAGTTTTGGAAGATATGTTGTGGGCACGTTGTCTAGATTTCAAGGGTAATTGGGAAAAATATCTAAGTTTGGTCGAGTTTTCCAATAACAATAGTTATCAGGCAAGTATCCAAATGGCACCATATGAAGCATTATATGAAAGGCCATAGAGATCTCCAGTTTGTTGGGCTGAGGTGGGAGACAGATCAATCATGGGTCCAGATATGATTAGAGATACCTCAGAAAAAGTAGATTTGATTCAACAACACCTTCTTATATCTCAAAATCGATAGAAAAGTTATGTTGATAGAGGATGTCGTCCTTTAGAATTTGAGGTGGGAGATTTTGTTATCTTGAAAGTAATGCCAAAAAAGTGAGTAATCATATTTGGCAAGCATAGAAATTTATCACCAAAACATGTTGTGCTTTTTGTTATACTCGAGAAGGTAGGTTTGTTTGCTTGTCGATTGGCATTACCACCATATTTATCTGGTGTCCATGAGATATTCAACGTCTATATGCTTAGAAAATATATTTCTGATCCAATTCATGTAATGGATTGGGGAGAATTCATTATTGATGCAAATGAAATGTTAAAAGAAATGCTAATACGTATCATTGATAATTGAGACCAAGTTTTGCGATACAAGATTGTGAGGCTAATAAAAGTGATATGACAGTATCAAGGGATAGAAAAAGTAACATGTGAACATGAATAAACAATGTTTTTTACTTATCCTTTTTTATTTGAAAATAAAGTTATGTTTTTTAGTAATATAATAATTATTTAACTTTAGGATATGTTTATAATTGTAAAGGTATATATATGAGAATTTTGGGACCAAATTTTTTATGCAGAAGAGAATGTGAAATCTTGATAAAAATATGAATAAATAAATAATTTGATTTTTTTTATAAAAAAATGGGCAAAATGATAATTTTGCAAAAATAAAAAAAAACTAAAAATTTTAGAACTCTGATGATAAAATGGATTTCGTTATTAAATCCATCTTAGAAAATATATCTATTGTGACAAATTTCATCAAATTATGAGAAAGTCAAAATTTAGTTATTTTATTTAAATTTATATAAATAATAATTTGAATAATTAGGAAGAAAAAAAATGAAAAGACCATGCCACAACATCAGCATGAGGCTGCGCATTGCATGGTCCAAGCATCATACACAGTAAAAAATAACAATAAGTTTTTTAATAAATTATTTTAATAAAATAATAATTAAAAAAAAGTTGGGAATTAGGAAAACAAGATGATAGGAAAAAAATAAAAATATCACTTCGGGCAGAGAGAGAGAGAAAGAGATACAATGCAGAAGAATAAAAATTAAAATTTCTACGTGAAGAGATCTTCGGTTTGATATCAAATTTATAAAGTTTTCGTGAAATATTTCGAGAGTTTGTGGTTTTCTCCTATTATAATTTTATTCGATTTAAAGACCCTAAATGATCATGATTTATATTTCATTTCATACTGTTTAGAAATTTCTTTGGGAATGGTTAATCGGTGAAAATTTTCTATGTTTTATTTAGTAAAATATATTACAGTTTGAATTAAGTTTGGATAGTTATAACTGTGTCTGGAATATGGTTTAATCACGAATGACATATTTATATTTCATGTGCACATGAATATTCCAGATAAATGGGTGGGTGCTTGATATACTTATAAAGGTATAATGAATAGTATTTTTGCTAACTCGAATTGGGATAATGTTCAGCCATAGTTGCAAGGTATTTTTTTCAGAAGCGTGGCTAATATAAATATGCGAACTCAAATTGGAACAACATCCAGGCTGAGTTACGTGGTGATTTTTGGAAAATATCCAATGAAAAAAATATTTTATCGGAAAATATTCAATATGCTTTTTGTAGGAGGTCCATATTTCTCTGGAAATGTCCAAGAAAAATATATTTTGTTTGGAGAATCTTCAAAATTATTTTTTACAGGAAATTCATATTTTTTGGAATAATACCAAATATATATATATATATTTATAAATGTGTATATCTATATGTGCAAATATAAATATATATATATACACACACACACACACACACACACACACACACGAATCTATATATAATATATCACACTTAGCTTTGACATGTATGAGGGACTCGATGGGACTCAAGAACATGAGCATATAAATATTTCATCCATAATTGCATTCATATAAATATTGTATTTGAGTGGGTGTTGATATATATGCATAATGTTTTACATGCACTTAGGTAGGGATGACCCTGTAAAAGTTTACCTATACTGAGTTTTGTTCACTCTGTTGCAGGACCCCTTTCAGGTATAGGTCTAGAAAAAATGATAGACCCACATGCAGGATCACACGCGTGAAGGGAAGCCAGTTGTGGCTAGAATAATAGATTATGATTTTTTATTTTGCTAAGTAAATAAAATAAGGAAAAAATATACATGTTATATTTGAGAAAAAATTATTTTATTGCACATTTTGTTGTGTGATGGAATGAATGGGACCCCGTGGGGTTGAGGTGTCACAAAAAGATAGACACAGACAAATAGACAGATAGATAAATTAAAAATTAAATCAATATATAGATAGAAAGATAGATATGTAGATAGATATATATATATAAAGATAGACTAACATATAAATAGACAAATAGATAGATTGATGGACAGACATATAGATAGATAGATAGATAACTAGATATATAGATAAAAATATATATAGAAAGATAGATAGACAGATACATAGATAGCTAGATAGATAGATAGATAAATAGAGAGATAGACATATAGAGAAATAGATAGACAGATAGATAAATAGATATATAGATAGATAGATAGATATATAAACAGATATTTAGATAGACATATAGACAAATAGATAGATAGATACATAGATAGACAAATAGATAGATAGGTAGGTAGATATAAAGATAAATACATAGATAGATAGATAGAGAGACAGATACATTTATTGACAGATTGACATATATACAGATAGATAGATAAATAGATAGTCAGATAGATAGTTAGTAAAGAATCAAATAGATAGATAGATAGACAGATAGATATATCGACTAAAAGATAGATAAAAGTTAGATAGATAGACATATACAATGATTGATATAAAGATAGATAGTCAGAGAGACAAAGAGATAGATAGATAGATAGATAGATAGATAGATAAATAAATAGATAGATAAATAGATAAACAAATAGATAGATAGAAAGATGGAAAGATAGACTAATAGACAAATAGATAGATAAAAAGATAGACTAATAGACAGATAGACAAATACACTAATAGATAGACAAAGAAATAGTTAGAAAAAGGATAAACATCCATATAGACAAATAGACAAATAAAAAGATAGATATATAGAAAGATAAACAAATAGATAGATAAACAAATTGATAGATAAACAAATAAAAAGATAGACTGATATACAGATAGCTAGATAGATACATAGATAGAAAGATAGATAGATAGACATATAGACATATAGAAAGAAAGAAAGATAGATAGAAAAGAAAAATAGTTAGATAGACAAATAGATAGATAATAGATATGTAGATAAATAGATAAATAGATAAATAGATAGGCATATAGATAAATAGAAAGATAAACAGATGGGAAGATAGATTGATAGAATGATAGATAGATAAATAGATAACTAGTTAGGAAAATAGACATATAGCTAGATAGATAGATAGATAGACAAATTGATAGATAGATAGACAAACAAATTAATAGATAGATTAATAAATAGATAGATAGATATTGAGAGAGTTAGGAAGATAGAGATATAGAAAGATAAACATATAGAGAGAATGATAGATAGTCAAATAGATAGATATAAAGATAGATAGAGATAGACATATAGATAACCATTTATATATTTAGATAATTAGACAAATAGATAGATTGATTAATACATAGTTAGACAGATAGAAAATAGATAGATAGTCATATATATATATAGATAGATAGACAAATAGATAGATATATTGATAGACAAATAGATAGATATATAAATAAACATATAGATAGATAGATAGATAGACGAATAGATAGTTTGATAGATAAACAAATAGATTGAGATATTGCCAAATAGCTAGATAAATAAATATAAAGATCGACAATTATATAGATAGATAGATAGACAAATTAATATAGATAGATAGAGAGATTGAGAAATAAAGAGTTAGAGATATAAAAAGATAGAAAGATATAAAGATAGATGGATATCTAGATAGACAAATAGATAGAGATAGATAAATAGATATACATATATATATACACAGATAGATAGAAAGATAGAAAGATAGAAAGATAGATAAACAGATAGATAGATAGATAAAATAATATAAAGATTAAAAGATAGAAAGATAGACACATAGATAGATAGAGAGATAGACATATAATTAGATAGATAGATAAATAGAGATACAAAGATAGATATATAGGTAGGTAAATAGATATATAGATAGATAGGTAGGTAGATAGGTAGATCAATAGATAGATAGTTAGATAGGTAAAATCATAAATAGATAAATATTTTGATATATAGACATTTCTAATGATAAGTAGATAGATAGGTATATAGAGAGAGAAAAAGATAGATAGAATGATAGATAGTAAGATAAATAAATAGATATATAGAAAGATAGAAAGATAGATAGAAAGAAAGAAAGATAAATATATAGATAGAGAAATTGAGTGATAGAGAGATAGAAAAATAAACAATTAGATAGAATAAAGATAGATAAATAGATAAATAAATAGATATCCAAATAGGAAGATAGATAGATAGATAGATAGACGAAAAGGCATATAGGCAGCTAGATTGATACACAAATATAAAGATAGAAAGATGGACAGATAGAAAAATTAAATAGACAGATAGAAAGATATAGAAATTACTAGATAGATTGATAGTAGGAAAGATAAAAAAATAGACATATGAACATATAAAGAATAGATAGATAGAGTTAAAGAGATAAAGATAGAGAGATATATAAATAGACAAATTGACAAGTAAATAGATGGACAAATAACTAGATAGATACATAGACAGATAGACAGATAGACAGACAGACAGATAGATAGATAGATAGATAGATAGATAGATAGATAGATAGATAGACATATAGATAGACAGGTAGGTAGGTAAATAGTAAGACAGATATACAGATAGACAAATAGATATATTGAAATATAAATAGAAAGAAAGACAAATAGAAAGATAGCTAGAGAGATAGATAGACAGATCGAAAGATAAAGAGATAGCTAGATAGACAGATAGACAGATAGAAAGTTAGATAAATAGAAAGATAGATAAATAGATATAAAGATAGAAAAAAAGATAGATATATAAGGACAAATAGACAGATTCATAGATAGATTGATAGATTGACATAAAGACATAGATAGATAGAGATATTGACATATAGTCAGATAGATAGATAGATAGATAGACAGAAAGATAAATAGATTGATACATAGATAGACAAATAGATAGATATACAGATAGATTGATAGACATATAGATAGAAAAATATATAGATAGAAAAATAGATAGATAGATAGATAGATAAATAGACAGATAAATAGATAAATAGATAGAGAATAGACAAGTAGATAGATATACAAATAGATAGGTAGATAGATAGAACATAGATAAATAAATAAATAAATAGATAAACATATATAAAGATAGACAGATAGACATATAGACAAACAAACAAATAAATAGAAAGATAGAAAGGATAGATAGACATATATTTATATAGATAGACAGATATTTAGATAGATAGACAGATATTTAGATAGATAGACAGATATTTAGATAGATAGAAAGATATTTAGATAGATAGATAGATAGGTAGGTAGATAGATAGATAGATAGATAGATATACATATAGAAAGATAAACATATAGATAGATAGATAAATAGATTGATAGATATTTAAACTACTAGTGAGATAGACAAATAGACAAAGAAATAACTAGATAAATAGACAAATAGATATAATAAAAGATAGAAAGATATAATGATAGATACATAGATAGCTAGATAGACAAATAGACAGATAGAAAGATGTATAGATAGATAGATAAGTAGATAGGTAGATAGAGAACTAGATATATAGCAAGATAGATATATATATATATATATATATATATATATATATATATAGAAAGATAGATAATAAATAGATATATGGACGGATCGATTGATACATAAATAGACACACAGATAGATAGATATATAAATAGATAGATATATAAATAGATAGATAGACAAATAGATAGATATACAGATAGACAAATAGATATATAGATAGATAGATAGAGAGATAGATAGATAGATAGATAGATAGACAAGTAGATTGATAGATAGACACATAGAGATAGATAGATAGGCTAATTATCAAGTAGAAATATAGACAGACAGACAGATAGATAGATAGATAGACAGATAGACATAATAATAGCTAGAAAGATAGATAAATAGAAACATAGACAAATAGACATATAGATAGATAGACAGATAGACAGACAGACAAATAGATAAATAGATAGATAGATTGACAGACATACAGATAGATATATAGATAGATAAAAAGATATATAGATAGATAGACATACAGATAGACATAAAAACAGATAAATATATAGATATACAGACAAATAGACATGTAAATAGATAGACAAATAGAAAAATAAATAGAAAGATAAATAAATAGATAGTTATTTAGATAGACAGATACATTAATAACCAAGTAGATAGATAGATAAGAGATAGACAGATAGAAAGATAGATACATAGACTTATAGATAGATATATAGATAGACAAATAGATATATAGATAAATAGAAAGATAGATATATATACAGATTGATAAATAGATAGATTGACAGATAAATAAATAGTCAAATAGACATATAGATAGATAGAAAAAAAAGGACAGATATAAAAATAGACAAATAGACAGATAGTTAAATAGATAGGAAGAAAGTTAGAATGAGAGATATATAGATAGATAAACAGATAGATATGTAGATAAACACATAGAGAGACATATAGTTAGAAAGAAAGATTGATAGATAGACAGATAGACAGATAGTCAGATGTATTAATACATCCAGAAATAGATAGATAGATATCTAAAGAGATAGAAAGTTATATTGATAGAAAGAAAGGTTGGTAGTATGATAGACTGGTAGACAGATAAATAGATAAAAATATAAAAAAATAGAGAGATAGAAGGATAAAGAGATAGATTGTTAGATAGATTGATAGATATAGAGATAATAAGATAGATAGATAGATAGATAGATAGATATATAGATAGATAGATAGACAAAAGATATACAAATAGATAGATAGACAAATAAATAGATAAACAGATAGATATATAGACAGATAGATAATTGATAGATTGACAAATAGACATATAGATAGATTGAAATATAGATAGATAGATAGATAGATAGACGTATAGATATATATACAAATAAAAAGATAGACAGATAGATATATATATAAACAAATAAAAAGAAAGATAGATAGATAAATAAAAAGACAGATAAATATATCGATATATATATATATATATATATATATAGACAAATAGATAGATAGATAAATAGATAGACAAATAAATATATAAACATATAGATAGATATATAGATAGATAAATAGATAGACAAATAGATAGATAAATAGATTGTTAGAAAGAGAAAGATGGATAGATAGATAAACACATTGACAAATTGACATATATATAGATAGACATATGGATAGATAAATAGATAGATAGATAGAGAGATAGATAGAAAGATAGATCGATAGATAGATAAACAAATAGACAAATAGACAGATAGAAAGATTCATAGATAGAAAGATAGATAAGAAGATAGATAGATAGACAAATAGATAATTATACAAATAGATAGATAGAGAGATAGATAGGAAGATAGATAGACAGACAAATAGATAATTATACAAATAGATAGATAGAAAGATAGATAGGAAGATAGATAGACAAACAAATAGATAATTATACAAATAGATAGATAGAGAGATAGATAGATAGACAAATAAATAATTATACAAATAGATAGATAGAGAGATAGATAGAAAGATAGATCGATAGATATAAAGACAAATAGACAAATAGATAAATAGATAGATAGATATATATGTGTGTGTGTGTGTGTGTGTGTGTATAGTTTGATAGATTGACATATTGAAAGATTGATAGATATAGTGAGAAATGGGTATATAGATACATAGATTGACAGATGGATAGATAGAATGATAGATATATAGATTAATAGATTCAAAAATTGACATATATATAGATAGATATATAGATAGATAAATAGATAGATAGAGAGATAGATAGGAAGATAGATCAATAGATAGACAAATAAATAAATAGTTAGATAGTTATATAGATAGATAGACAAATACATAGAAAGATGTATAGATAGGTAGATAGATAGATACATAGATAGATAGATAAATAGATAGATAGATAGACAAATAAATAGATAGATAAATAGATAGACAGATATATATATATATATATACACACACACACACACACAGAAAGAAAGAAAGATAGATTGATAGAATAATAGAAAGATTGATATATAGACTGATAGATAGATTAATTCATAGATTAATAGACATATAGAATTATAAATTGATAGACAAATAGAAAGATAGAGATATAGACAAATAGACGAATAGATAGAGAGATAGATTCACATTATGATAGATAGATAAATAGTCAAATAGACTTATATATAGGCAAATAGATAGATAAATAGACAAATAGATAGATAGACAGATAAATAAATAAATAGATAGGCAGATAGATATTTAGAGAAAGGTAGATAGATATATAGATAGACAAATAGGTAGATTGACTTATAGACTTAGAGATAGATAAACGAAAAGTTAAATAGATAGATAGCCAATTGGAGAGATATAAAGAGAGACATATAGAAATATAGAAAGATAGATATACAAATAGAGAGATAGACAGATACGTAGAAAAATAGATAGAAAGAAAGATAGATATATATATATATATATATATATATATATATATATATATATAGTTTGATAGATCGACATATTGAAAGATTGATATCGATAGTGATAAATGGGTATATAGATACACAGATTGATAGATGGATAGATAGATAAAATGATAGATAATAGATATACACAAACATAAATAATAGATAGTCAGATATTTTGATTAATAAATAAATAGATTTATAGATAGATAAATAAACAGATGTAAAATATATATAGATAGACAGATAGATAGATAAATAGAGAGATTGATTATTTGATAGACAAATAGATAGATAGACAAATAGACACAAACAAATAGATAAATAGACTAATAGATAGATGAATAGATAGATTGATTGATATACATATAAACAAATAGACTAATAGATAGATAGATAGATAGATACATAGACAGATAGATTGATATACATATAAACATATAGACATATAGACATATAGACATATAGACATATAGACATATAGACATATAGACAAATAGAGAAATAGAAAAATAGATATACATATAAAAAAATTGATATAGTTAGAATGTTAGATATATAGGTCATGAGATAGATAAAAAGAAAGAAAGATAGATATGTAGACTTATAGACTATTAGACTAATAGACAAATAGAGTTATAGATAGATAGATAGATAAATAGATAGATTGACAGATTGATAGATAGACAAATAGATGAATAGATAAATAGATAGATAGATAGATAGATAGTCACGGTGATAGATAGATAGATAAAGAAATAGATACATAAATAGATAGATTGACATACAAATAGATTGTTTGGTAAAAAGATAGATATAAAGATAGACATATAATAGGTAGAAAGATATAATAATAGACTGCTAATCAAATAGACAAATAGATAGATAGATAGATAGATAGATAGATAGAAAGGCATATAGTGAGATATAGGGATATAAAATAGATAGATAGACATATAAATATATAAACATACTGACAAATATATAAAAATACAGATAAATAGACAGATATAAAGAAAGACTA